>JAPFRF010000019.1:750847-1195847 GCA_029282475.1 Phrynocephalus forsythii
TAAAAAAGTGATACATATGGTTGCAAAAATTTAACTAATGTACGTATTTTAATATTGATTTTTTTTATTATTTTTTTCCACATTTTTTTGCCCTGCTAAGTGCTCAGACAGGTTTTAGTCACGTAAATGAACAAGCAAACAGAAACCCTAAGGAAACCAACCCAATCAAGGAAGGCAGTGGCAGAACGACTGAAGCATTTAGCCTAGGAGCAGAGAAAGGATGTTGGAGGTGCTGTGCAGTTGGGCACTCTCCATCTCCTTTCTTGGCTCTCTGTGGACCTCGGGATCTGCTAATAAGGACCTCTCCTGCCGCGTCTCCAAAAGGGCTTCTCTTGGGCACCGCCAGGAAGAGAAGGAAGCTGGGCTTTTGGGCTGCAGAGGAAAGAGAGATCATCTGGAGGGGGTTTGCTGCTGATCATCACCAGGGCTTGATATCCTTCAGTCTTTTGACGACATCGATAGAAAGGCGGTAGATGTGTACATCTTAAATGGGTCCACTGATGGATTCGTCCCCAAAAGGAGCAGTGAGCTCAGTTCACCCAATAAAACAATCTCCTGCCCTGGTTCAGCCCCCCAATCCTTAATTTTTTAACAGATATCTCTGCTTCCACTCTTGGGCCTGGCTCTTTGGTTCCAGGCCAAGGGGAGGAATCTGGCTTTAAAAGGACCGCGCCAAAGTCACTTCCTGAGAATTGGCCAGGATTCAAGGCAAGGATGCAGAGAATATTTGGGGAGGGGAGAAGCGGATTTGCCACCCAGGGGATTGGAAGGCCTGACCGAGGCCAGGCCACATAATAATCTCACCAGTCTCCTGCCCTTTTTAGAGGGGGGGAAGAGGCCGGGAGAGAAGCCAGGGAAGGGTCAAACGGGTTAATGCCTATCACGCCTTTAGGCTGAGAATAGCCCCTTTTTGTCAGATGCTGCCAGAGGGAGCCCTTCCCTTTTAAAAGAAGGGAGCAGAGGAGACACCGGGGAGGGAGGGAGGGTGGACGCAGGGGCTTCTGGCTTGGGTTCTCCTTCCCGTGGAACTCCTGCTTCCATCCTCCGGGATGTTTTTTTTTCTTTTTCCTCCAGGGTTGACCCTGGGTCTCCGGCACAGAACCTGAGCTTAGCAGCATCCTCTCTGACTCCGCGGAAAAAGCAAGCGGCAGCCTCCCAGCATGCAACGGGAGGCCGGTCAGCAGCAAAGGGCCCTGAGGCGATGGTGGGGCACCTCCTGGTTTAATGCAAGGTTCCTGCCCTGCCACCTCCCCCCACTCCCACCTCCCCCCACACACACCCTTTCAGCTCCGAGGAGGACAGGGAGGCCATGGGGGGGGGACCGGCTTTACAAGCGCCCTCTGGCGCCCTCCGATCGCACCACCCTGTTTATACTCCTCCTCCCCATTTGCAATAAATTCATTTATATTGTCAGATTTGCCAGGACTAGATAGAACTGAGGATATTAAAATGAAAATAAAATTCAGGCTTGTGGCTCCCATCTTGGACGCCGTTGGGCAATCCTTTTCTTTTCTTTAAGGACAAGAACGTTTTCGTCGGATTTGAGCTGTTTAGCACTGCTAAAGGCTTATTTATTTATATTTCCAGTAGTACCTCATAAGACGAATGCCCCTTAGTATGAAAAAAAACTCGTAAGATGAATTAAATTCCCAAGAATAAGAAAACCTCGTCAGATGCATTTTTTTCCTATGGAATGCCTTGCAAGACGTATTCAATGCATTCCTATGGGAACCATGTTAAACCACATTTCGTAGAATGAATTTTTTGTAAAACGAATTGACCTGAATTAAATCTGTCTTAAGAGGCACTGCTATATTTATTTATGAGTATTTTTTTACCCCGCCTTTCTCGTTGGAAAAGGACCCAAGGTGGTTTACACTATGGAGGGACGATAGACAGTCCAGTACAGTTAAGGCATATTCAAGTTTAAGAACAGGGAATTGAGGGACATCTTACAGCATTAGAAGACGACATTAATGCAAAAAGAGAACGCAAGCAGAGAAGAAAATAGTATAAATTCCATATACAGTAATCATGTAGAGTAGACCATCTAAAAGTTATGAGGGACTTGCTCTTTTGCTTCTGTTAGGCCGCAGGCCTGCCCAAACTTCGGCCCTCCTGATGTTTTGGACCACATCTCCCAGAATTCTAAGCTTAGCCTGCCACTGGCAAAGGACTGTGGGAGTTGCAGTCCAAAACATCTGGAGGGCCGAAGTTTGGACATGCCTGTGTTATGGAAAAGCCGACACCCAGTGGCCCAAAGTGGTACTACTGACGGGAATGAACCACATTTAACCACTCCATTTAAAAACAACCTACAAGTGGTACCTCTTAAAAAGAATTTAATTCATTCTACTAGTCCGTTTAGCTGCCTCGATGCCCGAAGCACATCCGGAAGCTAAGCAGGGTCGGCCCTGGTTGGTACTTGGATGGGAGACCCCCAGGGAATGCCAGGTGCTGTAGGCGCGCCTGGAGTAGTTACTGGCAAAGCCACTCCAGTCTTCCTGCCAAGGAAAACTCCATGGATATTTGCAATATGACCTTGAGTGTCTCTTCCTTTTTGGAATCCAGCTTGAAGACCAGGTATTTCTTGTTCCAAGTATGGCAAATTTGAGCAATGGTCTTAAAGGTATTGTACTCCTTGGTATCTTTTTCTCTTGGGGGTTGGAATGTACATTAAACATTTCCAGTTTCACTGGCCATTGTTTTGTTTTCCATATTTGCTGGCTCATTCTTGTTAGGACCGTGTCAGATTTGGTCTTTGTGGCTGTAATAAATGTGCAGTACAGATAACGAAAGCATTATTAGGAAGCCCAAAACCCAACACAAAGCCCCTGGTGTATTTCCTTACTCGAGAAACATTTAGCAGTCTCACCAGCAGTAAAACCAATGCAGCTTAAGTGTAGCGTGTCGACTTCAGCCTCCGGCAAAGAAACCGTCCCCTCTAGCTACAGACATAGGAAAAGCCATCTACAGGGACTGCCTAAGGAAGGGGATTGGATATATAAAGATCCAAAGCCTTCCCTTCTACAATACGCTTCAAAGTAAAAAGCTTCCCTTCACCAGCAATACTCCCCAGGATCAATTTGTTGTTTGATGATGAAAGAGCAAATAATACACAGAAAAACTGCACCCTACTCCACCCCGCTTCTTGGTCTCTTGCTTATTTATTTTTCTTAGCACCATCCACCCCCAACAGCCCACTCATATTCAAGGGAACTTTCGTCAGCCTCTCTGGTTAGCTGGAGGTCAAATCCAGGCGGCTAAAAACCTTTCTTCTGGGTGGTGAAAAGAACTTGCCTCTGGTATTTGTGGAGGGCAGAACACCTTGTTACCTGCCGGGGCCTTGACCTTTTTGGCTCACCTGGTAAATGAGTCTCTGTTCTTCTCCAATTCGTTCCAAATGCAATTATATTATACAAACTGTTTGTTATACGAGGGTCCACTGTACTTTGGATGACGCCTAACCCATATGGAATAGAGAGGAAGGATTTGGAAAGTAGACTTCTGATAATGCAGCCTAAAATAGCATCAGCCTTTTTTGCAGCTTCGTCACACATTCAGCTTGTGATCAACAGTATGCTGTCTGTACTGCCAGAATGCTCTCACTTAAAGAAGTGTACACAATATTAAAGGCTCATGTTTTCCCAGAAAAGCCAGCTGGGGTTTATTGCTGTGACATTAAAAAAAGACAGATGTACCCAGTCCTTAGATGTACAGTATGGAAGACCCAATCTGTCACCATATAATACCAATTAACTAAAGGCAGTTAGGTTTAGATAAGAATTTCTTCTATGCATAAAGTGAAACATATATACCAGGAGGTATCTCTCTTAAAATAGCCCATAAAGTATTAACTTGAATTAGTGATGATTGCTGAAATTAGGCATTCTTTGGAAGAATGGGTAAATGTACTGTGAATGATATATAGACTATATATAGTTAGCGAAATCTATCCTAAATTGTTTAGCACTGAAGACTAAACAGTGAGTTTTAATAGATTATTGGGATTAGATAAAGTATATTATTTGTATTAAAATAGATGTAAGTAAAGATAGAGAGAAGAGGGATGAGATAGTAAAGAAACTAAGTATGAAACTAAGCTCATTTAAGCTGGGAAGGGAGATACTGTATGAATTATAGTGGACTCAAATGTTGGGGGAAACTGTGATTGAAGCGGAAACAGGACAGGAGACAAGCAATATATTTGTTTTATGTAACGTAGTGTAGAAAAATAAGCAAATCATAACTCTGCCCCGAAGAGGTCCATCTCATCCGATTTTGGAAGCCAAATCCCATTGAAATGTTAGAAATTCAATTTTAAGATCATGTAGATCAGACTGCCTTTAAGTTTTCCCTTCGTTGGAAGTAATTATACAGCACTTGTATGCATTTTCAGTTTATAAATTAAAATTCGATTCAGACAGCTTAAAAATAATAACAAAGAATTATAAAAAAAGGATGGTGGGAAGACTTTTATTATATGTAGCATAAATTTATGTATCCCTTATGTATCCCTTATTATTATTATTGTGAAAACACTTTTCCCCAAACATGTATACATTTTAACAAAAAGGCGGATATTCGTCTTAATATGTATCTTTTTTTTTGTCAAAAGGCGAGGTGGAAAAGGCGCCAGTTGGCGCTGACAGTTGGAACGCGCTACAGCGCATGCGCGCCGGTAGCCCAGGCCGTCTTTTTCTTTTCTTATTATCCGGCCTGGGATGGAAACGGCCCTTTTCCCGCCCTTTCTTTCTCCCCGCCCCCTCGGCCGCACGCGCCCTTGAAGCCGCGCCGCTCTTGCCTTCCGCCCTCTCTACTGCTCCGCGCATGCGTGGGCACGCCTCTTCCCGCTCGCGCTTCCTTTTTCAAGCGGGTTTCCCCCATCTCCACGCTTGTCCGTCAGGGGGCGCCAGTCGGAGGGGGCTTTCTTCCCCCGGCGCTGGGAGCGTGGAGCTTGCGCAGGCGCAGTAGCCGCCTATTGTAATTTGTTGCCCCCCCCAGCCCTAATATCCACCCCCCCATCTCTTTTCCCTTCCCCCCGCCCCGCTTTCGGACCCCGGAGGAGACTCGGGGGGGGCGGGGGAGGGTCTCGTAATCGTCATCATCATCACCACCATGGGAGTGAGTAATTAAGGCCTGGGTTCCTCGTGGGGGGGGCAAGTGGGGGTGGGGGGGGGGGTGGAAATGAGGAGGGGGCTAAAAAGAGGGAGAGGGTTTTTTTTGGGGGGGAGGAAAGTTTTTTTGCTGCAGGAGAAAACAAGGTTGGGGGTGGGGGGGCATTGAACCTAATTAGGATGGCTTGGGGGGGGAAGAAGGGGGGCATTTTTAGTCCTGGGGGAGCTCAGTGGGGTGTGTGTGTGTGTGTGTGTGTGTGTGTGTGTGTGTGTGTGTAAGGTGGTGTGTGTGGAAACCCCTAGGTGGTGGTGGGGAAACCCCAGAGGGGTCTGGGGGAGGGGCAGGGGGGGTCTAAGGTTGACCCTGGCGTCTAATTTGGCAGGGGGTGGGTGGGTGTGATTGGGGGAGGGCAGGCCCATTAGGAGTCCCAGGGGAAGTTTAGGAAGGAGGGAAGTTCAGCCTTGGGAGGGGGTCGAGGGGGGAAAGGCCTTGGAAGTGTCTTGGGAGGGGGTCCTCTTGAGGGGCTGGGCGGTGCACGTGGGGGGGGGATCACAGGGAAGGGGGGGACCCTCTCGAGGAATGGGATGGGGGTGGGGGTGGGTTGTCTCTTAGGCCATGGGCTGGGGCATGGGACCCTGAGGGAGGGAAGGACTCTGTTGTATTGCGGGGGGGGATGGGGTGCTTGGAAGGAGGGTAGGGCACACCAGGGGGAACAAGGGAATGCATTGGGCAGACAGGAGTAAATGCGGGGGGGGGGGGGGAATCTGTTCGTGAAGGTAGGTGGGTTAAAGGGGCGTCAGAAGGAGTTTGGAGAAAACAGGCGGATACCATGGAAAAGCCGTGCGAGTGACCAGGCTGGTGGGTATTTTATTGCACACTTAAGAGTGCAAAGCTGCGGGAGATGAAAGAGAGTTGACATCTGTCAGAAACCTCTTTCTGTCTCCCTACGCTGAAGTGACCTCCTTCCTCCTGTCACCAGCGGGAAGGAATACTGCATATAGTGGTACCTCTACTTACGAGTTTAATCCGTTCCGAGTACCACTCTTAAGTAGAGCAGCCCTGTCTTAAAAAATTTTTTTTTCTTTTAAAATTGTAAGTACTGTAAATCAGACCGCATCTAAAATTTGTAAAGCAGCAGTTAAAACGCCAACAGTTTTTCTCTCTTAAGTCGAGCCGCTCGTACCACTGTAATATATATTGTTGCTGTGCACACTTGTCAGTCGCACCGTCTGTGTTGTTCTCAGGTTTTCTCCCCCCCCTCCTCTGTCTCCCCCCCCCATCACCACCACCACCCTCTTTCTGTCCAAGAGAGGCTTGCCAAACATTTGGCTCCCTTCAACTCCTGTTAAGTTGGCAGCTTCCCTGCCCGCTTTCTCACTGATTCTGAATTGGCTCTCCAGCCACCGGATATCCTTATTTGAACTTGAATGTGGGCGGAAGGGTTGTGTGGAGGTTATGCACATGTTTTTTTGGCTCCAGACCATCTCCGTTCACTGACTCACCAGCCTGGCAAAACTTTGCAGTATTTCAGAAGCCAGTCTGCCTTTTTATTTTTATTTTTTTAATGGCCATATATTTCCAAGGCAAGTTTGTCTTGGCTTGCAGAAGTAATGGTAGAAAAAAAACAGTGCAATATAAGAAAGTGTTTTCTTAAGCAGTAAGCCTCGATTCCGTTCTCCTGTGGCACTGGTTCCCTTCATTTTCAACTTCTCAAACAGATGCAAACTTTAGTTGGCTTAAAAGGGCAAAAAATTAACTTCCCAAAGGTCTTGTAGCTGATAAAAGCAGGCAGGCAGGGAGTATTTCAGTGATAGCCTCAAATCACAGGCAATAGACATATATTTCTGGGGTGGGTTTTTTTTTCACAGTTCAAATGTTATTCCTGCTTTTAAAAAACTTGCTCAACTTAAGATCTTGGCATCGGCTGATTTTATTGCAACCTTTGTGATTTCACTGTGGTTTTTGGTTTGGTTTCCCATTTGAAAACCGTCCTTAGGGCCTTTTAAAATTAACAACTGTGCTTCTCCTGTGCCTGCCCCTCTGTTGGTTGGTGCGCACAGACCTGGTTGCGAGCCTCTTAAGGGCCTGGGGGTGCTCGGCTGGGCAGCCTCTGCGGATGGCCTGGTTCTGAAGGTCAGAATGCCAAGGCAATGCCCGCCTACTTCACGTCCCCGGGAGAAAAGAAGTCTTATTAACGGCTCACTCACGTCTCCTCGTTTCAGAGGAAGTCAAGCAAAGGCAAGGAGAGGAAACAGAAGCGGCAGGAGGAGAGGGCAGCCATGGATGCCGTCTGTGCCAAAGTGGAAAGTGCAAATAAAGTAAGCCTTTTAAAAAAAATAGTCTTCCTTCTCGGGCATATACCGGACATGGTACATCTCGAGAACTGTGTCCAATTCTGGATACTATACTTGAAGGAAGGATCCCCCCCCTGCCCCAACACAGGGGGGTGGGTGGGACCCTGGAGCAAGTTCAGGGGAGGGCAACAAAGATGATCAGGGGGCTGGAAACCAAGCTGGAGGAGGAGGAGGAGGCCATCGTGAAAATGTGAAAATAATCAAAGCCCCCGAAATGTCTTACTGCGCAGGCTTCTGTGAGTCTCTTCCTTTTCTAACGGCTGTCTCTCTTCGCCTAGTTGGGGGATCCGCTAGAAGCCTTTCCGGTGTTCAAGAAGTATGACAGAAATGGGTGAGTAAAAAAAAAATGTTTTGTGGTTTTGGAGTGTTTGATGTTGCTGTTCTTGTTGTTGTTAGTCCTAGTCGTAGTCTGGCCAGTGAGATTTCTTCCTGGCCTAAATCTTCATGCTGTGTTCTCTTAGGATGAGTCAACTGCAAGTTTCAAAGTTTGTACCCGTGGCCGGCTGTAAAGTGTCTGCTGTTGCTCAGTTGTACCACCTGTATTGTGTCTCCCTTTGCTTGCAGAACCGCAAAGGCCAGCTTTTCCATCAGCCACCTCTGACCATCTCTCTCTTTCCCCTCCTTCCTTCTCTCGTTGCAGGTTAAATGTCGCCATCGAATGTAGACGAGTCTCAAATTTGGACCCGGCTACCCTTGACTGGGCTTTTGAATTAACCAAAACGAACATGCAAACCTTGTAAGGCAACAATGAGACTCTCATGGGTGGGGGGAGGCAGCGGGAGGAGAGCTTTCTGACCCTTATTTATTTATTTATTTATTTATTTATTTATTTATTTATTTATTTATTTATTTATTAAATATTTTTATCCCACTTTTCTTCTTGGAAAAGGACCCAAGGCGGCTTACAATAATGAGAGCCAATATACAGCCCAGAACATTTAAGACATACTCAAGTTAGGAACAGGGAATCAGAAGAGACATCTTACGCCTGGCCAGAATACTTCCCTGTCTGCCTGGCAGCTCGATCCTTGTATCCAGCTTAGAGCCTGTCCAGTCCAGAGAAATCAGCTTATTGTCGAGGCAGAGAAGGGTGGGGGGAAGTGTTCTGCACTTCCCTCCCTTATCTCAATGCAGGACACTTTGTGTGTTGTGTGTGTGTGGGGGGGCGCTTTCCCTGTGCCTAGGAGCTGTCCTTCAAGGAGGGAGTTGCCCTGTGGCTGGTCCTCTCCCTTTCTTACCTTTCTGTGTCCTTCTCCCCTTGGAAGGTACGAGCAGAGCGAATGGGGCTGGAAAGACCGGGAGAAACGGGGCGAGATGACCGACGACCGGGCTTGGTACCTCGTCGCGTTGGAAGGTGGCTCCCTTCCGGTCGCTTTCTCGCACTTTCGCTTTGACGTGGAAGGTGGGGAGGAGGTGCTCTATTGGTAAGCGTCTTCCCACGTGGCCTGTTTAGGGGGCTCTTCGGGGTGAAGAAAGTGCATGTGTGGAGAAAGGTGATGGTCCACGTGGCCAGGAATGCCCAAACGAGCATCAGGAGAGCTGCATTGGGCCAAAAACCATGGGCAGGCTCGATTTGGGGTGTGTGTGTGTGTGTGTGTGTGTGTGTGTGTGTGTGTGTGTGTGTGTGTGTGTGTGTGCGCGTGCACTTCACTTCATTAGGCCAAAAAAATGGGCCTCCAAAAATTAGAGGAAAAAAGGGTCCAAGCTGTGCTTATATATCCCCCTATAGTGCTTCAAGCACTCTGTGGGCAGTTTATAATTTAATTATTCAGTCTTCACATTGCCCTCCCCTTCTCCAAAGCAGGCTGGGTACTCATTTTACCGACCTCAGAAGGATGGAAGGCTGAGTCAACCATGAGCCGGCTACCTGGGATTGAACCCCAGGTCATGAGCACAATTTTACCTGCAGGACGGACATTGGACCACTGCACCACGAGGCTCTAGAACACCTTAGTTGGTCCCACTGAAAGCTGCTAAGTGGCCCAGAAAAACTTGATCAAGGGTTGTACTGACCCCTTCCAGCGCCCACCATAGGGTATCGGCCACCATGACAAACCAAAGAGTTGATGCCTGGATTGTCATGAGGGTGGATATAGAGTAATGATTTTTTTTAAAAAAATGTCAAATTGATATAAATCACAATTTAATCATAATTTAAATCCACCTTAACGATCATGCATATTGTAGCTAAAAAGCCCAATGGAAATAGCTCGGGATAATGAACCACCACATCCTTTCTCATTTTGCTCAGACAAAATACGGTCTATTAATTGTATTAAACAAGATTTTCTAACAGCCCTTCGTCTTGAAAATTGGCTTTAAAACTGGCATGTGGAATTGCTTTTAATCTCTTCCTTAAAAGGGCTCGCTTCTTAAAAATAGGATTTTAAGACTTATTTTAATCTATCTCATAGCTTTTTAAAAACCTTTCTATTAATTATATGTCATTCTGCGAACTATAGCAGGCAGAAAGCCAAGAAATAAATGCTTTAAATGGCTAAAGGCAGAGGTTCCCCTTGACAATGAAGTCCAGTCATTTCCACCTCATCTCCGCTTGTAAGCCAAAGAGCCAGCGTTTGTCCATAGTCAAACATAGATGCAATTATCTTTGAAAGTCCTTCACATAAAATTGCAAAGAGATTGGTTGAAGCTGCAAAGAGAGGATGACTAGAGGGAAGCTTGCACACTTGACGTGCTGTCAAAGCAGAAAGGGCCATGGTTAGGGGAGGGTGTCTACTCTTGAGTAGGCTTGGGTGAAGCATGTGTTTGTTTTTCGTCTTCCTAGCTATGAAGTGCAGCTGGAGAGCAGAGTGAGGAGGAAGGGCCTGGGGAAATTCCTCTTACAAATACTTCAGCTCGTGGCCAACAGGTAAGGGCTGTGGCCGTGCTCTTTGCAACCCTAGCTCTGTCCAGTGGGAGGAGACTCTGTCTAGGGCTCCATGTCCTGAGTCCCAGGTCTAAGTCCCTGTTTAAAAACAAGCCTTTTTACCCCCTTAGAAAAACGGGAGGCTTGTGTGGATTCTGAGCCAGGAGCTGTGTTTGATTCCTGGGGTAGGGGTGGGGACCCTGAGTTTCTTATCTCAAGCTAACTCCGGCTTTCTCCTTCCCTTTGTTCAGCACGCAGATGAAGAAAGTCATGTTGACGGTATTTAAACACAACCACGGTGCCTACCAGTTCTTCAGAGAAGCTTTACAGTAAGAATTAGGCTTAATTTTTAAACCCACCCCCCACGCCGCCTCCACAAAGAAAGAGGCATCAGACCACCTGGTTTGGAGGAGGTGGTGCTAGTTGCGCCTTCTCGGTGACTAAGAGAAGGTTCCTGGCTTGTTGGCTACTTCCATGGTTGCCTCCGAGGCTACCTGGGGTGTGAGTGCATGTGGTTAACCCTAACCCTAACCCAGCTACACCACATGGTAGGCTCATAAGGCTCCCATGTTTCTGCAGTACGGTCATGTTTGAACGGAAGGGCATTTATTTCCACAACAGGCCACTGACGCGGGACCGAGAGGAATGGGGAACGTGGGAACGAGCAGCCTTTAATGAGCAGTACATTTAACGAGCAGTACATTTAAGTAAATGATTTTTAAAAATGAGCTGTTTTAGTACATCAGCAGGCGTATGCTTTTGAAAAGGCTTATTCGCTGCAGATGATTTGGGCCTTCCAGTATGGCTCTGTTCCCTGCCTAAGTGGAAGCAGAGGCTCCCCAAAGGCTCCACGGGGTTCGGCGTGGCCGCGCTCATCATGTCCTGCCATCGGGAACCTCTCCCTGTCCGCTAATTCCTGGCCGAGCCCCCCCCCCCGGGTGTCGCTTGTCTTCCCGCTTCCGTTTCTCCCTTGTAGATTTGAAATCGATGACACCTCGCCCAGCGTGTCCGGCTGCTGCGTGGACGGCTGTTCCTACGAAATCCTCAGCTGGAGAACCAAATTTGGGGAGAGCCAGCATGCCCACCTGGGGGGTCCCTGTGGCGGCTGCTGCCATTGAGAGGATCCTTTGCCCTCCGGAAGGACCCGGCCCTCTTCTCCATCCTGGATATCAGGATGATGGATCTTCCTCCGTGCGGGAGGCGGTGGAAACCAAAATCAAGCCTAACTCTCTCAGGCATCAACATTAAGCCTGACTTAACTTGTGACCTTGAACTTGATATACGAATCTAAGCAACTGGTTCCTTCTTTTTTAAAAAAAAATTGTACATTTCTGGAGTAATGTAATGTTTCTGGCTTAGCAGAGGAAACTCACTCTGCCGGTTTAACGATGGATAAAAAGTTGGCTTTTTGGTCAGAGTTGTCAGACTGTCATTGGACTAACAGATTTTGAGACGTGACCTTCCCTTCCCTCCTCCATTTGTTTTCCCCCCTATGGACATTGCGGTGGCGACACAGATGCTCACAGAGTAAGAAGTGGGGCCTTATTCTCAACATGCGTTACCGGGACTAGACTTTGTCAGGCGCTCCTACTTTGGGTTGGGTTTCTCCCGTGTGTGTTTCAAGCGGAGTGTGCCATGATCGCTTTTAGAACCCCGGTCCCCTTGCCGTTCTGCGTCCCTAGGCTTGCTCCCGCATCTCTCGTTCTCCCTTCTTGTTGGTCTGTTGCAAAAGAGATGGGCGCAGCCGGTCTCTCTGTGCCGTCGGCTCCGGGTGGATCCCCAGGGCTGTCTTTTGACAAAGCTGAATCGGGCTGCGAGCCAGCTGGGATCCACCCGTGATGCTCGGTGTCGTGCCCGCCCAGCCTGGAACAAGCTGCGTCCGTGAGACAGGATGGCTGCGGGGTCAGAACCTCCGGCTGAAAGGCCCGGCTGAAGGAGCAGCAATTGTCTGGATTGCTGGTTGGATTAGATCTCTGGTTGGGAGTTGGATTCCCCACAGTGCCTTCTGGACGGGGGTGGGGGCTCCATGATCCATAAGACCCCTCCCAGAGGTGCAGTTCAGAGTTTATTATTAGCATTATTGTTGTTCATCTTGGACAGCGGGCAGTGTTGGCTTCTGGTTAGAGCAGAAGGAAGTTGAAGTTTTGTCTTTTTAGGGGTGGGGGTGGATGTAGCATTTGCTCTTCTTGGAGGGTGGTCCTCCCCCAAAAAAAAAAAAAAAAGGCCCAGGTCAAAGGGCTGTTTGCCTTTATCTTCTCAAGACTAATCACCTCATGCAGATTATGTTTAAAAGACCAAGACAAGATGGGGAAAATGCACAGAGTGAAACATGCATCACCAAGGTCAAACATTTTTGTTTTCTCCTAAGGGATCGGTGGCTCAGCAGGCTAGAGCATTGAAAACTGTCGGCTACAAAGTTGCCAGCTTGGTGGTTCGAATCCCGGGTGCCATGCAGCAGAGTAAGCTCCCGCTGTTAACTCCAGGTTTCTGTATTATTATTTTTATTTTAAAACAAATAATGATTTTGAAAACAGAACTGTTATGCCTGGGTTTGTGCTTCTGTTTGAAATGTAGGGCTAACCTTACTGAATTATCCAGGTCTGAGACTTCTGAAAAAAGGGTTATGCTGAGAACTCACTGGAGAAAAGCCCATCTCTCCCTTGATAAATACCCTTTTGGGATGGCAGTTTGGTTTGTTGAACTTTGGGCTGCCTCTTAATAGCCGCCCTATTCCCCTCCCCTAATTTTATCTCCTTCCCCAATCTCTGAATTTGACATGCTTAGTACATTATATTTTTAACTTGCCATAATTTGTGTTGTATTCTTTTGTGTGTCTAGTGTGTTATTTTATTTTTCCTCATCTACCCTTGTTTGTATTTTTTACATTTTGTTTTTGGTTGGGTTTTTTTTTTTTTTTGCTTCCATTTTTCAAGAATAAATCTTAAGGTAGCCTCCTTTTAAATAAAGAACTTTCACTGGAATCAAAGGGGACAAACACTTTTTTTTTTTTAAAAAAGGGGGGTTTTTGCACTTGTATGTTGAAAATAAACACCTGCCTAGAGAAAGACGGTTGTGTATTGCTGTCTGTCTTGTGTTGTTTCTACTAATCTTGGAAGGAACCTCTTCTTTTCACAACTTCCATTTATAAAGCACCCTTTGGTTCGACAATCCAGGCTCTCTTGAGCCGTATGGTCAGGCCTAGTCTGCATGTAAAAAAGATCACATGGATTTCTTGTACAGCCACTAGGCATGGGCGTTTTGTTTCGGAAGTGGCATAGGGGCATTGTACTGGATGGTGACACTGGATGGTTCAACAGATCTGAATTAGAGGTTGCCCACTCCAGGCACACCCTGCTGTCTCTCTGTGTCTAAAAAGACCTCTGACTAGTTGCTGGCACCTTTTCCCTGACAGGCTCCCCAGATCTGAGTCTAAATACTGGATCATGACAGCTGAGAAGAACAGCCTTGGAACCCTGTGTAGGTTGGGTTTTTTTGTTGTTGTTTTTGCACTACAACTCCCAGAATTCTCCAGGCAGCACTTCTGTGCTTGGAATGCTGGGGGCTGCAGTCCTAAACCAATAACCCAAGCCTCTTGTTGCTTCTGGCCCGGTCTTCACCTGGGGAAACTGGATTTTGATGCCGCGCATCCACATTTGCCCTGCTCTCAAACATTAAAATATTGTGCTACCCTGTTTCTGTCTTTGCAATCTTTATTTTCTGTTTTCCTCTATAATGCTTGCCCGGTTTCTACCACCTGGTGGGGGGGGGAGACCTGGTAGCCCTACTAGTAGTCCAAAGAAGCAGCTTTTTCTCCGTTCTGGCTGCCTTCGGACTACAACTCCCAGAATCCTCCAGCTAGGACGGACGCTGGGGGCGGGAATCTTTGCTAAAATGGCGGCCCTCCAAGAGAGTCGCAAGTCCAGGCTGCGTCGGCTTAAGAAGTGCTACTCTGTTTTTTTTTCCTTCCTATCTCTATGTTCTCCCATCTTCTCGGCCACTGGAGGGTTTCTCCCCCCCGGGGATGGCGCTCTCTTAAGAGCGGAAGGGGCGGGGCTTTTTCCTCTCCGACTCTATGGTTTGCGCCACTTCCGGCGGCGGCGGGGGTGGTGGCGGCCGCCATTTTGTTCTCCGGGAGGCGGTCAGTCGGGGGGAGGTGCGCGTCGCTTCTTCGCCTTCGCCTTCGCCTTCGCCCCTGGGATGTCCTTGGCGGCGCTGAGGAAGGGGCTCCGGCTCCGGCTCCGTCCCAACCCCGGGAAGGCCACCCGAGGCCCGGCCCGAGGCGTCTATTCCCTGCCGCCCGAGGACCCCATGAGCCCCGCGGTGAGGAGGAGGAGGAGGCCGGGAACGAAGGATGATGATGGGGGGGGGAGGGAGGGGAGGGGAGGAAGAGAAGGGTCGTGAAGGCCAAGGGGGGCTGGGGGTGGGGGCTCTGGGGGGCAGGGATGAGCCTGGAACGGGATTCCTTCGGTTGGGAAGAAGAAGGAGCAGCAGCAGCAGCAGGAGGAGCAGGAGCAGGAGCTCCCTTTGACCTCTCTGGAAATGGACCGCGGCCTTCAAGGTCTTGTGGGCACAGACAGAAGGAACTTGCTTGGGCGGAGGTGGGGTGGGGGGAAGAGAAGAAATGCAAGGGAATTTAAGAATTTAACTTTTAACGTTTTTTAAAGAAAAAAATTAACTTGTTTTGAGGGCTTTAAAAAAATTTTGTTCCTTAATAGGTAGCGGCCTCATAACGGCATAAAGCCGTAATCCACCCACAGATCCCTCCCTTTTCCCCCCTTTCTTTGATGGTGCAGTTCTTTGGCTACACAGTAAATCATTCCAGACCGATTCGATTATAAACCCCACGGGCAGTGACTCAGTTTTGTCCAATGCCTCCTGCTAACTGTTGCACGTTCTCCTAAACACACACACACACACACACACACACACACACACACACACACACACACACACACACACACACACACACACACACACACACACACACACACACACACACACACACACACGGCACCTTTTCTGAAGGAATGGATTCGTTCCAAATGAAATTGTCTTAGGCCAGATTTGTCTTTGTACCAATTTCCCACAGAAATGCATTGAAAACGGATGGCGTTTTTTTGTGGTTGTACGTATTCGCCCCACAGGCGAGCCTGTTCAATGATTTCCCCCTGTATCTACATATTGTAATACAGAACTTGTATTATCTATATATATAATAGTTTATCTGTATCTATCTATCTATGATAGGTTTTATATATAGAAAGAAATTGTAGAAATTTTATACACACACACACACACAGAGAGAGAATGGTACCTTGTATAAAGGAATTAATTTCTTCCAAATGAAATTCTGTTAAGCAAATTTTCTCTCTCTCTAGAATATTTTTGCCCCACCTTTCTCCTTGGAAAAGGACCCAAGGTGGCGTAAAATAATGAGGGACAATATACAGCCCAGAACATTTAAGATACTGTATATTCAAGTTAATAACAGAGAATTAGGAGAGGCATCATAGAACATTATAATGTAACATTAAAGCTGCAAAGAGCGCACTAAAAGAAAAAAAAAAGAATCCGTTTTGAGGGGTGGAATATATAGGTGTAATAATGTTTTGACCCTGCCTTCCTCCTTAAGGACGCAAGGCAGCCAATGGTGGGATAGAGTGACTGACTACAGAGAGAGAGAGAGAGAGAGTTTTGTGAAAACAAAGCATTCCTGCCAGGCCTGGTGCCTGCGCCAGCATCCAAAATTCTTCCCAAGGGGATCCACCACATATGTAAGAGAGTTTATGAATATAATTGACAAGAGCGACAGTTCTTGTTTTGTGTGTGCTGCCTTGTTTTGTTTGGTGTATCGATCTGAGGCTGCAGCGGAGTCCTACAATCTCTTGTTGCAGACCTGTGTCCTACAGCTCGTTCATATACAGTTCTGTGCTGGCTTCTGGTGGTGGTCGGCAGCCACTGTTTAGTTATTTTCGGGGGGAGGGTTCATGATGACCAAATCATTCCTGAATGGCTTTTTCTGCCATTGAAACAAGTAAGCTTTTTGGGAAGTAACATTTTGTCATGGGATTATAATTTGCTTCCCTGATTTGAAAATAACATGGGTCAATGCTTCTAACTCTTGTTTTGCCCTTTTTTTGGTACAGCAAACTATCTTTGGGGTGTCAGTTCTTACGGCTTCCTTCTTCTTACCAATTATGTGGTACTATTGGGATATGAAAAGGAGTGGCCGACTCAAGACACGAAGAGAGGTGTAGAGCAAACCAAACCTTCGGCCCAGAAGTGCAGCTGCCATCTCTTCTTCAGCCATGCACAACCACTGCAGGGAACAGCTGTTCCGTGCCCTCAACTCTCTATCAAGATGAGTGTCCTGAAATATATTCTGTCCCGTGTTCCAGGCTGAAGGATGTAGTTCAAGACCTCAGCTTTTCAAGAGACATGACAATGCTTGTTGCATTAAATTGAGTTAAGATACTTACATTTCTGTGTCTTGTGGGTGTTACTTACTTTTCAAGAGTTTGTCCGCAGCCTTTGAAGGTGTGCCGTTAATTGTCAAGTGGCCAAACTGAGACCACTCAGAACTCAGATCCTGTGTTAGCTTGTGGGGTGGGGGGCAGACCCCTTGATAGGTTCGGCCCAACACCTATCAAGCCCCACAGGAAAGCTGCAGCCCTTCCTCTTCTGCCGGAGCTTTTAACTCCTTATCAGCTTCAGGCAACACAGCAGTGAACAGAGATGACGAGAGGCGCCCTTGCAGACTGCAGGGGCCGAGGTTAGAGAAAGGTTAGAGAAATGGAGGAGACGTGGGTGATTGAGCACTTAAGAAGAAGATAATTATTTGAGAGTGAGGTGCTCCCCCCTTCCCAGACACCACTCTCTTGCCTTGTTTTAGGGATGAAAGGGTGTTCCAATCACATTTCTTGTGGTTCTTGTCTGGCCAGTGGTTAACCAGCCTTAGGTGCCCCTCGTGTTCTTGGACGGCTCTTCCCTGAAGCTTTCCCCACCAGTTGTTCTGGCTTGGGTGACCCAAGTTTGGGCACTGGTGGGGTTGAGCAGGGCACACGTCCCTGCAGTCAAACAACCACAAAGAGGTTTCCCTGAAAGGTAGTAAGGCAGTACCTCTGCATCCCATTGGGAGGAGGGTCCCAGCAGGCTCCACCCACAGGGGGAGGGGCTAATTGGGTCAACCAATGGACTGTGAGGTTGATCTTGCCTTCTTGACCATTGGCGGCCTCAACAGCAAATGCTGATTCAGGATGGCAGGCTAATTCATACAGATAAGCAAGGGAGTTTGCTCCTGCGACCCTGGTGTTTCTCTGCCAAGTTTGCAACTTGAAGTGCTCAAGTCAAGTTCCAAAGGTAATTTTTTGATGGGTGGTTTGTGCCTAATAGATTCCCCCACACACACAGACACAACTGGTTTGTCCCATTCTAACTTGTCTTCATTGTAACTACTGTATATTGCAGCATTCTCTGGGAAAGCTGTATGAACTCCAACTAGGGACCAACACTGCTTAGTTTGTTTTTGCACCTGATACTGAGGAAAATGATTTAGCAGGCCCTACCTCCCAAGCGCAGAGAAGAAGACTGAGAAAAGCAATTGTTGACTGAGAGACAATGGCACTTGTGTTAATGAGTTTGTGCTCTTCTAAATCTCAAAACTCTGCACAGTTTGGGTTTTGAGATTTTCTATTAAATGCCTGCAAAAACCAGGCTCTGTGGGCTTTTTAAAAAGGAGAAGCAGCTGTTTCTCATGTCGAAGATCCCTGTTGACTAAAACCAGTATGTATTTAAAAATTGTCTCCTTGATTGACAGCAGGTGGCACCATTGCCTAGATTATCTGGTTACTTAGCCTCCAACCTGGTATTAACTGTTAATCATTATTACATTTTATGTTATGCTTTTATCCACGGATTAAACACAAGGCAGTGTGTCTGTGCAGGTAGCCTAGTCCACACACATTGCAGGATCCAGATCTGTTTTGCATTGTTATAAAATGTGTTGTGTGTCCTCGGGATGTATTTCCAAGGAGGTAGCCCTGTTAGTGTGTTGTAGCAGAGACAACATAGATTCTTGTGGCGTCTTTAAGCCTGCTAAGTTTCATTTGACATGACGTTTTGTAATGAAGCCGCTGGTTCTTTAGGCTGGCTGGTTATGCAGAGAAGAGGCAGACTAAATCATGATACAGAACAATGACCACCATATTATTGGATCGTGGTCAGAAACCTGCAAAGGGCTGAATAGCAGAAACATTCCAAACCACTATAATGTCAGCAGCGGTGCCCGTTAATTACCTTCTAAGGGGCTTAAGCCATGGTTTCTGTTTTCAAAAGAGTGTTTTATCTGAAGCTAGGTTTGACCTGTTTTGCCCGACAGCTTTATTGGAAGACGTCATTTACGTGGCAAGCAGTAGAATAATAATACTGTACAGACAAAGCTGCATGGATGAGTTGTTTAATGCATGTGATTAAACCAAAAATCCCCCGGTGTTGTTCAGGTTGAGAGAGAGTTCAGCCTCTTGATGTATTCTCTTGTCCCACTGTTTTCAGAAAAAGAGATAAGAAGTCACTTCTGGCTTTAGCTGAAATGCTCTGTTGGAAGCTGAATCCATTGCTTTCACACCTCCAAGGGTAATTGAGTTGTGTTAACTGAGCATACAAATAGCGGGATGTTTATGCTACCCTACCCTCTGAATGTTTATGGCCAATGTTAATGATACAGATGTTATCCTTATCCTCCCTCTTCCATGTCATTCGGTGTTCTCATAATAACCACAGGCCTATAAAGCAGTAGTTTCTCAGTCTGAAGAAGTGGGCTATATATCTGCAGAAGAAGCTCACACCAAGTACGCCCTGTCAGTCTTAAAGGCACCACAGGACAATGGATGCCTGTTTTTAGGAGGCCACTTCTGTCACTCGATGGCAGTAAAAAACAAACTCTTTATAAGATTAATAAGGCGTTTCATTTCTATAGGGACTCCCCTGGAAGTAGCCTGCTTCTGCAGCTGTAGCGATCTCCCTCAATAGCAGCAGTCCAGGTTTTACCCCTTTGGCTTCGTGGGGGTGGACGAGAGCAGGGTGGTGTTCAGCCATGGGCCTTTCAGGTGTTCTGGGCCGGAGTTCCCAAAATCCCCCATCACCGGCCACAAAGGCTCGAGATTCTGGGAGCTAGTGGCCCAGACATTTGGAGCAGCAAAATACTCTGCCTTTATTCCTAATAGATCTCAATGGGTTTGGTTGAAAACTAGTTCTGTGTAATAAATTGGGAGGGGAAAGGGGGAAAGGGTCTATTGCAACAAAAACAAAAAGAACTCATTGTGCCTTATATATTATACATCATTCCTTTCATGCCCTACTTCATCAGAGTCTCAAAATTGTTCAGCTTAGGCTGGGGAAGTTCTCTTTTGAAAATCTCTTTTTCCCAGAGAGAGAGAGAGAGAGAGAGAGAGAGAGAGAGAGAGAGAGAGGTTTGGGGTGAGATCAAAATGGCAAGTCATCGTGCGGATGAGGAGCCAATTGCACTGGTCCAGCCAACGGGGGACACGAATGCCGTACGGCAGGTAAGTCCTTTTCTCTTGTCCTGGACTGTATCTTGTGGTGCCGGGTTCCCCACAGCCTGCATATGCCTTGGGTTTGTTGAGATGGGTCAAGTGCCTTGGTTTTTTGCTTTATTGGTAGCTCATGTTTTATTGGTGGCTCAGTGGGATAGGGCGCTGAAACTGTCAGGCTACAAAATCGGCAGCTCAGCGGTTCAAATCCCAGGTGCCACGCAGCCGAGTGAGCTCCCGCTGTTCACCCCAGCTCCTGCCAACCTAGCAGTTCGAAAGCATGTCAGTGCAAGTAGATAAATAGATACCGCCGGCCACATGGCCACGGACTTGCACAACACAGGCTCTTGGTCTTGAAAATGGAGATGAGCACTGCCCCCTAGAGTCAGACATGACTAGCACGTATGTGCCGGGTGGGGTGGGGGGAACCTTTCCCTTTTGACTATTTCTCTGCCACCGGGAGAGGAAGCCAGAGACGACATTATAGTGACAGTGATGCCAGATGAGCAGCATATACTGTAAGTCTAATGAATGAATAAAATTATACATAACCTGTTCGTTTGTTCTGTTTGCACACCGTCCACTTTCTCATAAAGTGGTGTCCGTGGTTCTTCTTGCCTCCCCACTTGGTCCTGACAACAACCCTGTAAGGTAGTCTGGCAGTGACAGAGAGGAAGCAAGGAGCAGGGGAACGGCAGAAGTTTCCAGTGAAAGTGGTTCATGGGTTTTGTTGTCCAGAGAGGTCCAAGGTCGACCAGAGGGCAGGGGGTTTGGAACCAGGCCTCCTCCTAAACCTTTGTCTGGATACTCTCCTCACGCGTGCCCTCCCCTCTTCTTTCCAAGGAGAGCCTATCAGGTGCCAGCACCGCCCCTGATGCCAAGACTCCGGCTTGCAATGGTCAGGATGATCCCGGCATGATCCGGACCCCTCTGCGGAGTCAGCAAGAGAAGGGGTCCATCGAAGACAGGCTCAAGGTGTACTGCTACCTGCCCAAGCGGCGGGAACCTCTTGGCTGCTACCTGTCCAGGTCCATCCCTTCCAAGGTCGATTGCTTCCGGAAGAAGAGGCCCCCGGAGGCAAACCAGGACTGATCCGTTTCCTTCTGCCGTTTCTTTCTCACTTAAAAAAACCCCGAATAAAAGACTTTTTAAAAGCAAAATTCAGACTTGTGCAAGTCATCTGTTTATCTGTGTTCATATCTGTGGTTATTCCAGTGTTTTGCTCCACAAACGGGCAAAAAAATGCCCTAAAACCTTTGTGTGCATGTGTGTGGAGAAAGGCATAAAGCGGGGACCAGAAGGACACTTCCAATTTTGAAGGGAAATGGTCTTGATCAAATGGAGCACTTGGAGGATAGTTCCAGGCACAGCAGTGCAAGAAGGAGATGGACCAACTGCACTATCCCCAGAGGAGGATGTGTCCGGGAGATGAGAGGCCTGAGGTCCAGGCTACTCATTGATCGAGGCTTTTGAAGGCACCAGCATCTGAAAGTTCACAGGTATAAAAAGTGTGTCTTACAATGTACACTTAGAAAGCAATAAAGTGTAAAATAAGGCCAGGTGGTGACAAGGGAGAAGGACTTGCAACCATGACACTGGGAGGTCCTGCGACTGTCTTCATCATTGACACGTTTATTTCCTGAGGTCCTGCTGGGCTTCACCAGGCACTTGGTTTAAAGATAAGGGGGCCCTTTATTAAGAGCCCCCCAAAAGCAGTGGTCAATCAACCTGGGGGTGCAGGGAGGGGGTCCTCACACCAACCCTGGTTACCAGCCACCATCACCCTGCCTAGGAGAGCCTCCACACCGGACTGTCCCGTCCATTTGAGACCCACAGGGCGGCTCTTTTGTCAGGCGAACGGCTCTTAATGTGTAGCCTGCATAATTAAATTGTAAAACCACCCAGAGACGACCTTTAAGTGGGGTGGGGTGGTATATAAGCAGAGCACTTGCTTTTAAAGGGGCATCCCTGGCCCCACACTGCCCACAAAACACCTGGAAATTATTTATTTATTTATTTACAAGATTTTTTTTTTAGCCGCCCCACTACCAATATAAAATGATGATTGGGACAGCTTGCAATCATCAATAAATAATCCATTTATTGGGGGGAGAGATGCCGTCCCTGCGGCACGCCGCGGCTTGGCGGTGACGTCACACTGTTTACGATGACGTCACGGCCCGCGAAGCCCCGCTTCCCCCTCCCAACGAGGGAGCGCCGGTGGGCGGGGCGAGGGAGGAGCGTTGCTAGGGCGGGCGGGGGGGAAAGAAGCCCTTCCGGTGCCTTCGAAAGTGAACCCGGAAGCGCTTCCTCGCCGAGTCGCGAGCGCGAAGATGGCGGCGGAGGAAGCCCAGCAGCCGCAGCCGCAGCCGGAGCCCCTCGGGGGGGACACCGACGGTAAGTTTTTTTTTGGGGGGGCGGCGGCGGGAGGGAAGGAAGGTGTGGGGTTGCGGGGGGGGGAGGGGCTGCGCTCAAGGCCCCCCCTCTCTCTCTCTCTCTGTTCCTCCCCCTAAGCCCCCTCCCCCCCACCACCACCACCCATTTCACGGCGACCCCTCTTTCCGGCTCTGGGGAGGTGCGGCGGGGGGGGGCGACGCTGGTCTCCATGGGAACGGGGCTTCTCCCCCCCCTGAGCGTTTCCCTACTTGGAGGAGGCATTCCCCCCCGCCGCACACACACACGCACACATTGAGCGGGTCCAGGCCTCGCCGGGGGGGGGGGCGACGGCGCCCGGTTCCCATGGCAACGGCGCCCGCCCCCTCCGTCCGTCCCCGGCCGCCTGCCTTTTGGGAAGGGGGTGCCCGGCGGGCCTCTTCCCCAGCCCCCTCCCCCAGCCCGCCCCGTGGTTTCCATAGCGACGGGCGGCCTCTTCCCCCCACCACCACCAAAAGCGCCCACCTGAAGAGCAGCACAGAAAACAAAAGGGGGGAGGAGGAGGAGGAGGAGGAGGAGGAAGGAAGAAGAGCTTTTCCAGGGCCGAGAAAGGCGTCCTTTTCTTCGCCTCTTCAGGAGGGAGAAGGCCTTTGCCCCCCAACCCCCCAACCCCCCACCCCACTTCCCAGGAGCGGATATATTTGTATTGGGGTCAATTATTATTATTATTTTTTTGGGGGGGGGCAGCCTCTGGTTTTGGGGGCTGCTTTTGCCGCCCCCCCCCTCCCCGCCGAGGGACCGTGCCTGGGTTGGCTCCATCCTGGGCAGAATCCCTCTCTCTCTCTCCGTGAGGTCAACCCGGATCCGGGAGGGAAGAGGCTTCCTTCCGCAGGAGCTGCAGCGAAAAGGGACAGGAGGAGGAGGAGGAGGAGGAAGAAGGCCCGTGGTGTCGGTTTTATTTATTCCAGGGGAAGAGTTGTTCTTTTTTAATAAAAAAAAAAATCTAAAGCAGGCATGTCCAAACTTCGGCCCTCCAGATGTTTTGGACCTCCCTCCCCCAAAAAAAAACCCCACAGCCCTTTGCCATTGGCAGTACAGGCTTGCAGTTCTGGGAGTTGAGGTCCAAAACATCTGGAGGGCCGGAGTTTGGACATCCCTGATCTAAAGCTCTTTAGAGCAGGGATCCTCAAAGTTTTCAAGCAGCGGGCCAGTCCAACACCCTCCAGACACCACTGGGGGCCGGACCACAGTCCCCCAAAAAAAAAAAAAAGTCCGACATGGAAAAAAAGGGGGAAGGGCAAGTGGGCAACCCCCCCCCCACGATTGGCCCATGATCATTGTGTCTCCAGGGCCCCAGCAATGCCTCCTGCTCCAGATCACCAGATCTCCAGAGGCAACATGTCCCATTGCTTTGAACTGCCTCAGCAATAGAAGCAGCTGCAGAGGCTGGCTTGCTCGCAAAGCAGGGGGTAGGTGTGTGTGTGGGGGGGTCCCGGGGGCCAGATTCAGGACCTTTGGGGGCGCATTTGGCCCCGGGGCCTTAGGTTGAGGACCCCTGCTTTAGAGGCTTGCAGGGTGGCTGGGCCAGGTTGGCTGACCTCAAACGCTGTGGGGTGTGTGTGTGTGTGTGTGTGTGTGTGTGTGTGTGTGTGTGTGTGTGTGTGTGTGTGTGTGTGTGTGTGTGTGTGTGTGTGTGTGCGTGCAGCAAGCGTGTTGGCCTGTGTTGCCTTTCGTTCTTAACCGCCCGCCGCCCTTTTGTTAGACCCGCCGCCGTGTGCTTTTCTGAGTTGGATCGGATGGTTACCTCCCAATGGCCTCCCCGAGAGGAGTGAATGGATTTTTAAAATATGGTACAGACTTGGGGGGCTTCAGAACCAGAGAGGTGGTGATATTTCTGTGCATCTCTTCTTGGCCTTTCTTGGTTATATTGCTCCTCGACTCCTTGACCTGGTGTGCTTATTTGGAACTCCTGGTAGGAGAAGGCATCCAACTCTTCATGAAGCCTAAACCGTTGGAAACAGACTTTTCCAGAAGAATGTTGTAGTATTGTGGCTTTTTGTGTACTTTTGAACCCACAACCAGGAATGCATCTGCCAGAATGATTCTCTTCATCTCTCCCCCAAAAAGAGTGATACTCTTCTTTTATAAGTAAGAGCTGGAGTAAAACTCATTCTAGCACTTACCCAAAGGTTTGTGGCATTTCTGAAGAAATGTGGCCTTTGTTCATCATCCATACTTTATTAGGCGCAGGTGTGGTGTTGGTAATATCTCTTTCAGCAAGCCATTTTAGACCATAACAAACTCAAGTGGGCTTTTTTAAAAAAGCCAATCTCCTTCTAAAAGACTTAGGAGTTTTTCTAATTATCAGTGTATGTTTTATAGTCCACGTTGAAACAACCACCACACTTGTCTGTGTCTTTAAGAAGGCTGCAGGTTCTGACAAAGAGGAGAGATGGGAAGGAAAAATAAATGTAAGGAGGGATGAAGTTAATGAACGTGAAAGAGCCTTGCGATGCAGTGGCTCAATTTCCGTGCTATATACTGAAGGTTGCTGCTCATCACCTGAGAAGGTTGCTGGGCTCAGGTAGTCGGTTCAAGGTTTGACTCTACCTTCCATCCTTTTGAGATCAATACACAGAGTACCCATCTTGTTTGGGGGAAATTAAATTGTAAACTGCCAGAGAGAGCTTCGAGCAGTATGGGGCAGTGTATAAGCAGCACAGTTTACTTTAATGTTATGTCTTAGGCACCAAGTTAAGGTTGAGAACAAAAGATGGTGAACCAAAAGTTCCATGGACTTTGTTTTGGGAATATCTGAAAAAAGGGAGGATGGGGACAGCTCAGTATCAGTTCTACTTAATCGCTTAAGGAGGGGAAAGGGGCAAAGAGATTTAAGTAGGCAGGGGGTCTCTAAGGCTGTCAGAACCCCTGCTCCACTGTTTAAGGCAGTGGTGTCCAAACTTTGGCCCTCCAGATGTTTTGGACCACAACTCCCACAGTCCTTTGTCATTGGCAATACAGGTTTGGAAATCTGGGAGCTGTGGTCCGAAACACCTGGAGGGCTGAAGTTTGGACACCCCTGGTTTCAGGGTAGTCACTGTCAGGAAATGTCTCCTCATTTCCAGGCTGGCTCTCCCTCTGATGAGTTTCTACCCATTGGTTCTTGTCATACCTTCAGGTGCAATTGAGAATAAATCAATCATTCTTTATCGCCTCTTGGGATATGATGCCCTTTTTGTTTTGTTGACTGTATGGTTTGTTGTTTTTGCTTAGTGTCAAAATGAGAGACTTTTCCTTATGAAAAGATCAGTGCCTCTTTTGAGCTGTGTTAACATGCCAGTAGGAGCCAGGAGACAATCTAGTGCCTTTTTAAAACACAGCTATTTTGTTTGCTATTTGTTGTCCTTAATTGTGCTTTTTCTGAACTCAGAGTATCACAACAAGGCTGTCCTTCTAGCTTTGTTCTCATGAAAATGTGTAGGTAGGTCAGGCTGAAGAAAAGGCTGACTGATCCAGGGTGATTTGATTGACTTTCGTGGCTCAGTGGGAGCTAGGTCCTAGATTTCTAAAGTTTTGGCCTTCCTTTGTGCTGGTGCTCTACTAATGATTTAAGCAGGACATTGGTTCCTTTTGAGAACATACCTTAGAATCTCTCTCTGTTTTTTTAACATTAGAAATGTTTTTAACTGCTTATACCACAGAAGCAGATATCCAGTAGAATTTAAGGTTGACTTTGTTGCCTCCAGAGGAGGAGCTAGTAGTCAGAAGGAAGAGGACTCCAGAAGGTGGGCTGGCTGGGCACCCCATGGAGTTCAGGGTTTCCTTGGTCCTTCTCGGTGTGGGTTTTCTTGAGGGTGATGCTCTGAAAGAACTGGGCATGGTTAGCCCGGAGAAAATGATACTGAGGGGGAGGCAGGACAGACTCCTTTCCAAATGCTTGCAAGGCAGTCCTTCAGAGGAGGGCCAGGATCTGTTCTTGATCATTTCAGAGAGCAAGGCATGTAATTATGGGCTCAACAGGAAGCCGGTTGTGAGTTGAGTATCAGGAAAATGTTCCTGTTAGAGCCCTATGACCGTGGAGCCTGTTCCCTTGGGCTGTGGCGAGTGCTCCAGTGGTGGAGGAATTCAAGAGAAAGCTGGACGATCATCCTCCCGATAGACTTTGATTTGGATTCCTGGCTTGAACAAGGGGTTGGAATAACTCGGTGATCCTATAGGCCTCTTCCAATTCCATTATTCTGTGATTGGATCGGGGGTGGGGGGAGGATTGCATTCTGTGCTCCTTAGTAAATTTTTTCGTCCAGGTTCAGAAGCGACCATGGATTCTGATTCAGGTTGCCGACTCGTTTTAATAGCTTTGCTCCTGCGCTTTTAAGTAGTCCTCAGCAAGTGATAGCCTTACATTTCACGCCATTCCCTTTCCTTCCCCAAAAGCGCTTCATCTGCTAAAACTGCCTGTTGGGGAATGGTGTTGCAAGCATGTGAGTAGAGCCGGTGAAAGAAGCTGGCAATCCCTAAACAGATGTTATCTCTCCCCCCCCATGGCCCCCCAATTCAAGAAATGTTTGGCTGCCCAAGTTATCTGCGGTGGCACTGGATTGCCCCCTGAATGTGCAGTGCCATTCGTTTGACCCGCTTCGCACGGTCACACACAAACCCCACCTTCTTAAGTAAGTCTTAACCAATATCTCCTGTCCTAAATAAAAATTCTTTTAATGCATCTTTGGCCAAGAATTGGGATTGGTCTGTTTACCTCTCCAGATTTAGAGGAAAGCTCTTTTTTGGGGCGGGGGGGGGCTGGTCCATCTTTCTCACCTTTCACTTTCCTGGGGAGAAGGGAAAGCCAGGAAGTTGAAGCCTGCAGTCTCGACTGCAGGAAGGAGGCGGTGGCGGCGGTCTGATTTTTTTGCCTCACTGCAGTCGCATCCCACCAGCCTGAGAGTCAGGGCATCTCTCTGCCGGCGATGATGTATTATGATATGGAACAGCCCCAGGTTGGGTTTCTCGGTTTTCTGCAGCGTTGGCAGCTGCCGGGAGCCGAGGGTGCCCAGAGAAGCCGTGTTGCAAAAGCAGATAAACTTTCATGGGGCGGGAGGCAGAGAGGCGGGAGGGCAGCCTTTGATTTTTACGGGAGCTGGATCTGTGTTTTGAAATGGATACCCCCCTGGTGCCTGGCTGCAGGAGGGTGTTGGGAAGGCAAGTGGCCGAAGCATTGCATCCGACGCAGCTTATTTTGCTCGTCCGACGGGCGTGGGCCACCTGCTCAGCGCTAGGGGCCCAGTGTCGTAGAGGGGGATGCAGGCCCCAGCGCTGCCGTGGAGGAGGTGCGACGCGTTGCATGTCTGTAAACGTAACTGGCTGAGGGTTTTCTGTCTCTGTGTGTGTGTGTGAGAGCAAGAGAGCGAGAACACTTTGGTGAGGGCAGTCTTAGAATTGATTGTGAAGCAACGTTCTGGAATTGTAATCTACCGAAGGTTGACGTGTGAATAATGTTTTGTGTCCGCGATGGGAGGACACTGTGGTGTGCCAGTTAATGCTTTGGACCGGCCTCCTTGGAATCCGTTTCCATGCCTCCCATACAACTGTGGGATCCACTGCCTGACCGTGGGCCCCTTCCTGGTGTCCTGCCCTGATCGACCTCACAGGATGCTTGTAAGGAGAAGGGGAGGGCTGTGTCCCTTCTTCCAAGGTCATGGAAGGAAAGTGTGGGGCAAAGGGGAATAGCAATGTAATAAAGAAATAGATCAATAGTAAAAATTCACCTGCAAATTCCAGAATCCATTAGAGCTGGAAACTGACAAATATCTGGGGGCTGTCACTGTCTCTGTTATCTTGCTAATTTTCTTTTTCTTGGTCAGTTAACTTTGTTGCAGTTGCATTTTTATGGTTGGCAGACTAGGAGCTGATTTTTCTTTTGGTCTTGAGCCCCGGTCAGCTCCCTGCTTTTTAGCTCTGGGAGACCATTTGTAAGCACTCTGGAGATCAAGCCAGTGTGAAGGGACCTTTCTCAATGCCATTGTTCTCTTCTCTTTCAGGAGTGAATTGTTTGGCCTACGATGAAGCCATAATGGCCCAGCAGGATAGAATTCAGCAGGAGGTGAGCTCTCAGAAACACAGCTGTTGGCTCCTTTTGAGTCTTGGTGCATGTTACTCCAAGGGGCTGCCAAGAGACCAGCTCTTTCTTCCAGATTGGCAAAGATTGAGACAAAGTAAACAGACAAAGCCCCAGACTTCATTGCATTCCTCATGATGTCCTCTCCTGGTGCCAGTCCACCAAGCCTCCGTCCTCATGATGTGACTGTGCCCATAGTTCCTTAGCTATTGGAAAACACTGTAATGCAGACATGTCCAAACTTCGGCCCTCCAGATGTTTTGGACCACAACTCGCACAGTCCTTTGTCATTGGCAGTCTAAGCTTAGAATTCTGGGAGTTGTGATCCAAAACATCTGGAGGGCTGAAGTTTGGACATGCCTGCTGTAATGTGATGGTTACTGTAATGCAGTGGTTCTCAACCTATGGGTCTCCAGATGTTCCTGGACAGCAACTCCCAGAAGTCTTCATCCCTCGCTGAGCTGGCCAGGATTTCTGGGAGTTGCATTCCAGGAACCTCTGGGGACCCACCGGTGGAGAACCACTGCTGTCATGCACTCTGTGTGGGGCAGCCTTTGGGAAGAATCTGTAAACTTCAGCAGGTTCAAAATGCTGTGGCCAGATTGGTAACTAGGGCTGGTCACAGGCTCACGAGAACTCCCTTTGCAGCAGATTCATTGACTGCTGGTTCATTATAAGGCACCTTTCAAAGTGCCGTTTTTAACCGATAAAGCCTAAATGGCTTGGATCCAAGCTATCTCAGGGAACAGCAGCTCCTTTTATGTGCTGGCCTGGACATTTGGATCATCAGGTGTGTTTGAGCGAGGATGGGATCAGAAGACTTGGAAAGGCGGAAACTCTGCCATTTAAAGTTCTGCTTTGTGCAGAGGTGGGGATCCTGCTTGATTTGAATTCAAGTCATCACTTGATATTGGTGGCCTGCAGTTGATAAACATGTATAGATGTTTCTAGTCTAGGCGTCCTTTCTTAAAATTCTTGGCTCGATTATGTAGTTGCAACATCTCTGACCTCCTCCTCTCCCGATGTGCATACCTGGAGTGGATAAGAAACGGGGCGGTTCTTTTGCAGAAAGCCCAGGTGGTGACATAAATGCCACGCTGTGCCCCCTGCACGAGGCAAGAGTAGTGAGATGGGCTCTCTTCTTCTTCTCCGCACCTCACGTACCCAATTTTTCCTTGCAGATTGCCATCCAGAACCCACTAGTCTCCGAAAAGATGGAATTATCCGTCCTGTACAAGGAATATGCTGATGACGACCACGTCTATCAGCAGAAGATCAAAGTAAGTGCGGGGGCAGGGCGCTTGGATCCAGCTATACAGATTGGAAAGGCTAGCAGAAACAATCGACTGGAGCAGCCTTGGAATACACCTTCCATCACCCACAGCCCAGTGCTGGGCCCTTTGTAGCCACAGGCGCAAGGAAGGCTCCCACAGGAGGAAAGCTGGGTCAGAACTCCTTCTGTGTCGTGAAAAGCTAAGAATGTAGGGATATCTATCTTAGATGTGTGTGTGTGTGTGTGTGTGTGTGTGTGTGTGTGTGTACTAGGGGAGGGTTTTAATGCAGAGGGCCACACACAACAATGGGTAAGTGACTCCTGGCTCAGGTGGCCTTGGAGAGGGGCAAGGTCTAAGCAGCCCCTGTGACAGCACACTTTCAGCAGAACCAGTCGGGGCAAGAAGCACCTCGGCTCTGCTCTCGATGTGATATAGCCTGACTTCAGCCAAGCCTTTGACCCTGTGCCCCATGAGACTCTGATAAGGAAGCTAAGTAGGTGTGGAATGGGTGGAGCAACCGGCTGGTGGAGACACAGTTGGTTAGAAGACCATACCCAGAGAATGCTTATCAATGGCTCCTTCTTTAATTATGGGAAAGTGGGGCTCAGTCCTTGACTCAGTGCTCTTCAGTGTTTTTATTCGTGGATGAAGAGCTGTTCCACTGAATTTTGTCCAGATCACACAAAGTACTAGTCCCCCCGTCTCTCTTTTTTTGTCACTAGTTGGGCCTCATTTTGTTGTTGTGTCCAGTTCTGGATGCCACACCTTAAGAAGCCTGCCAACAAACTGGACCCAGGGCAGTGGAGGGCAAGAAGGATGACCGGGGGGGGGGGGGATGGGGGTGGAGGAGGGCTGGCAGCCAAGCCCTGTGAGGGGGAAATTTGCTGGGCGTGGTTGGCCTTGAGAGAAGAAGACGACAGAGGGGGAGAGAGGAGAGGACGCTTCAAGTACTCGAAATCTTGCCATCCGGAGGAGGAGGAGGAGGAGGGTTTGTTCTCCATCCTGCCAGCATGCAGGACATGCAGCCGTGGTTCAGGTTACAAGAACCCAGATCGTGCTTAAGTATCAGGAAAAAAAACCCCACATCTTTTTGGAGCAGTACGGCAATGGACACTCCGACACTGGAGGCATCCAAGAGACCGCTTGGCCAATCTCTGTCAGGCTTGGACTTGATTGCTGTAGAGGCCCCTCCCAGCTCCCTGGTTCTAGGAGTCTATAAGGTTAACCATAGGGATGGGGGGGGCATGCCATCCTCCTGATCCTGGGTTTCCTCTCCCCACATACCTCAGCTGTGACTGTGTTAACTAGAGCAGAGAGACGCTGCCGTGCATTTGTTCCCCAATTCTGATTAGGCAGGACTCTTCAGTTGCAGAGAGAGAGAGCATTTGCCTGAACCTCTGCTGCTGCTGCTGTGGGGGAGTGTGTGTGTGTGTGTGTGTGTGTGTGTGTGTGTGTGTGTGTGTGTGTGTGTGTGTGTGTGTGTGGCCGCATTGTTTTCACCTGGGGCATCTGAGCTTTCCAGGGACACCTGTCTTGGCCAGAGTTGGTGGACTTTTGGCCTGATCCGACTGGGCTCTCTTGATGCTCTCAAGCAGGGGATAGGAAGAGGCTGAAATATCGGGAGGGAGGCCACGGTGGCTTTGGGGCGGACGACCATGTGCCAGGGCTGCCAAAAGCACGGAAATTGTCTTCCGCTGGACATGTGGCTGTGAAATGCTTGCTACGATGCTTAAAAGGGAAGGCCCGGGTGCATTCTGAGGCAGCGTGCATTCCCGTCTGCGTAGGGGGCAGGGCCTGAACTTTGCCGACTGAGGAAGGCAACACCAGGTCCTGCTTGGTTATCCTTCGTTCCTCTCTGTTCCTCCCCTTCAAACCACACAGGATCTTCTGAAGAAGTATTCCTATATACGGAAGACAAGGCCGGACGGCAACTGTTTCTATCGGGCGTTTGGCTTTTCCCACCTCGAGGCTCTGTTGGACGATGGCAAGGAGCTTCAGCGGTAGGCCAAGGGAAGGGAAGGGAAGGGAGGGGGGAGGGGGGAGGGGGGTCCCAGTAGCCCAGAAGGGCATCCAGAGGCTTTGGTGCTGTCAACCAAACATGGGTGAGGTTTGGAGGGGCTGGTGTTTGCAGTCGAGGGGTTCTGGTGTGGGCTGATGTTTCTTTTTTTCCAATTCCACCTAGCTTCAAAGATGTGGCTGCGAAAAGCAAGGAAGTGCTGGTCTCGCAGGGCTTCACGGAATTCACCATTGAGGACTTCCACAACACGGTAAGACACACACACACACACACACACACACACACACACACACACACACACACACACACACACACACACACACACACACACACACACACACACACACACACACACACACACACACACACACACACACACACACACACACACACACACACACACACTGTGCCTTGACACCTAAGCCTTCCCCCAGCTGGCATTCTGCAGATGTTTTGGGACTACAGATCTCATCATTCTTGGCCGGCAGGGCCCTGAGCTGTGGTGACCACATCATGGCTGGAGTATTAGGTACAAGACCCAAGCGTGAGGGTGGAGGAGAGGACTTTAGCAGCAGCAGGAGGAGGAGGAGGAGGAGGAGGAGGGAGTGTTTGGCCTCTGGGGCCAGAGCCCGGCGAGATATTGCTGAGGTCAGCAGGATTTGAGAGTAAAGATGAATTCTCTTCAATACCAAGCCACTTCCAGGCCCACAAGGAGCACATGGAAAACCGGTCGCAGCACTTGTGTCCTTCCGCCGTGACGTGACCCAGTGGAATTGTCTTAGGCCGTTTAGCCTTTCTGCACAGAAAAGTGCCCCTGGGTCCATTTTCCTCCTTTCTACACTTTCAGTGAAATGACGGGTTTTGAAAAGCGCAGAATGACCCCCCCCTTTTGGGCCCAGTTCTGTTTGCCTTTGTCGGGGGTTTCAGGGGTTCAGAGAGAGTCCCAAAGGAAGGGGTGGGTGGGCGGGGGACACGTGTGTGCTTGACGCCAGCAACCTGTGTCAGGGTTGACATCGGTCAAGGAGCTGGGCAGGGAGCAGCCGTGAGGGACCGCTGGGAAGGCTCTTGGCTCACAGCCTCTGGTGTTCTGTGTCTCCAAAGGGGACTGGCGTTGCAGGCAGCCAATCCTGGACCCCTCTGTTGAGCTCCTCCCCCCCCCTGCTGTTTTTCTCCGTAGTTTATGGACCTGATAGAGCAAGTGGAGAAGCAGACCACCGTGTCGGACCTGCTGGCCTCCTTCAACGACCAGAGCACCTCAGATTACCTTGTGGTGTACCTGCGGCTCTTGACCTCGGGGTACCTGCAGCGAGAGAACAAGTTCTTTGAACACTTCATCGAGGGAGGGCGCAGCATCAAGGAGTTCTGCCAGCAGGTCAGGAGGACAGAGCTGGGTGGGGGTGGGGGTGGGAAGGGTCATCGGCGCCCCAGAGGGAGAACCTCCTGATCCAGCCGGTGGGCTTTTTCCTTGCCCCTCCTCCCCCTCTGTCCCTCCTGATGGCTGGAAGTCTGCAAAACGTTGCCACGTGCCACTTGGAAACATCTTGTCTTCCGGAGTGTCTAGTCATTGCCAGAAAGCAAAAAGCAGGACGAGAGGTGCCATGCTCTGGGGAAGGAGGGCCTTCAGGCAGGCCCTGTAGTTCCTGAAGAGAGAGAGAGAGAGTCTCCTTTTAAAAGTCATGGGGCTTCTTGAGCCATGCAACGCCCCACCAAGGCTTTGCTGATGGAGAGGCATCATCCATGCCTCTCCAGAGGCCTGGTGCTGATCATGCCAAGGCTGTGAGTTACAGGCCCTCTGGAAGGGGGTGGGGGTGGGGGTGGGGGTGGGGCTTCCTCCAGGTGGGAGGGGCCACCATTCTGTGGTAGAGGTTGTGCTCTGGATGCATGAGAGGTTTCAGCATCTCAAGAGAAGCCCGGAAAAGGCAGCTGCCCAAGGCCTCAGAGGAAGCCCCACCCCACCCCCACCCCCCGGTCCAGGAGAGAGAGGGCTCACTGGGTGTGAAAGGCTGCCCTCAGTATGTTCTGGTAGGTCATGGATGCCTGGGGTGCAAACAGAGCGGCCTTCTGCAAGTCACACACACTCCATTAAAACCCTCTTCATGTTTGAGTCTTGGAAATGGTGTCCCTGGAGTTATTTCGTGTAGAAGGCCTTAAAAGCCTTAGCCTGATGGCTGTGTTTAATATGGGAGGGAGGAACTGTGGTGTCTCCGTCCGTATCGGGCACAGAGACCAAGCGAACCCTTGGATATATACCAAAGGGGGGGTGTGCCTTCTGGTCGACATCCCTGAGCCAAGTTCAGAGTCGAGTTCTCTGGAAGGCATCGGAGGCCGCCTGGAAATTAGAGCCAGTTTAACACTCACAGTTGTTGTTCCTGCCATGACAGGGATTGCTGAGGTGCACCGAGCATGGGCCAATGGAAGCTCGGTGGAAGGGGGGGGCCTCTGGGGACACAGGCAGTGGGGTGGGTGCCTGGGGTGGCCCCCTGGAAGCCTCTCACTGACCCCTTGCTGGGGAGACCTAACACTGCCTCTGCCTTCTCTCATTCTCTCTCTCTCTCTCTCTTGCAGGAGGTGGAGCCGATGTGCAAAGAGAGCGACCACATCCACATCATTGCCTTGGCCCAGGCGCTCAACGTCTCCATCCTGGTGGAGTACATGGACCGGGGCGAGGGCGGGACCACCAACCCCCACGTCTTCCCCGAGGGCTCGGTGCCCAAAGTGTATCTACTGTACAGACCGGGACACTACGACATCCTGTACAAATAGAAGGCGGGGCAAGCCAGGCTGGTGGTGAGCTGAGCCCCCCCTTGGCTTCTCCTCCTCCTCCTCCTCCTCCTCCTCCTCTCTCATCTGTTCCGCCTGGCCCACGTTTCCCCGCCCACCCCACCCGCCAGGCAGCATCGTCTGTGGTTGTAAATGGTGATCGCTCTTGCTGACATCTCGCTCACATGGTTGGTTATTATTATTATATATTTTTTTCTCCTTTTGTTGTTACACTTACACACTTCTGTGTTTTATTAAAGGGGATGCCGGTGAAACAGTCTCCCTTCCTTATAGCCTCTCCCTGGTCCTTATTTGGGGGGTGAGCGAACCTCCTTCCAGGGTAGCTCCTGGGAAGCGGAGCATCTCAGGGTGGCTCCCCTTGGGTACAAATTCCAGGGAGCAAATTGTGGTGGTTTTATAGATTCCTTGTCGGGCAATCAACCTGCCCACTGCAGGATCTTCTGGTAGCTACCTCGCTGCAGTTGTTCTCAGCAGTAAGACCCCCCTCCCTCAAAGACAAGCTCTCAGGAGGAAGCCCCTTCCACAAATTGCCACCCAGGGCCCAATCCTCCAGCGCTTTTACAAACATCAGTTTCCCACAACTTTACTTCCTTTCTTGCTTTCGTCTCTCTCTTGCCCCCTTGTTGCACCACATGAGGGATGCAGAACAAATCAGCCCCCCGTTATTTCTGACCCAATTTATCTGGCATGGTTTTAAAGTTTGGGATTAAGATTTGCTTGGCAGAAAACCTTCTGTTTTTAATTGTTGCTCTCTGAAGATTTGTTGGCGGGGCCAGGAGGGCGGAGGGCTTTCCTCAGCACGGGCCAGGAGGAGCCTGCTGGCACGTCGGATGATCCAGGATTGGAGCGCTCTTGCTTGGGTGGGGGGCCGCCCCTGTGGGTCTGGGCCCCCAAGCAGGGAGCTGCCAAGCGCAGGATCCCAGAGGAGGAGTTTGCCTTGGCCTCTGAGGCACAGCAGGAGGTGGAGGAGGAGGACAAGCGAAGAGAGGATTTCCCCCTTGCAGCTTGCGAAGGAGCAGCTTGCGAAGGGGCGTGCAAGCATACAGGTACGTCCGACACCCAAAGGCCTCTCGCCATGAGAGGGTGCCGGTCTATATTTCCTGGCACGTCTCAGTCTTAGGATACAGTAGAATTGCTTTTTAAGTTGTTCTGCGTCAGGCTTCGAGGGGTATTGTGTAAAATTTCTCCACACGCGGAAATCTCTGGCTGAAATCTTGTTGTACAGCTTCATGCAGGGTAAGCGTTAGGGGCACTATTGTTTTGGGGCAGTAGACGTTTCTGATCCGTCCCGGCTGGAAGGCTCCAAGGCCAAGAGGGAGCTACAGGAGACCCCCAGAGAGCGGTGGTGGGGGTGGGGGGGGCAATCCTTAATTTTTGAAAACCGTTGCTTCCTAGGATTTGGGGAAATCCAACTCTCATCTGCAGCCCTGGTGGCTTCCAGCAGCTTTTAATTCTTTAATTTTTAATTTTAATTTAATTAAAAGCAGCAAATGTTTAATTTTTGAAAAATAGCATCAGGCTGGGCATAAAGTGCCACAACAGGATCTCAGCCAGTCTGTCCTAAAGAGGGTGAGGTGAAGAAGATTTGTCCCCCTCGTGTCATCTTTAAGAGTGTGTTCCTTCTAGCTGTGACCCAGGGTGGTGCTGCATTTGCCCTAAACTTCTACTCTGGCTGGTTTTGCTGGTTGTTCTGTCTCGTAAAACCCTCCCTCAAATGTCTCCATCCACTTCCCTTCCCTTCCCTTCCCTTCCTTTCCTCTTTTCCTGTTCTGCCCCTCCTCCCTCCCCCCCTCTCTTTCCCTTCCCCTCTCTATTAATTCTTTAATTCTTTAATTCCTCTATGATCTCTTCAGGAGAATCCAAAGAGCAATTCTTTCCGTGTGTGTGTGTGTGTGTGTGTGTGTGTGTGTGTGTGTGTGTGTGTGTGTGTGTGTGTGTGTGTGTGTGTCTGTCTGTCTGTCTGTCTGTCTGTCTGTCTGTCTGTGTGTGTGTGTGTGTGTGTGTGTGTGTGTGTGTGTGTGTGTGTGTGTGTGTGAGAGAGAGAGAGAGAGAGAGAGAGAGAGAGAGAGAGAGAGAAGAATATGAATTGTCCTTTGGATTCTCCTGAAGAGATCATGGAGGAATTAATTAATACAGCCCTGCTTAGAAGCTGGGGAAGAGGTTTGGGTGGGTGCTGTGCCTTTTCCCTTCTGTTGAGATCTTGTCCCGGTCCCTCTGGCGTTGCTGCCCGGTTGTTTGCCCCTTTTATTCAGCTGGGTCCCAAGGACTTGGAGCCAAAGGGTGAAGGCCTTGTATGTGTTCTTTTTTTAAGTGTGTGGGGGGGGGTGTTAGGGTTAGGGTGATCCTCAAGAGTGCCCCAAAGGTTGCACTCTGGGTGGTTTCAGAGAGGCTAGCCGTGTGAGTCTTTTCAGGAATTTCAGGCAAAAATCAAAAGAAAAACAAGACAAAACACGGCACCTTAAAGACGTTAACTTTCATATTTTAATGTAAAAGTTTTGTGGACTACACGTCCACTTCTTCAGACACCTAGCAGCAGAATGAGGTGTGCAATATAATATATCCTATCCCGTCCCATATTATATTGCACACCTCATTCTGCTGCTACATGTCTGAAGATGTGGACGTGTAGTCCACGAAACGTCACAGTAAAACATGAAAGTTATGTCTTTAAGGTGTCACATGTTTTGTGTCTTTTGTTTTGTTTTTCTTTGATTTTTGCCTGAAACTCTGGGTGGTGTTTTTTTTTAAGTGCCTCTTTTAAAAATCTGGCCAAAGCAATTAGAGGCCTTTTTCAGAGGATGGAATTAAGTCGTGTGTAATGAAGCTTTCTCAAACAATTTTTCTTACCATCCGGAGACGTTTGTCTCTCTTCCACGCTTGGAGCCACTAGAGCAGTGGTGTTCAAACTTCAGCCCTCCAGATGTTTTGGACCACAACTCCCACAGTCCTTTGTCATTGGCAAGACAGCCTTGGAATTCTGGGAGTTGTGGTCCAAAACATCTGGAGGGCCAAAGTTTGGACATCCCTGCACTAGATGCTTCCCCTTTCTTTCAGCCTCTCTCCTTCCTGCACCCCCCCCGGGGGGGGGCTCTCCTGCCAACCCTTCTGCCCCTCCTTCCATGCAGAGGGACCCCCGTCAAGGGCATGGTCACTGCCCCCCCTTTTAGGCAGGCTGGCCTGGGGGCTTGTGTTTTTTCCCCCTCCCTGAAAGACCCGCCAGGCAGATAAATCTCACAAGGGACTCCACAGAGCTTGTGCATGCATCGTTTTATTCCAGAAGGCAGCCGTTTCCAGATGTCCCACCATCCAGGGAGGGGCCTGGCCTCCCCAGCTCCTCTTCGTCTGCTTCCCTCCGCATGCCGGAAGGCCTTCTCCAGGGTCTTTCCCACCCGGGCTCGGGGGGTCATGGAAGCTCACAGGCGGGACGGGACGGGGCCACCGGTGGGGTCTGGCGGGAAGAAAAGACCCAACAGTCAGCCCCCTGTGGTGGTGGCAAGGCCACCCTTGACGAGAGTCTCGCAGTCCCCTCTTGGCTGGCACGTCTCTCCCTCCCCAGTCAGCCCGGCCAAGGCCCAGTTGAATCAGTAGTCTTTTTTAAAAGGGGGGGGGACACCTCCCCCCCCGTGTTTTCCTAGCAGGAGTGGGGCTGAGACTAAGCAAGGCGCAGGGGATGACAAGAAGGCTCCCATATCTCTGGAGCGGAGCAAGCGAGCAAACTTAGGAGGCCTCACTCCACGCCAGCCTTTGGTTAGTGAAGCAGCAGAAAAGGGCCGGCTCCCTGTCTCCCTTCTCACAGCCCTGGGCTGGGCACCCCTCTTTCTAGGCCCTGGCAGCAGCAGCAGCAGCAGGAGGAGGTAGTTTCATCTTGTGTTGCACTGCAGGTAACACCCCAGGTAACGGCCTACCTCCCTTTGGCTTTTGTACCACAACCCCATGGCCTGTCTGCATCCTTCCCTCCTTCCCTCCTTCCCTCCTTCTCTCCCTTTCCCTCTGTCTCTCACGCCTCCCCCAGTTCTGAGCCTTGCCTTCCCAGGTGGGAGATCCTGGCCTCCTCCTCCTCCCCCCCCCACTGGCAGCCACTGGAGCCCTGGCACCTCTTTTCCTTCCTGGGCACCCCCTTCTTGCTGGCACTTGGCTTCCCTGGCCACCTCCACTCCCCCTCTGCTCAAACCCCCTCTCGTCCCTCTCTGCACCCCACTCCCAGGAGGGCCAAGGGGACCCAGGAGTCCTGCCGGCCACAGTGTCTTTTCTGCTGTTGCTTATCAGGTGTGTGTGTTTGTGTGTGGGGGGGTGTGGGTGTGTCTTTCTTACAGGAGCGGGGTGTGCTGCTCACTTGATGTCCCCCGCCAGTTCTTAGTGCACCAGGAAAGGGGTGCCCAGCCACACACTGGTTAGGAGGAGCGCTTGAGTCACACACACACATGGCCCAGTTTGCTGCTACAATAAAACGGGGGCCCTTTGGCATCTGTCGCTCAGCTCCCATCCAAAGAACTCGCCCTCGCTCTCCTGGCTGTTACCTCGCTCGGGCTCAGTAAAACGCAAGTTTATTTATTTAATAAGGTTAGCTGTATTGGATGTTGCAAAAAGCAGCCCATGCGGAAACTCCACCCCATGCTGCCCACGATGCACAGAAGCTCTTACCCCACCCCTTTTGGAACAAGTGTGGGTCAAGCTGCAAAGGAGAGGACAGAAATGGGAAATTCCAATTATTTCCCTCTCCACCTGCCTCCCTCCTCCCCAAAGAGCTTGGGTGGAAGCCTGGAGGAACCTCCCTGGATAGACACCTTCCGGAAGACGCTGTTTGGGACTCACCGGTGGGGAAGAAACGGGGCAGCTTCTCCTTGTAGATCTCGTCGTCTTTCTCCAGGAAGACACAGAGGATGATTCGGTCCACCTGCCCAACGGAACGGATCGCGGTTAACAGAAAGCCACCTCCGTCGCGGGACTTGGTCGTCGAGGCCAGGAGGAGTTGAGTTCAAGGGGACATTTTCCTACTAAACAAATCATGCTCTCTCTCTCTCTCTCTCTCTCTCTCTCTCTCTCTCTCTTTGGCAAAGTGGGGGTGGGGGGGGCTCGGAAGAGGCTTTCAAGACGAGGCTTGAGGTTGGACATGGCTCATCCTGAGATTAAAATGCCCAAAGCTTGCAAGTGGCTGGCTACTGCTTTACACAGGAGACCAGAGGGGTGGGATGTGAAGAACCTTAGTGGTGCAAGGAAAACTGCCAAGGCCACCCCACCCCACCCCACCCCACCCCAGGCCTTCCATGTTCAAGAAGCAATGCCAGGTTGCTGCCTCAAACCCTCCCCCCCCCCGGTGCACCAGCCCCCACCCCTTTACCTTCTCCTTGTTGTCTTCTAGCCACTTGCGCAGCGTGTCGAGCACAACCTCAGCAGCGGCATCATTCGGGTACCCTACATGGGGTGGGGGGTGGGAGGGGGGGGACACACTCATGAGGAAGATGCCCCTCAGGAGGCCAAGAACAGCCTTTTCCCGGCTGCTCCCCGCCCTTCCTCCTCCCCACCTGTGGCCTGCACTTACCAAAGACTCCCGTGGAAATGCAGGGGAAGGCCTGTGGGCACAGGAAGAGGGGCATTAGGGAGGCAGATTTAAGGCAGGGGTCCAGCCTCAGGCAATGCAAGGGTGGTGTTTTTTTTTTTAAAACATGAGGTTTGCCGAGAGCCTTTTGTATAACATAAAATCTGTACAACAACAAAAATCTGGAGATAGGGGAAATTTGCTTAACAGAATTGCCTATGGGTCGAATCCGTACAACATAAAAAGGGTCATGATTAGGGGTTACTCTGTTTTCAGTGCATTCCTATGGAAAATTTGTATAAAGGAAAATTTGCTCAACATAAATTCATTTGGAACAAATTAATTCCTTTATACAAGGTGTGTGTGTGTGTGTGATTCACACGAAGCCCTTCTTCTCTGCCTGTTCCTTTTCTCCGCCAGGCACCAGGGGAGAAGTGGAACAAGACAATACCTTTGCTCCCAGATGTTGCTTTGGGTTCAGTGGGGGGGAGGGGGACAGAACTATTGTCGACCCCTGCTACCCTGGCGCTGAAGATATAGCCCCTGGGCCACCTCCACCCCCCAAGTTCTGCCTGGCATTGCTAGAAACCTCACAAGCAGGATAAGGGTGTTTTTTTTTTAAAGTTGCCTCCCCCCCCCCCTTTGGCTCCTCTGAAGCCTGGCACGTGGAAGTTGGACTGTTTCGCTATTGTCATTTGGGCAGATAACCAGATTAATTTGTTTTAGCCACAGGTCTTCATGATAATGACGTACGTTTGCACTGTAGTTGCAAGGCAGGGAATCCTAATCAAGGTATCAAATCCTTCATGCAGAACACACGATTAAATCAGCCCATGTGAACATGTACAAGGTGCCCGGTGTGGTACCAGAGTGACAGATTAGGATGTGTGAGACCTGCGTTCGAGTCTCTGCTCAGCTAAGTAAACTCATGGGGAGAGTCTCTGGCAAAACCACCCCTTAAATATTTCAGTACCTTGAAAATGCTGTTAGGCTCTCACTGTAAGTCAGGTGTGACTTGACAGCACGTAGCACACTTGCGCCCTTGTCTTAGATGCACCGTCGGAAGTCCTACCGCACTTGGGGGAAGCGTGACACCCCCCCACCCCACTTGCTGCCTGCGTGCTTGTTCTGGGAGTTGGCCTGCCCCCCCCCGTCCCCGCGTGGGAATTCCTGCACGTCGTCTTGCTGCAGGATTCCCCCCCCCCCGCCGCCTTCACCCCGGCTGCCCACTCCTCACCACCGCCCGGAGCTTGTTCTCCAGGGCCAGCTTCAGGCTGTTCTTGTAGCAGTTGCCGAGCTCGGCCTCTTGGCTGGCGCTGGGCTCTCCCTGGGCGATCGGCCCCACGGTGTGGATGACAACTGGAAAGGAAAGGCAGAGAGCAGGGTTATGGGCCCAGAGGCGGCACCGCCAGGCCTTCCTTCCCCTTAGTCCGGGCATGTCCAAACGTTTTGGCCCTCCTGATGTTTTGGACCACAACTCCCAGAATTCTAAGCTTAGCCGGCCACTGTCAAAGGACTGTGAGAGTTGCAGTCCAAAACATCTGGAGGGCTGAAGTTTGGACAGGCCTGCCTTAGTCCGTCCCCCTCCCCAGCCTCCAGGTGCGTTGGGACTACCACTCCCAGTATCCTTAGCCTAGCAGAAAGGCTTGTGCAAGAGCTGAGGCTGCTGGACAGCCCTTCGTCCCCCAACTCCCATCTTCAACCCCAGGCCCCCTGCCTTGGGCAAAGGGGTTGGTCTAGAAGACCTCACTGGTCCCTTTCCAGCCCGGGGATGGTCCCATGATTCCACCCCCCCCAAAAAAACAACAACAACAACAACATGGCCTGCAAACCTGGTTCTCCCCAGGGAGCGCTGAGTCACAATTATTTTTGCAAATATACTCGAGGCATTCTTGTTAATTATTAAGTGACAAAGACTTGCTTTTCTTTCTGCGGTTTACATGTACGCCCATTGCCCCTTAGCTGTTACATGGAGTCCCATGGTAGATCTCGAGCTATTACTCAACCTCAAAACTGCCATCTACGGAATATATTTTTAATATAATCCTTTTTTTTTTGAAACACACACTTAGCAGTGCAGTCACTGAGTAGCAATCTGTCTTGTGATGTTCTTTTTTATGAGAGCAAGGTTATACACTTTTAAAAGAATATCTGCTTGGAGTGATTTACTGTATGTTCGTGCTCCTCCGTTACGTACCCTGCTGTCATTTCTTTTTTGGGGGGTGGTGGTGGAGGGACTGTCAATGGAATAGAAGTCTAACCAGGAACTGAAGGCCAGGAGAGTCTTCAGTGCCGTGGCAGAGGGGAAGCCGTGGCCAGGAGAGGGGAGACTTGCCCACCTACCCCTTGGCTGCGTCTCTGGGACCTGTTGGCCCGCCTTAAAAGCTTGCCGGAGGAGGCCCTGCTCCACCTCACCGGGGCAGAATCCTTCAGAGGGTGGCTCCTATCAAAGGGCACCGGAGGGGACCCTCCGTTCCCCAGCTACTCTCCAGGCTGTCTTCTCTATTTATTTTTTAATACCACCTTCGGGCACCTGTGGCCCTCCAGAGGTTGGACTTCAACTCCCATCATGCCCAATCCTTGACTGTCGTGGGTCCCACGGGAAGCCCCTGAAACCCAGCCACGTTCGGGGGGGAATCACGTTGGCCCTTTCCCCTGCTTTGCCCTGCCGTCGTTTTATCATCTACCAGGCTACAAGTCCAAACGGTGTTTATGGCTTTCGGTTAAATGCCTAGTTAGAAAAATTGTATCGCATCCTGCGCCTCTGGACCTGGCAGGGGCGTGACCATAGCAGCCGTGGCTTAGTTCGTGGCCAGGTGCGCTAGGTGCAGGAAGCATCCCTTCCTCAGGAGAGGATGTGTCATGATTTCTAGGCAGGTGTGCAAATATTCAAGAGGTCGGGTCCAAAGGGACTGGTGTATCTCTTGGTTGGCGTGGCCGGGAGCGGAGCAGGAGGAAAGCACACGAAATGAGGGCGTGGCCTGGTTGTGGCTGGTCCGACCGTCCGTCCGTCCACCGGAGGCTGCTGGAAGCCCTCCTGGGCATGTGCTATGAAAACCCAGGGCCTCTCCCGTGCCAAGTCCGCCTCCGCCGTGTGGGCACCAGGCGGTGCTGTTGAGCCAGGCATCACCGCTGACCTCCTCCCCCCCCGACCACTTTTGATGCTTCTGGATGACCTGCCCTTCTCCTAAAAGCAGTTCCTTCAGCTCTGATCTTGCGGAGGACGGGTTTTCATGTCAGAAATACAGGACCTAGAAAGGGTCGTTGATGCAGAAATGCCCTTCTGCCAACGGCTGCTTCAGCTTCTTGGCAGCCAGATGCCACCTAAACTCTGCGAGCGAGTGAGGCAGGGACTCTCTCGAGGGACAGCTGGGCTTCCTTTTTCGTGCCCGGAGGCAGCTGGCTCGCTTAACTGCCTCCCGACTGCCCTCCTGGGGCAAAGGCCTCCCCCCCCCCGGCCGCCGCCACCCGCTGTTAGAAGCAATCTGGAGTCCCTGCTCTGACTTTGCTCAGTCAGCAGAGGGGGGGGGGCCTTGCCAAAATTTAGGGATTGGGAGACGCTTTTGGCTCTAATCTAAGCATCGCCCTCTCCCTCCTGCTCTCCTCTGTGTTGTGAAACAGGCTTGCTTGGGAGGAGACACACACAGAGACCACTAGGTTTTTGCTGGCATTCTCTGGCGCAAGCCTTCGAACAAAAGATCTGAGGTGGCAACATATGACTGGGATAGGACCTCCGTGGCTGGCAGTGATGGAAAGAAGCCAATTTTCACACCACCAAAGCAACAGGACATTTTGATTAACGGGGATAATTCTACCATTTCCTGTCCCCTCCCCTTGCTGCACCGTTCCATCCGAACCACAGTTCATGACTGAGAGCTGTTTTTGTCACAATGCAAAGTATTCCACAATGGTATTCCACAGGCAATTAAGATTCCTTAGGTTTGCAAAAGTCCTGCTCTTGGAATGGATGCAGATCTACAGTACACAACTCTGAAAGCCCCTGACCTGACATGAAACTCCTGACACGAGCGTCCTTCTAGTTCTTTACCTTTGGTATAAAAATGAGGAGCAAAACATGACACGAGTGAAGGGCCTTCTTATCCTTCAAACACCACACCGCATTTTAACAAGCCACTGACCCACAAAAATGGTCCTAATTCCCCGCCAGAATGCCACGAGATCCAACACAGTCTGGGAGCGCTGTGGTAGAGACTGAAGGCCAGCCGACTACTTTTCACTGGCATGCAAACTTTGGGGTGATGCAGGATTTGGAGAATAACAAAAATAACGGAGGACGGCTAGGCCCAAATCCTACCCTGTGGCCATTCTCTGAGAGGTGGTTGGAAGAACTGCAGTGAACAGGCCTTCCCTCCCAAGGGGGGGGGGGCTTTCCTGTCTGACGCAGGAATCCTAAGCCGAAGCAATGATGGGGGACTGAAACCCATGGGTTCCCCACCCGTCCTCTCTGGGCTAAGTTCAATTCCCTTGGCCTTCTGTTTGCCCGTTTGCAAACGCAGCACTGGGCGGCTCTCCTCTCCTCTCCTGGGAAATACCATCAAAATGCAAATCTCCAGCTGACACACCAGCCCACTGCCCCTGGTAATCAAGACAAATGGCTTGTGCAACCCCTCGGGCACCATCTGCTATAAATCAGCTCTCCCTGGCCATTTGCAGGACGGGGTATCCCCTCATCCCTGGCACCGCCGCCCCCCCACACACACACACCCACTTGCGGGACTGGCTCCCTGTTCTTCCCACCCTGGGGTGGCCTCCTCTGACAGAGCCGAGGCCCTTCTGCCGCTGGTGCATGGAGCTAGACTGCTCCTCAACACCGAGGGTCTGTTTTACCCAGGCAGGCAGCCCCACGGCCTCTTGCCAGATGAAAGAAATCTGGTTCTGCTTTCATTGAGGCCTTCAGAACAGATACGGCAGCCATGGCATCAGAACATTCTGAAGGGCAGCTGAGAAGAAAGGAGAAACTGATGGCCCACCAGGTTGTAAAGGGTTGGTGCCTGGCCCCCAGGAATGCCACGCACTGCCCTGGGCAACGTCCCGACAGGACAGAAACACCATGGACTCCATTGGAGTGTTGGAGGAGAGCTTTATGGGAAGCAAAAAAAGATGGGTCCTAGATCAGCTGAACCCTGAACTCTCACGAGAAGCTGAAATGGCTCTCACGCTTTGGCCACATCACGGAAAAATAAAAGGATAAGTTGGAGGGGAACATGGGTCGGAGGCTACTTCCTTGCGGGCTCCTTTTGGGGCACCACATTGGCCACTGTAGCAGGAGGATGCTGGACTTGAGAGGTGCCCCCCCCCTTCCCAGTCTGCTTCAGCAGGGCCAGCCTGAGTTCTCTTTGCAGTCCCTTGCTATTGAGCTGGGCTTTGCTATCCCTTGTTAATTAATGCACACCATTTTGGGCCAAGAAAGTGGACTACAAAACCTCTGCGTTCTTCCCACCTGGCCTGGACATGTCGTGCCTTGGGCACCCACCCCAAGTGGGTTAGGGAAGCATCGGGAAGGACATTGCCGGGGGTACGTGCCTATCGCGAAGAGGAAAGCAGCAGAGAGGGAGAAGAAGGTCCCAATTAAAAAATCTGTCTTGTTGATCTGCTGTTTGCAAGTGAATCGATTTAATCACGTAGATGGCGGTTGCCACTGCAGAGAGAGAGAGAGAGAGAGAGAAATTCTCCTTCCTGGTCTTTTGGTGCAAAAGAGAGAACGAACTGTAATGCCAGGGCATTCGTCAGAGGTGGGCACCCAGCCTGGCGTGAAATTCAATTACAAAGCAGGTAGGTGGAAATGTGTGAGAGCCCCCAAAGAAGGTGCAAAAGCCACTCGGAAACAGATCGGCAATGAGTTAAAAATGAAGCCTCTCCCTTGAAAGAATGGAGGCAGTGAGGGGACAAGCCAGTGCCAAAGCTGGGCCAGAGTCCCTCCCCTTTGGGTGTTTTCGATTCCAGTGTTCAATCCTGAACCATGGGAAGTGGGAAGAGAGGGTGGTGCCTCTGAGCGAGTGCAGAGTTCATCTTCCTCACTGCAGAGGAAACACCAGAAACGACCAGGTAAACTGATTGGTTTGACGCCAGAGTCTTGGGGCATGTCCACCTGACCTTGCAGGGAGTCTATTAGTCGATTAGAGTCTATCTATAAAGGGAAAATAGTTTGGACTGTTTTCCCTTTAACCCACCAAGCAAAGTGTTGCATTTTTCCTCCCTCCCCAGAATATGTGTTATCTCAGCAGGGTTCCGATGATTTGATTTGTTTTGATGTCAGTAAGCTTTGGATAAGAACAGTTCAGAGTATAATGGAGATAAAGGATATCATATAATCAGAGAACACTGAAGTTTAGCAAAGCCACTGAGCTGAGCTCCTTGCTCAGTGCCGGAATCCAAATCAAGGTCTATTTGACAGAGTGTTAATTTTACCATGACCTTTCTAGCAGTGGACATTCACTCGCTTTCTCTTGGGTTAACTGGTGATCTGGAGGGAAATGCAGCTGTCATTGGCAAATCTGTTTGCTCTGGCACTGAGCTTTGAAGGAAGGGCTTATCTCGAGGGGAAATACTGTAACAGCAGGGAAATGCACAATTCCCTCTTAATGGGTGATTGGCCTCCGAAATGAACTGCGACTTGTCCGCGTCGTTTATTCTCTGAAGGGGTGCTCCAGAAAAGAAGAGAGACGGCCTGTAAAGAAGAGGTGGCACAGAGGGGTCCCCCGTTCGTCTGTGGGGCAGTCTGCATCGCAGTGACACGGCTGAAGGAAAGCCCCCGAATGCTTCCTGTCTGGGAGATTTAGGGTTCTGTGTCCAATTTTCTCTCCCGGCCTGTCGATAGTGGATGCCCCTCCATCCCTGCCCTCTGGGGAATGATTTAGAGAGAGCTGGCGTTGGCCATTAAAGAGGTGGTTTCTCTCCTGGAGTGGGGTGGTGGTGGTGGTGGTGGTGGAACTGATTTATGGAGGGACAAGGCCCTGGCATCCTCCAGCTCTTATCGACGCCTGCCCAGGCCGTCCTTCTCCCGCGACAGCCCAATCAATAGTGCTTTGCATCTCCCGTCTCGGTTATCGGCATGATAGATGGCAGGCACCGAAGGCTCGGCTTGGCAGCCCTGCCGGCCCTCCCATTTCCACCTGGGGAAAACTAGGATGAGGCCAGTGCCAGGCGGGACTGTTATCAAAGGGCTCCTTGCTCCTTTTGCCCCGTGGCCCCTCCAGGAAGTTGGTGCCGGCTGTGTTTTCTCGCCTTCCTTTGCATTCCTGCCTGGGGTGGCAACGTAGAAATCTGAAGCCGCTGCAGTGGCAGGCCCTGCTTCAAGAGTCAGGAGGAGCCCTGGGACATCCGAGCAAAGGCCTCTTCTACCTCCGCCCTCATCTGTAGCAGCAACAGTATCCAGCTCCCAGTTAAGGTGTGGACGATGAGTAAGCCCAGAAGAACCAAGCAGCCTGATCGGAATAATAGGGGATGCCGTAGTTGCTGGAGTGCTTGTGGTTCCAGTCCTCTGAGCATCAAATAATGCCCAGCATTGTTTTGTTCTTATGAACATCGTTTGTTTGTTTGCAGCTTGCCAAATGCATCTCAATCAGCAAAATATTCTTGTTAACAAGCCCAACTTCCAATTTGTGGGAGACACCCCCCCCCCATGGTCAAATCAAACTCTCTGCAGTGTTCTGCGATGACACAGATGATGCTTCTGCTAATTTTCCTGCACAAGGCTTGGGGTTTTTCTAATTCCTTTTTCGCCCTCGGGTGCTGCGCAGGGAAGCGGCTCTCCCACCATTTCTGAAAAGCTGGACAAGCCCCACATCACGAAGCAAAAGCGCCAGGGCCGACCAATAACCGTGGCTCCTTCGGGGCATGCAGAGGGGAACAGGGCATCCTGGAGAAATATCCTAAACACCCCCTCTACAGGGTGTGGATGGACGGATCTGTTTATTTTCATGTCGCCAACAGCAAAAAGCTCCACATTTATATCTCTGTTTCTCTGTGCAAGCCATTCTTCTGTGGCTTGCCTCAGGCAGTAAAATATCTTGGGCCAGCCTCACCACACCCACTGACAGTCCTAAGCAGCGTTAACCTGGGGGTTGGGGGTTGGGGAGGTGTCAGAAACACCGTGGAATAAAACGACAACCATGTACACGGGAGGACCCCTCTTGTCTCTTGCAACAAAACCAAGCCAGTGCCTGAGAGCACCTTAAAAACGAATGAATTTATGATGGCATAAGCGCTCATTCATGGACTCCATTCCGTGCATCTCTCGAAAGCTCACTCCAGCCCTTGGAAGCTGATGTGTCGTAATCAATCTGTTAGTCTTTTAAGGAGCTACAAGAATCTTGCTTGTTTTTCCAATGGACGGGGCATCAATGCCACAATTGTTGGGCAACGAAAAAAGTGGGGGGGGGAGGGGAGGAAAAACAACCCCCTGGTGATGAAATAAATGTTTCAAGGTAGGCACAGGAGGCAATAAATTACAGGGAGACCTCACTGGGTTCAGAGTGACCCGGGTTTCTCAAACAATGGGTAGCCCGAGCGCCTGCCACTTTGAATGAGGAGACACATCCCACGTGCATATTCAAAATGGCTTCCCCACCCTCTAAAAGTCAGTGTTCGGGGAGGGGGGCTTATAAGTCGGAATCGGTGGAGGATGAGTGGAGGACATACCAGAACGGTCGGTCATGCAGAGACACAGCAGACAGGCTGCCTTTCCCCCCCCCCCCCATCTTCTATAGGGTTTAGAAAACTAGACACTATTAATATTCATAAATCACAACACTATGAATTAATATGACATCATAAAATAAAATAATCAACACAACCACATTCAGAAATCAAGTCCCGTAAGGTAAACTGCCTGACGAACGAAATGCAAAATGAATAAATGTTAAACGTTAAACATTAAAAACAGACGATGGTGACAGGTGTTAAATATACATAATCATTGGGTTATTGGGTGGGATGGATTGAAAAGCTTTGCCTGAATGGAAAAGTTTCCAAAGATTTCTTGAAGGCTGCCCAGGAAGGGGTCGTATTCACCTAATAACGCAAACCCTTTTGCAGAAGTCAGATACAGTAAGTGAGCCCTCCTGAGATGCATGAGATGGGCACACACACACACACACACACACACACACACACACACACACACACACACACACACACACACACACACACAGTGCTCCTGAAATATCTCGAAGGAGGGATCTTTCCTCTTAAATGAAACACATTTGGGCCATGAACGCCTTTGCAAAGCTGGACAAATGAATGGCTTAAGAGGATAGGTTCCTCTTTTAGGATGAGGCACCCGCCCCCGTTGCCACTTGGGCCACCCCTTGCCCCGCTGGCCCCTGGAATTTGCTGCCAGAGGCCCCTCTCCAGCCCCCCTCCCTCTCCTGGCCACGCACCCACCCACCCACCCATCGCTGCTGCTGCTGCTTCTTGGGCTGGCAAGGCAGGAGCGGTGGCTTCCCGAAGCGGCTGCGGGAGGAAACCGCCTGCCCTGAATACTAAGCACCTGCTTAGGATGTGACTCGAATGCCACATCGTGAGCGGAGAAGAGGGCAGGGGAAACAGATGTGCGCCCGGCACACTCTCTCGGAGATCTGTATTCTTGGCATGCAGCGCATGGGTTTCGGCACTCCGATGCCTTTCTCGGGCACCGTCCCGGCCCTTCTGTGTGCAGCTTGGGTTCAAAAATATCAATTGATTTCTCTCTCCAGCTGGTAAGGCATAGTGGTTTAGAGGCGAAGGTGCCAGGGGAGGTGCTTACAAGACATTTATGAGCTTTGCCGTTAGAAGCGGAGCTGGCAGAAGAAGTAAAGGACATTGGTATATCCGAGCTTAAGGCTCCAAACATTGCAAATCCCTACCTTTGTTGTTTCATGATAATAATAAATGAGCTTGCTTTGGTTACGCTCCCTGGTTAACAGGAGGTAAACGAGAGATCGTTGACTGCCATGTGCTTGTGGAGGGATTGAGTTTTTATCACCAATCATGCAGGTGTCAACTAGTCTAGTCTGGCCTGAACCATCAAAGAGGACTGATAAATGGGCCACTTGTGCTTTTATTAAGAGGGAAAGGAAACACTGCAAGGGATTGACAGATGAGTATTTTGCCATCCTCTTAAGTTTTCTGGGCCAAAACATGGGATTGTGGGTTGGCCCGTAGGATGCAGCAGACCCTAGTGGACTTATACAGTGGGGATCTTGGGTAATACACACACACACACACACACACACACACACACACACACACACACACACACACACACACACACACACACACACACACACACACACACACACACACACACACACACACATATACCCTACAACACAATCACTGAACGAGAGTGAAACAGCAAACTAAGTGTTTCATTTACTCCCAGCTGAACAGATCAAACAGCAAGCTGGCAAACATGAGTGCTTTCAGCAACAGACTGGCAACTTTCCAATCAACAAAAAGAGAGAGAGAGAGAGAAAAAAGGCCGAGCGTTGATTTGGGGCTCTCTTCGAATGAGAAGCAGGGACGAAATGACCAGCTGGTGCTCTTAGTGACTGAGTCACCCCCAGGCCAGGAAAGTTCCTCCCAGCCCCACCTACTGGAAGCAGAATACGAGGCTGCCCAAACCGCTAGAGGTGAACGACAAGGCTCAAATGTGGACAGGCTCTCTCCACCTGAGGGGGGGGGACCGGCTCTCTGCAATTCACAGCTGATGTTAGTCACAGTACCATTTAATCAATTTAGAAATCAGGCAAGGATGGAGCTCCATCCAGTCCCAGACTATCTTTCATCCATCCAGCTATATATTCCTCCATTTTCTCTTTGCTTACTTAGCCATTGATGAGCTAAGAGCTGTAGCTATTGGACTTTGAGTGATACGCCATTGCTTGCGTTTGCTTAATTATTTTTAATTTCAGGAGGGATGGCGGGGAGCAGAGAGAAAGCCAGCTACAAATTTCAAGAGAAGGTTGCGAGATGAGAGAGAGCTGGTGCAGCCGGACATATTTCCCTTATATCCCCATTTGTTTCTTTCTCGGCAGATTGATTGCAATAATTAGACGGGATCCTGGAGTAATTCTGGGCTGCTTTCAAGGCCTGACTTGTGTTGTGGTTCAATTTGTTTGCTTCCAGGTGACACAACAGTGTTTGTCATCAGTATTGATGCAAGGGTACCAGATTCCACGGGGGGGGGAGGTTTTGGAGAGGAGAAAGGATTTAAAGAGCCCCTTCTGGACAATGGGGAGAGAGAGAGAGAGAGAGAGAGAGAGAGAGAACCATCTACTTCCTGTTATCATTATCATCATCTGAGGCAGGTGAATTTTAATAGAAGGATCTCACACCTGGAGGAATAAATGAGGCCCCTGCTTGGCAGGCCTTCAGGAACCACCCTTGCTCTGGCTATCCATCTCTTAATCTCTCCCCTGTGGCTGGCAGTCCCTATTTCTTTTTTTTATTCCATCTTATTCTTTTATGCTCTTCCTTTTATCCTGCACCTGAACCAGGTTCCACCCGGTAAAAAAAAAAGGCATTTCGACATAAGGTTGCAACTCATTTTCATCGGGGGCATCTCTCAATGGATGGCATCCAACACCGTCGAACACCGCAAATGCCTCTGACAGAAAAGAGGCCGTCTGCAGAAGCTTGGGCTAAATCACGCTAAATAAAACGGACGGGCCTTTAGGGTGCCTGGAAATTCTTCCTTGTGTTAAGCCAGTTACCCCCAGGTAAAATGATTGGGGGGGAGAGAAAGATGCCTGGTTGTACATCATTTTACGATGATGGTTTGTTAACTATGGGCTGAAATCATCATCACCACCACCACTACCACCACCATCATCATCATCAACAACAACAACAACAACAACCTATATAGATATTGGGAGCCCAGCCCTGGCAATGGGGAAATTGAACTCCTAATCTCTTGACTCCACACCCAGAGACCTCAACCACTGGACAATCTAAGTTAGCATAACATCAAGGGACACCTCTGGAAGTGTGCAAGGAGTTATGCCTGGACCACTCCTGCTTGTGTGTTCTGATGGTACAGCCAAACACCCGGTCCACGTTGCAACTGTCGCATGACAACTTGTGAGCCATTGCCGGGGACAAACCATGAGCTTTATTTGCCACTTTTATTTATTGGTCCCAGAGGCTGGTCTGAATGGCATTAGTCAAATGCTGACAGTATTTACGACACCTGTAACATATAATTGGGCCTTGGTTCTTCCAAAAGGCAGAACTTGATCTAATGACCCTCAGTTACAAGAGGGGCGTTTTTGGCTAGACTTTTGGGGAGAAACTTTTTAGCTGGGCAGTGGAAGCGACGGGTTGGTTCGGTTTGGTTCTTCCCAACTACAAGGGCCAAGGACAACATATCTTGGGTTTTGCCAGCTTCTGGATTTCTTCTGCCAAGTGGAAAATTTAGCCCATGAGCTTTTGGGGACCCTCTAGATCCTAGTCAGGAGAACGCCTTTCCCCATGTGAGCAAAGAGAGGGTAAGCGCAGCATTTAACACAGGAATAGTGCCATTCTGAGACAGTGAAGACTGGCATTAATGAAAGGAGGCGAGATGGAGGCTCCCAAGTGATAATTAAAGTGCTTTAAAATGCATGTTTGATTTCTGCTTGAATATTAACTGTTAATTTGAGTTTCAAATGCAGCTCCACCATCTGAAGAATCAAGTGACTCCAGAGAATACAGAGCATGGATGTTTCTAATCCCAGCATTTATCCTGCCCCCCACACACACACACATACAAAAAAAAACCCCAACAACTCTGAGTTTCACAGAAGGAGGACAAACAAGAGCTAGACCAGGGATGCTGAACCTTTTAGAGACCGAGTGCCCAGACTTTGATTCAAAACCCACTTATTTTTCACAACGTGCCAATGCAGGAATTTAACCTGGGTACAGTGGTACTCAGGGTTACAAATGCTCTGGGTGTTACCCTCACTGCGGCTGCAGGAAATTCAAAAACCTGTTCTTCAATCTTTGCTTTCCTGAAGAGTAGCATCCCAGAAACGGTCTCCGTGCAGACATCAGGCGAAGGGGAGGCAGTGGCTTGTGGGCTCCTTCGTAGCCCCAGTTGACTCTCCAGCCCCACTGCTTTTGGGATGCCCAGAGCGGCGTGGCTGGAGAGTCATTTGGGGCTACAAACAAGCCCACAAGCCGCTGACTCCCCTTCGCCCTGATGTCCCCACGGAGCACAGTGGCATACTCTGAGCACAAAGGGAAGTGCCGTGGCTGTGAGGGGGGCGACGCCACGTGCCCACATAAAGGGCTCCGCAGGCCACCTTTGGCACCTGTGCCACAGATTCGCCACCACTGAGCTAGACTTAAGTGTGGTCATCTAATTGGCAATCGTTTGTGAAAGAGGAAACACTGGCAAGAGAGGCACTTCTTTTGAGCAACTCTAGTCAAATAGGTCAAGGGGGACTTGCCAAACACTATAAAAGCCCAGCAAACCTGTTGATTTGTGAAGAATGGGTACGCTGAAGTATGACGAGCATGAAGGCACTAGGAGAAGCAGTTCCTTTTTCATATTGCTTTGAGCTTTCTGAAACAAGGTTATATGTCTTCCTATTTATTAGGAAGTGGGGTTGGTTTTGCCCACGGCCGGTCAAAATGTATCCTTCTCCTAATTTAAGTCTGGGAGTTGGTGCCGTTTGTTTAAATGGCCATTTTGTTTTAACGGGAAGGAGCAGGGAAGGAGCAACCTAAGAGCTTTATGGAAATGGGCTGAGGGATCTGCAATATCTTCACATTTCCACCTCATCCTGTTTGGGAAATCTTTTGAAGTCAGATTCCCCTCTGGCGGCATGATAAGGGAAGATATAAGCTACCCACTTATTTCATTTGGGAAATCAGCAGTAGTCGTGCAAAAAGTCCCTGTTCCTTGCTGTGACCATATTGCTCTGGCACAATATACCTACCTCTGAGCCCCCACCCCCCAGCCCCCACCCCCAGGCCACACAGCCAAATGAGATAGAACCTCTCAGCTCCGTGAAGGTGAGGCATGAGTAGTAGGGATGCAAACGTTCAAGTTTCTAGCTCTTATCATATCTGGCACCCGCCTTTCTTGGTTAGAGGATGGCGCCTCTCAGAAGCTGGTGCCTCATTCATGTGTGTGCAACAGTTTGGATTCTCCGAATGTTACCACTGAGATCATCCGTTTCTCTAATGAACTCCAGAATCCGTCAACTCCTATCATCATCATTCCACATGGGACCCAGCTAGTTGTTTCAGGTCGGAGAGCGAGGCTTGCGGTGCAGTAGCTAAAAAGCCAAAACTGTGCTCATGACCTGGGGTTCACTCCCAGGTGGACAGCTCAAGGCTCCCTCAGCCTTCCATCCTTCTAAGGTCAGCAAATGAGTACCCAGCTTGTAGGAGGGGAGGGGCCAATGTATAGCCTTCAGAATGACTTGCAAACATCCCAGAGACTGCTTTAAGAGCTTTGGGGCTGTATATAAGCAGCACACTTTGCTTTTGCTTTGCTTTGAATCTTGTCAGGCCAAATGTCATGTCTGAACGTTTACAAGCTCTGAGTGAACAAACATACACACTCACCCTTTTCAGCTCTGCTAAAAGGCCTGTCAAGGCAGCAAACGTGACTGGTGGAAGATCCGCCAGGGAGTTTCATGGCCAAGGAGAGATTGGAATCCAGAGTCCCCCAAAGTCTGCCTTTGACTCTTTAATGAAGTTGCCCCACTGCCACTCTCTGCCTGCAGGCCAAGGGGGGTCATTGATAAGGGGGAAGTTAGTCCACCTCCATAGACCGGAACTTGTCCTACAAAACCAGCGCTGATCAAGCCTGACAAACCGCAACCCTTTCCAGTTGTCAAAAGTTTATCCAAAGGATTCAGGATCTGTGAGGCTCCCCTCACCAACCCCCTGCAGTCCTACTGTGCCTGCCTTTTCTAAATGTATGCCAGCTGTGAGGTACAACACAGGATGCTGATTTCCCCCAGAGGTCAATAAATATCTGTGGGGAGATTCAAGCGCTAGCTCCTCCCCCCGACCCCTGGCCCCCGTAGAGTCGCCAGGTACTCACATTTGGCCGGGAGGCGGTAGCCACAGGTGATTTTGGCTTTTCCAGTCTCGCAACCGTTCAGGGTCCGGCATTCCTCTTTAAGTAAAGGTCCAGCCGCACGATGGATGCATCCGTCCACTACAAAAGGAATTAAAAACAAAAACCTTGTTAATTAAACAGGGTAACTGAACCTAAAGATCACAGCGTTCCCTTTGTTAATTGTACACCTGGGAGAGATAGCCTTTGGTCTCTTTTCCTGCACAGAAAGGGCGGTGAGGATTGGACTTGATGTCCTCATAGGCTCCTTCCAACTTCACTATGATTCTATGACCCCCTCTCCGTTCTCCTTACAACAGCCCTGTGAGGTAGATCAGGGCTCACGGACAGGGACAATGAGCCAAGATCATCCAGGGAATTTCACGGCTCAATGGGCACGAGAAACACCCCCCCACCCCAATTTAAATCTCAGTCCAGCATGCCAGTCTCGTAAAATCAGACTATTTGTCCTGTAGTCAAGCAGTGTAGGCTGCTCCTCTTGCAGGGTGTTGAAAAGTTACGTTGCCGTTATGAGTTGAATAGTTTAAAAGTCAACAGTTTGGTTGCTCATTGTTACTTAGGAAAACTCAGCAAGACAATGTAACCACCTGAAAAAATATTTCACACGATGCCTCTGAATAGGTCTTAAGCTGCCCTTTTAAAAGTAGCCTTTGGCTGCAACTGGAAAATGTTACATCTTGCATCCTCAGCTTCGTTACACATTAACAAATCTAGAGTAGCATAAATTGAATGTCTGGAGGCAAGAACTCAAGGTATTTGCTTCAGCCAATGTTCAGCCACTTTGTTACTCCACTGTTACCCTGAAAAGTAACTCCTTATTTGCAACTGTGTCATCATCTCCCAACACTGGTAGGCTGTGGAGGCGTTGTTAATTGTGGATGAGGAATGCTATGAGGCCCAGTGGCCATCTCCAGAATGCTTTACATTTAGACCAGGTTCGGCCTTAGAATATCAGCAGGATAGAGCGCTGAAATGGTCAGCTGCAAAGTCGTCAGCTTGGCGGTTTGAATCCCCGGTGCTACGCAGTGGAGTGAGCGCCCATTGTTAAGCCCAGCTCCTGCCAACCCAGCAGTACGAAAGCATGAAAATACAAGTACTGTGGATAAATAGGTACCCTTCCTAATGATCCCTAGCATTGAGTTTGCTTATTTCCACTGCTGTGGCACGCTGGGTTGATACCTTCCTGGAGCTGTCCACCAGTGGTACTGCAAGCTTCGCAGAGAGCCATGGTGTCAGGGGGTGTGCGTGTGTGTGTGCGTGTGTTGCTGTCCACCCTCAAGACCATGAGAGAGAGAGAAGCATTGATCAGAAGGGTCCATTATTAGCTCATTCGCAGTCCATCTCCTAATCCATAAAACAGTCTTTTATCGGCTGGGCTCGAAGAAGAGGCGTCAATAAAAGGCGCAGGGGGCAGCAAACGAGTTTTTCAGACCCTACAGAGTCAGCCCACTGGCCTGGTTTTATATGTGTGTGTGTGTGGTGTGGGGGGGGGAGGCAGTCAAACTGACCTCAGCATGAACATAATGGCAAGGCTGCAGACTGAAGTGTGGGAATATGCACCTACGTCCAGAAAAACAGAGAAAAAGGAAAAAGTTCGGCCTGCTGGGAGGTGACAGATAGGAAGCAAGGCGTTCCCAAGGCAAACGGTGGTGGCATTCCCAACCACAGAACGGGGGGGGGGGAGGGAGAGGGGGAGCCACGGGATGTGTGCATGTGTGAGTTGCTGTCTGGTTTATTTCTGGCACGGTCCAAAGGCAGGGGAGCCTCCGGGGAGATGCTGTGTCATCTGGGTTCACCACAGAGGAGAACGTGTGCCCCGAGGGAGTGGTTGGTCGGCTCCTCTCCACCCGCCCTGCCCTGACTCTCCTTGTCCCAGATCCTGCCGCCCTGTGTGCTGGGTTGGATAGACAAGAGGCCTGAGGCCCCCGCGGTTGGAGGATCCAGGCAGCTGCCACGCAGGAAGCCCTGGGTGTCCTTGACAGAGCCTTGAACCCTCTGCCGGTTCCTCCTCAGGCTCTGGAGATCAGAGGTGGTCTGCGAGGAGCATTGGCAACTGGATATGCCCATCTCTATACTCTCCTTTGCCATTTATTTATTTTTGCAGCTACATGGAGGGGCATAAATGTCCCATGGCCTGCACTCTGCCACCTCACCTTAGGCTGTGACTGTACTTTTTTTTACTTTACCTGTATATACCACCTGCTTGTATAAAAACAACTCAAGGCGGTGTACAGACACACAAAAACAAACATAAACATAAACAAAGGCAGCCGACAAACATTTGTCAGCTGCATCTGCCGACAGACGTTCCCATCAGGCTTGCGGAGTCAGCCGTACGGTTGCCTAGCAACCGCATCACCGGCTCTTACCTGGACCAGGGTTGACACTCTGCTGACTGAAGGGCCTTTCACCTGCTACGGGCTTCATTTTCCTGTCTCCCCATATGGAAGCCGTCACGCAGGTGTCTCCAAAACATGCCCCCTTCCCCTAAGGTCTTCCCAGGCCTCGTCCCCCTGCCTCAGCTGTTTTATCGCCCCAACACCCGCCTTGTTAATGCAATTTTTATTTTTTATATATATTTTTTGCCATCACGCATGGCTCCCTCATTTCACGGGCTGATACCTCCATGCCGAGATCTGGCAAGATGCAGAGTGAAAGTGACATATTTGAAGGAGAAGAAGGCTCAGAAAAGGGCGCAGGACTGGGGTTTGTAAATAGCATCAGTGAAGGTTTCCTTGAGGGAAGTCTTTGGTGTCCTTAGAGGGGAAGTATGTGGGAAAGGCCAGGATAAGGCACAGGGGCACTCTCGGTTGTGAACTGCCCTTACAAAGGCTTTCACACAATCAAAGATATCTTAACCGATTCATTGGATGAATGTAAGTTGATTCAGCCTGCATGAGTACCCAGTTTACAGGGAGAGCAATGTGTCACGGGCATACACCTCTTGTAAATCACCCAGAGAGTGATTTAAGTGCTGGGGGGGGGGATGTGATCCTCAGATGGTCCTCAGCCCCCACTTTACATGCATTTCACTGTTTTGGGTTTGGCAATGGCCCTTGGTTTGAAGGGCTGGGGCGTGAACTCCAGCCCTTGGCTTCAGTTGTGTCTTGACAACATCCCTGCTGCTTCCTGCCTCCTCTAAGACAGACGGGCCTGACAGAAATCATCTTGCCAAGGATTTGACATCTAAGAAGGATGTCCTGGCCCGCCCACATCTTTTGTGCCATGTTTGGACTTTTTGATGCATGCTTCTGATGCATGCAGTGATGTTTTATTTTGTTTATTAGTGGCCTATAAAGGTATCACCCATAGCCTCATCTTGCATTTATTTGTATTTTGTCATGGCTACATGGCTCCTCCTCTTCATTTAGATGGGGAAGGCGTAAGTTTGGGGCCAAAGAGGATTCTGGATCCCTCTTTTAAAGGTGACAAATGAAGAGAGCAGATCAAGAGTGAGCTGGAGCGTCCCTGCAGTGCGCAAGGGGGCACTGCACAGCAAAGAGTGGAGAAAGGGAGAAGCAGCATCCACTTCCCATCCACCCCATCCACATCATCATCATCATCATCATCATCATCATCACACACACACAGCTTTCCTGCCAGGAACAGCCAGTACAGAAGACAAGGAAGCCTTGGCTGAGAGGAGGGAGGGAACAGGAGCAGAGCTTCCGCCACCACCGGAGAGGCAGACGACCCCCCCCCCAGCAGTCCCTAAGACACCCCCCCCGCACACACACGCCCCCCCCCACTGCCAGCAGGGCCTGCCCTTCCTGTTTCCCCTTCCCTGCCCTGAAACCTCCGTGGTCATACAATCGGAAGCCTCCACCGAGAAGGCAGACGCTGAGCAGGAGGTCTGGCCAGAACAAACAGCATCCGATGCTTCTAATAAGAGGTCCAGGATGTGGCACACAAGAGGCGAGAGAGGATCTGTAAGTCCTCCCCCTCCCCAAAGCCTAATCCCCTTCTCCTACTCCACCCTCATTTCAAAGAAAAATCAGAAAGCAAAACAGTACAGCCATAGCCCCCCGCCAGACAAAGGGCGTTTATACACGACTCCTAAGCTCCACCGCAAATGGCTGCAAGCTCCGGACGATAAAAATGTTTACCCACCAGCTCCGGAGTTTGCAGACAGACCCCGCCCACTTAGCGAAAAACTGCACTTTTCTTGTACCTGCTTTTTTATAGTGAAAATATTTGATGCGGAGACTGCCTGAGCTCTCCTCGCCATTTTCTTTTGCCTCCGCCCCTTAAAGAGGAACCAGGAAGTAAACGGAGGTCAGAGCAACCGAGCTGCCTTTTATTCTTTTGTCTCTGTCTAAGGTTTTTTTCCTCCCCCTCACGCAGACAGAACAAAGAAGTGCTGGGGAGGGAGGAACTGCCCTCAAGATCTCTGGTCCGAATTTAAGGGACCAGCGGATCTTAGGGGTCGTGTAAAAAGGCCCAAAGAAGGGAAAATGCAAGCAACTTGTTGCGTGCCATCCTGAGATTCAAGGAGCTGTAACACTGTCGGGTCGGGGTGGCTCTGCAGGCTAGAGCACTGAAATGGTCTGCTGCAAAGTCAGCAGCTCAGTGGTTCGAATCCCGGATGCCACGCAGCGGAGCATTCAAAGAAAACACATTGTGACCCCTGTGCTCACGCCCTGGGGTTCGATCCCAGATAGCTCAACGCTCATGGTTGACGCAGCCCTCCATCCTTCTGAGGTTGGTAAAATGAGGACCCAGCTGGCTGGAGGAAGGGGGCCAAATGTGTAGTCTGCATACTGTAATTTTTTTTTACTATTATGTTTACTGTTGTTGTGCTCTCTTATTTTATTGTATTATTGTAAACTACTCTGAGTTCTGTTAGAAAATGGGTGGTATATAAACAAACAAACAAACAAACAAACAAACAAACCAGAGACTACTTGAAGTAGTATGGTATGGTTTATAAGCAGAATACTTTTTGCTTTTGAGGATCACAACCCCACTGGTTGGGAAACACTGATTTAAGATGACACATGACTTTCCATCCTCAGGCCGCCGTGTTCCTGATGCAGACTCTGTCCCCCACCACCACCACCCCTTCCCCACTTCCCCGGGACCAATCCTGACACCACCTCCCTTCAAGCTGGAGGAAACAAACTGATCGTTCACCTCTTTTTTCTCCCTCCCTCCTGCCCCATCTCTGTGTAGCCCTCTGATCCCTTCTCAAGGGCGATGCAATGGGATAGCTCTGTAATCCACTTTCCCTGCGATCTCCTTACATAAAGAACTTGTGGAGGGTGTGTGGGGGGAGCCCGTAACCCGCCAGGCCCATCTGTCTGTCCTGGGAATTATCCCCTCCAATCCTATCAGGGTCAGTTCCGCCCCTCTTTGCCCTGCCTGTTGTGGGGTTGTGGCTGAAAGGGTTGGGGGGGGGGAGAGGAGGCCAGCTGTTGTGCGGCAAAGCTGGGATCAGCTCCTAGAATCAAAATTTCCAAGCTGCCCCTACACTCGCATCTTAATGGAAACCAAGATTTAAATAAACTTAAATGGAACCAAGAGCGGCCTTCCCCTCTCACATCATCCCACCGATCTTTTACACTATTGGTATTCTAACACATTTGGAGGGTCCCATACAATGTTTGCAGCACTTTTAAAGACCGGGTGGATGAGGCCAGGCCATCACTAGATTTGGCTGCTTGGACAGCAGGGCTGGGAAAGATGTTTCTTCCGCCAGCTCTGGGCCATCTGAATCGCACTTCAACAACATCTGGAGAGCCACGATCTGCTCCTCTCTGCTTTAAGAATCGTCATACAGAGAAAGGGCGAGATCTGCTCCGGATCATCCCTGAGTAAAGGACACGCAGTAATGGGGTTAAGCTACAGGAAGCCAGATATAGGCTAAAGATCGGGGGGGGGGGGACTTCTTAATTGTTAGAGAAGTACGACAATGGCACCCAGGACCCTCAGGAGATGGTGAGCGCGCCAACCCTGGAGGCATTCAAGAGAAATTTTATATCGAACCTTTAGGATCACATAATAGACTTTGTGTTTTTATAACTACTTATAATCATGTGATCATATAGACACTATGTCTTCAATGTTAGTTTTCATAATCCCAAAAGGACCCGGCAGATCCCAGGCGAGTGGCAGAATACCTCTTCTGCCTGCCCCCTGTTCAATTCCCATCATCTCCAGTTAAAACAAGTACGGTAGGTCACGTGGTCCATGGGTAGCTGGAAACTCTTTGTCCTTCCAGATGTTTTGGACTTTTAACCCCCATAACCCCTTGGCACCGGCCACGCCAGGCTGGGCTTCGGGATGCTGAAGGCTGAAACATCTGGAACACTGGCACTCCCCTGCTACTGTCGTATCCCTCCCTGTAGAAACACACAACTAGGAAGCCCGGGTCTCCTGTAACATGAAAGGATAGGCTCTACGTCTGCACCAGTAAATAAATAAAATTTATTCCCCAAGACCCTGTCCTCCTGCTGATTTAAGAGCCAGGGTGATGTTTTTTGTTCTTTAGATTAAAGATACGCTTCCTGAAAAAAGGAAAAGGAAAAAAAAATCCAAATTCTGCTCAAATTGGTGGCTCAAAGCAAACCTCTGTTTATACTACTTTTGTTACAAATGTCTTCCCTGAAAAGACAGCAACTGCTTGTCTTGAGGTTGATACTTTTCCCCCCCGGTACCATTTTAAAATATTCCTGTTTGCCCAGGCATTTTTGAACTTTAAATGTTTGCTTGGATGGAATTGTTCCTTTTGTTTATTTGCAAATTGAATGGTTTTTATGCCTCGCATCATTATGCCTTGTTGCTATTATTATATTGTATTTGTTTTTTATGGTTGTATGCCCACTGCCCTGAGGTGCCTTGCAGAAGGAATTATTTTTTTAATTGTTAAATAAAAATGAAACGAAACAGCGCAAAGCACCTGTAACAGATAAAGCTGAGAGACAGCACAGCGGTAAGTCTTGGACTGGGCTTCGGAAATTCACGTTCAAATCCACAGTGAATCATTAAAGTCACTGGTTGGACTCAGGGTGGGAATTCCTGTTCTCTCTTTCACCCCGACTACCTTACAAGCTTGATGTAGGGGAAAAGGGAGGGCAGAAAGAACTGTGCACGCGGGGCAAGGGAGAACCATGCCTCATTGAAGGAAATATATGAAAAAATGTGACTGAGGAATGAAATAAACAAGTCCATCATTAACTCTTCTTAACTCCTACTTCTGCTGCCGCTTCCCTTGCCCTGTCCTTGATGTCTAGCAGCACCACTGCTGAGCTCTTTTGGAAGAGGTAACCGTGTCAGGCTGTGCAAGAATATCAGGCAAAAACAAAAATATTTTTTTAAAATAAATACATTTAAAAGCATTGTGGCACCTTAAAGACGGCCATATTTTAATGTAAGCTTCTATGACCCCTTTCTTCAGACATCGGAGGCAGCCATAAAGAGATAACACACCAGTGAAATATCGGGCTCTTGTGAATTTGGCTGTCCCAGCGGCAGGCCTTTTATTGTTGCTTTTAAAGCTTTCACAATGGTTTCAATGCTGTTTTGTTGTTGGACGTCGTGGCTTGATTCTTGTTTTATTTTATTCTATTTGCACAACAGGTGGGCAGCTTTGCGCCACATGCAAATAGAGAGGGTAGTTAAAAATAGAGACGATTACGTCCTTTGAGGAGAAACCCCTCCCATCTTTCCTGTAAGGTGCTGCGTGCAGGGATGGTGCTCCAATGAGGCAATGAGGTTCTTCACCATCACCACTGCAGTAAATGATAAGAGGATAAATATAGGAGCATTCACCAAATAGGAAGGTACAGCACCGACTGCCATTGCACCGCCCACCCGACTACTATTGCTCCACCACTCCTCCACAATCATCCCTTGAACCCAGGGTCAGGAACACGGTTCACTCGCAGGGCAGAAGTTTAGCCAGCCACTCCACCACAAGGCTCCCCTCGTGTTGGGATGGCAGCAATGGGATGGAGGAAGAGCGGAGCAGGAAAGGGGGACTGTGGACTGGGAGGCCCTGGTGGTCCAGGAGGTGCCCAACAGCCAGCCCGGGGGTGGGTTTCCAGCCCCCAAGGACCCTGGGGGCAAAGCCGGTCTTGCAGGGCGTGGGTCGCGTGCCTCCCTCAAAACACACGGGGCTCGGAACGATGTGTGTGTGTGGTGGGAGAAGTCCCCGGGGTGGGTGCTTGCAAAGAGGGACAGCTCTGCTGTTGGACCACCACAGAGCAGAACGGACACAGAGCAAGGTCTGGGCAGGTGGCCATCTCCTGAACGTCCCCTGTTCACCGGAAAACAGGGCAAACCAGACGGTGCCGGCAGCGCTCCAAACACCAACCTGTGCCTTCACCCAATGGCACCGTCATGGGGGCTCTGAGGAACCAGAAAGGCGACAGGATGAAACCCACCCAAGGTCAGAGACCAGCGTGATCACCCCTCAACCCTTGATGCGTGTGAGATGGCTAGATGATTGGTAGAGGCTTGCGTGTGGTCACCCCACATTCCCCTCTCAATCTCACTTTCAGACTGTCTAAATCCCAGTTGGATTTTGATACCTATCAGGTTCATAATCATGGCAAAGCCGTTCTTGTTTTGCATCAAGTGGCAGGATTAGTCGTCCCCCCCCGCCCGCATCCATTCCTGCAATCCAGGTGAAATGCGTTTCCTCCCATGTATTTTCCCTATTGTCCACGCTTGCCTCCACATTTGCCTAATGTATGTTTTCACACGGTAGACTGAAGTATTTGTGCTATTTTAGTTTCAATTATATTCATTTTAGCCATTTGCATCTTAAAATTACACACCTTGATTTTTTGTTCACTTCTCAGAAAAGCCCCCCACTGTCCCAAAAAAGCTGGGGATTTTTCAGGCAAGGTGTATGGCTTATTATGGCATCAAGCAGCACAAAAATGGCACACTTCCCATGGCCGTTCAATTAAAAGCAAGTTCATTCCCACCAGAACTCAGGGGCAGCATGTGCATTTGTGGCTGTTCGTGGCACATTCCCTGAAAGCCAATTCAGCCTTTGTGAAATTTGTAAGGATGAAGCAGAGTGTGGACATTCCTTTTCCTTCCTTCCTTCTGGACTACAACTCCCAGAATCCCCAGGCAAGGGATGACAATTTCCAAGCTCTGTTAGATCCTGGTCTGCTCCCCTGAGGTGCACTGGGTGGATGCAAAACCAAAGCCTTAAGCTTATAAATTCTTTTCAGACTATCGTCCCCTTTCCCAAATGAAAGAAAGCCATTAACCTACAAAGCACAAAATGGCCTGGATCCAAGTTACCTCAAAGATCGAATCTCGCAATATGAACCAGCTTGGGTGCTAAGATGGCTGCTGATCTCTGCGGATGAGTTGGGCTCCAGCCACACTATGCCACACAGGTAGTGCCAGTGTTTGCCTGAGTTATAACATCAACCACCTCCATGGGGAACATGCGCTTGGATGCATAGCTGATCCACATTGATTCAAACTGGGTTTCCACAGGGAAATATCAGCCTTGCTGTTCAGATATCAAGCAATTTGCAAGAATCAGCAGGGGCCGTGGCAGGCAGCTATGTTGGCCCAGCAGTTGCTGCCTCTGACAGGGTGCTAATTGTCAATTTCTATCTCTTTTTCAAAAATCACTTCCCTTGAAGTGATCTAGTGATATGGCTTTGAAAGCCTTAAAAGCAAACAAGTAAACAAATGCTCCATTTGCAGACAACAAGCACCCCCTACGAGCCCCCCTTTGCTTTTGGATCAGGCGATCTCGCACAGCCAGAAGCAATCAAAAGTGGGGCTAAGCAGATCGGAGCTTATTTATACCATTCCAGTTGGCTGAAGAGAAAAAAAAGACAATTCCCCACTAAAAAACAGTTGGCTCCGCAATGGACTTCCCCACTGTGAGCTTTACACTGAGTGGCTGCTGGGTTTTAATTTGAATTAATCCCTCCTTATTCCATTGTAGACTTCAGGGCAAATGGGCAGTGTGTATTTGGCAGTCTCCCACTATAATGAGCTGTACACTCCAACACCAGGTGGATGGCGTGCACAACTTCGAGAAAAGCGCAACGGAGCTTGGAAGAGTTATATTTGAGACAATGATTCCTAATGTACCTGGAAAATGGGCTGGGGGGAATCAGAGCATCCTAGGTCAAAAAAGTTGCTTTTCCAGACTCCAAAATAGAAACAAAGATTTATGACAGGGGAACAAACGTCACTGACACATACCTCTGTGGTGGTGCGCAGGACATGCCTATGCTCTAAAAATGCCACGTCCTAACATGACCACGAAGACTTCCGGAAGAGGATTTCGTGCCACAGCCATGGAGGTATTGCCTCACACACAGCCCAGAGCCATCAAGTTGGGGCATGAATTATAGACAAGTCCCATGTTACATAAAGCAGCTTAATAATAGATAATAAATAATAGTTAGTAAATAATAGATCAGGCTGAGGCTTGCATAATGGTCTGAGATGTTAAAAAGGAAACGGGGGGTGGGGTGGGGAGGAAAATCAAAAGTAAAAATGGGCTTCTGAAGCAAACAGATGTTGGGCATCTTTAAACCTGGATCTGGATTTCGTCATGCTCAGAAGAGGTGCAGTGAAATCCATGACTACCAACACAGATCTTGTGTCTGGGACTTTGTGTGTGTGTGTGTGTGTGTGTGTGTGTGTGTGTGTGTGTGTGTGTGTGTGTGTGTGTGTGTGTGTGTGTGTGTGTGTGTGTGTGTGTGTGTGTGTGTGTGTGTGTGTCAGAACAAGTGTGCCCGGAGGGAAGGGGCGAGAGGCGTGTGCGCAAGAGTCGCATGGATATTGCTTTGCTGATTCTCCTGCCCTGATCAGGGACCCGATCAAGAGGCCTGACAGCTGTCCTCAAATATTGTGGAGTGCTGTCAGGCAGATGGGAGAGATTTGTTCTCCGGAACGCCAGATGGCAGGGCGAGAGGGCCAGTAGGTGGAAGGGGCTGGAAAGCAAATTTCGGTTCACCGTTGGAGGAAATGGTCCTAATGACAAGCGCTGTTCCATGGTGGAAGAGGCGGTTGTGGATGATGGGCTGGTGGTACGCCAGCCAAGGCTCGGCATCCAAGTGTCCTCTATCGCAGATCTGGCATGGGTGGGGTGGTGGAGATACAGCCTTCTGCGGGGAAATCCAGACAAGGGGGCACATCTTTGAGAGTGTTTATGCTTGCCACAAATGGCAATAAAGAAAATGATATCCTCCTTGAAGAATTAAGTGGTTCATTAAAGTATTCCAAGCCTGGCCCCTCTGATAAGAAAATTAAACTTTTGGGGCAAAACGTTTGGGAAAGCAAAGGGGGCTATAAACATAGACTCAAAACTTCTGCTCTATCCCTTTTCCGTGTGTTCTGTCTTGAGAAAAGTTGTCAGAGAACTAAAAAGCAGAGACAAGTGTGTGGCATTTGGGTCAGTTTTAATGCCAACATAAAGATCCACCGGGGAACTGGATTTTCTTTCCAAATCATGTTCTGATTTGAATCGGTTTAACCTACCATCGGATTCCCCCTTCCTTTTTTTTGCTCCAAGTCCCGTGACCTTTTCTTCGCATTCTTTTTTTCTCCCCTTCCACTCCAGCGGCCTCTTTTCCAGAGAGCTATTTCAGGTCTGCCTTGTTATCAAAAGCCACCGTTTAATTAAAGCTTGTTTATCCACAACCTCTGCTCAGCCCTTTGGGAAGACAGAAAGGTCAATCTGTGAAGCCCTGGAGAATAGAAAGACCTCAAAACAAAAAAAAAAAAAAAAAACCCCGCACACCCTGAAACTGTCTCCTTTCACGCTTAGGTACCTTTCTGTCTGGACCTGTCTGTTTTTCCAACAAAAGAAAGATCCAACAGTACAGCACTGAGCTATTTCTGCAGCAGACTGAAAGTTTGGAATTATTTAAGAGGTACACAACTGAACACAACCCGGTTACTTGAAAGATCTGAAAAGGGCAATTTAAAGCCCTCCAGCTTCACTCCCCAACCTGGCTGGTTTTTGCTTTCCCCTCAAATGCTTTCTGTTCTCTTCCGGAAGAAATCTGTAGGTTTTTGACAAGTTCTAACACAGAGGGAGAGCCGGTGTAGTGTGACGGGCAGAGTACCAGACTCGGATTAAGAAGAGCTGGGTTCATCACGTGCCTTCTTTATAAAAAAATACAAAACCAGGCTACAGGCAATACCTTTATAGGCCACTAATAAAAATAAAAAACATTGCAAGTTTTCAAGTGCAAAATGCTCTTCTTCAAAGCAGGTCCCAAATGGCAAATATGGCAAATGGCAAATATGGCAAAAGATGTACTATGCCAGGTTGTTCTTAAAGTTCTTGGCTTGATGATTTTGAGTTCTTGGGTAGATGATATTGTAGCCCAGTGGTCCACAGATGTTCCTGGACAGCAACTCCCAGAGGTCTTCATCACGAGATGAGCTGGCCAGGATTTCTGGGAGTTACAGTCCAGGAACATCTGGGGACCCACCGGTTGAGAACCACTGGTGTAGCCAGGCAAGTTTTCTTGGAGGCAGGGAAGTCGGAAGCCGGTCTTGAGCATGGAAACAACATGGCAGCTACCACAGTAAAATTCAAAAATTGGTTTAATCTGAAAATGCGGACCTGGGGCAAATCTTTATGGACACACTTAATTGCCCGAAAGATGTACCAGTGGGTCTTAGCGCAAGTCAAGCCAGAATGTCTTTGAAGGCAAGGATTCTGAAATGGAGGCTGCCCTATTTTGGACACATCATTGAGAAAGAGATATGCTAGGAAAAACTGAAGGCCGCAGGAAAGGCAGCAGACCTATTAATAAGAGATGGATCAACCCTTTAAGCAAACCCCAGCCTTGTCATTCTGAGAGCTGAGCAGCACTGCTGAGGATGGGACATGTTGGGGGCAGCTCATCCATGGGGCCACCAAAAGTCAGAGGCAACTTTAATAACAGCACGTAACCACGACCGTACAGTACTGCAACCCTAAGCGGGGTTTTCTCTGATGGAAGCCCCATCCCCTGGGGGTTCCTACCATGGCATGGCACAGCGGATAGAGCGGTGGAGTAGGATTCTGGAGAACTGACTTTGAATTCCCCCCTTGACTATGGAAACTCACTGGGGGGAGTGGAACTGGCAAAGGCATCCCTTAAATTCCCCACATGCCTTGGAAACCGCATTAGGATCACTATGAGTCGGTTCTGGGCACAGGGATCCCCTGTCATCGCCGGGAGTGATTCTTGGAGGGGGCAGATCTCACTTCCAGGTTCCTGGATTTGTCTCTGAGCCCCAGTCCTAACTTGCCCCAGGGCAGTATTTGATTTAATTTAAAGGTACAGGTTCAGACTTGGGGGTGGGGTGGAATTATGGACCCCCCCACAATGTTTGCAGCCCTTCTAAGCCCCCCTACTATTTTGAAAAAGAGAGGAATCGAGCCGATATAAGCCTTCAAGGGCCAGACTCTTCTTGTTGTAGCAGATTTGTAAAAATAAATAAATTAAAAAGCACCAGGAGCAATCATTTGGGGGTTCATGGGGGGGGAGAAAGGAATGGGCTGCTGTGGGCTCAGGGCTCAGTGGGAAATTCCCTACCCCTGCTTGCTAACACACACACACACACACACACACACACACACACACACACACACACACACACACACACACACACACGATTTAAGAGAAACACAGCACAACGCAAGAGGCTAAGACAGTGATGAAGTGCCTGTGGTCAGCTTTTGCCCCAAAGCTGCTAACTGTGGATGAGTGAGTAGGTAATTCTTGTAAACTGCACCATTTAATGAGTGGTATTCTGTTCTGTTAAATAACATCCCTTGACTAAATACTTGCACCCCATACTTTAGGCAAAGCTTTAAAAAATGATAAGCTACCATTATTGTCCTTAAAGTACTTAGTTATGGCTGTAGCTACAAGTTTTGAATTATTCACTTGCCTTTTTTTTCTCACCATGTATAAGTAAATAAAAAAGATGCTTTTAGCTCCTCTTGTTTTTTTGGGGGAGGGGAACACACTTTAGAATAATACAAGGTGGCTGACATGTTTGTATAAAGGACATCTCGGTAGTGAAGCAATAACACACACACCCCAGTCTACAACACTGGTAACTGCCTTTCCTATCTAATGCGCTCTACCAATGTGCAGTGAAGACTTCCGAGTGTTAATGGATTCACACACACAAATTCACACACAGAATATCTCTCTCTCTCTCTCTCTTACACACACACACACAAACACAAACACACACACACACAGGCCTCCTCCCATCTACTTCCAAGTCATAAAAGAATTTCTAAACGTCCTCCCTAGCCAAGAAGTCTCCAGCGGGAGTGGTTTTAATAAAAATCGTTTTAGCAATCTGTTCTGGAGATATTTAGGGTCCTTGTAATATTCATGAAGGGAAGATTAAATATTGAAATTTATGCCCATAATAAAAAAAAATCAAACAAATTTAGAAGGGGGCGAGGCAGGGTGTGAAAGCAGGCCCAGCAGTTTATGCTAAACAAGCACATTCCCCACAAGCCGGGCCATTAATAATTTACAGGAGCAAAAAAGAAAAAAAAAGTTTTGAGGGCTTTAAAAAATTTTGTTCCTTAATAGCTAGCGGCCTCATAACGGCATAAAGCCGTAATCCACCAACAGATCCCTCGTTTTTTCCTTTCTTTGATGGTGCAGTTCTTTGACTACACAGTAAATCATTCCAGACCGATTCGATTATAAACCCCACGGGCAGTGACTCAGTTTTGTCCAATGCCTCCTGCTAACTGTTGCACCTTCCCCTAAACACACACACACACACACACACACACACACACACACACACACACACACACACACACACACACACACACACACACACACACACACACACACACACACACACACACACTTTCTCTCTTGCCATTCCCCACAATTGCTGCCTTCATCTTTGGGGAGAGTGTCTGCTCTCTGCAATGTACCTGATTCAGCATTGATGTTACCCATAGCTTCCCTACCATCCGCACACGGCGCTTAGCTTATCAGTTAACACACACGGACAAAATCTGTGTCTTCCTGTGCTTTTAGCATTCTTCCTGAAGATGTGGCTGATCCCCCAACCCCCAAGCCCTTTTCACTGGAGTGGAAAAGTGACAGCTTTCTAGACTTTAAGCTTTAAACTCGCACTTTTGAACAAAATAAAAACAGCTCCAGCCGAGGAGCCCTGGTGATGAACAAAAAAGACATTTCTTAAGTGGGAGTGTTTTTGTTTTTCCTGGCTGGTGTCATAAAAGAGAGGAGAAGTGGGTTTGTTTGGATGTAAATCCTGTTAAATTATGTACTGTTCAAGCCCTGAGTCACCAAAAGGCAGAGAGAAGAAATGCAAGGGGCAGACAAGTTCGTGTGCTGCAATTTGTTTAGAAGGCTGAACTGGGAAGACTCAGTTTCTAGTCCTCAGTGAACCACAGAACCCATTCACTGGCGGTGGGCACCCGTCTCTCTGACCACTTCTGATCTAACTGTCACAACACCTTGATTGCTTTTAATTTCCTCTGTCCTTCACAGATATCCACAATTCTAAATGGCACAACACTCGGATACGAATTAAGAACGACCGGAGGAAAGATGGATCAAAGTAAATGTTTTCCTCTTTATTCACCCTTCTGCAGAACTAGAGCGTTCTCTGTGCAGTTTATGTCCTCATTCTGTAAACAATATGTTCCCACCCCCACCCCCAGCAAGTTTTTTAATGCACCTTGGAATGATTGCAACTAATAAAATAAATTAAGCATGAGTTTGGAGGATTCCAACACAGTACAGTAACTGAAAACAGTAACACAAGAACAGGGAAAAAATACAGTTGGCCAAAAACACAAAAAGAGGGAGACAATTTAAAAAGTAATAAAAATAAAAAACCCTCCTTGCTTGATTATGTCACCTCAACATTGGTTATACCAACTGGAGGGAATTAAAACTGCTAGCAAAGTGGGAGGCTCAGGGTTAAACCAACAGTGATCCCCCCCCTTTTGTGTGTTGTCCTGCCAGGTCACATTCAACTCGCTACGACCCCAAATGGGATTTTTAAGGTGGATATTTTCCGGCCTGAAAGGTGCCCAATCAAAGACCCAATTCTCGGACAAAAACCCGTTGTGTAGATTATGGGGCCGTCGGCGTTAAAGGTTGCTTTGGCCCCAGAATAGCTCCCAGAGGGGACAGGAATGAGTCCGTCTCTCCTCTCGCCACTGTACTAATCAATTCTCCATTAGAGTCCTGCATTTTATATCGGTTAGTTGGCTCCTATTACATAGCCATGGGGACTTTACTCATGTGGATTAAAAGGATTTCTCCCTCCCCAATTAAGATTAACCCGGTTTGCAAAGGGATTAAGTTTAACTCAGAAAAGGGATTTAGCGTGCATTAAGAGAGCCCCGGGCTTCTGGGTTAGGGGGACGGCGGGGGGAGAAGAGAGTTAATCAGTACAGTCTTGCTTCTATTAAACCCATACTCCCAGTTATAATAGGTTAAGGGGATGGCCTCAAAAGCCCTTATAAATCCCATGGATTTTCAATAAGAGTTTCACTCATCAATAAACACACTGAAAACTAGGACAGGGTGAAGGCCGGGCGGGGACCCATTTTGAAATCGTTATCGTGCGAGCCACAATCAATCAATGAGAAAAGCCTTCCTCGACTTAGTGGTGGTACATATGTGGGACTACAACTCCCATACAATTTGACCATCAGGAACACAATCAAGCAGTTAAACGTGGAACCTCTCGTGTTATTTATTTATTTAAAACATTTTCACCATCACCTTTCCTCTTAAAAAGGTTTAATGGCCAGCTGACAACATTTTAAAAGCACAATATTTCAATCGTCATTTTAAAAGCTAAAAACAGTAGGCATAGAAATAAAGATTTAAGAATAAAATAAAACTAATGTTAAAATGGTAAATCACTAAAAACATACAGTTTGCTGCTTTTAAGACTACCAAGCCCGCGCACACCTGGGTAGTTTGCTTGATCCTAGTAAAGATGCTGCACAATTACAGTTTGTATCAACTACTAGCCTGTGGAAAAGAAGAATTCAAAAGCTGGCCTTCTTTTTTGGCAGTTTGGTTTGTCCTAACAAAGCCTCTGTTCTAGCGATTTTTTCCTATTTTATAGTTTATTTATATTCTTACGATTAAGAATGAATATTTGATTGTGTGCCAAATGCCTAGTTAATGCTATCGTTATTATAAATACCAGCACCGCGAATATCTTTGTGGTATTTTAAGGGGGAATCCCATTTTTGTAGCCGAGAATCCAATTAATCAAATGCACCAGGTGTTATCCTGAGTTACAGTTATATTTCAGAATTTCATTTCATGCCCTTCTGAGCCCAGTGTTTACGGTTCCTACCCATCCCAACCATTCAGAAAGATTCAGCTATTGTTACGTGGTGTTTGGCACAGAACACAAGGGATGTGTGGTGTCACACAATGCAAAACAAACACATCTGGAACCTCCAGAAACAGCTTTCTACAAGAGGTGGGGGGGCGATTTAAAGCAAACGGAGATGTCTGAAAACATACAAACATGAACATGCACACATACCATTTATTTGTTCGTTTGTTTATATTTCTGTTGCCTCTCTTCTAATTATTCTGAGCAATTCACAAGTTACTAAAAAAAACCCCACTAGAAACAGATTTTGCCACTTAAAAACAATTAGCCGAAACGGTGTAAACACACCTTAAAACGTATAAAAACACTTTCTTCTTTTTCTTAGCCTTTGTCCCACTTGGTGGTGGGGGCTGCTATTGTTTTGGCCATCATGGGCTGAGTCCAACTTTGTGTCATTCTTGAGGGTGTTTGCCCAGCAGTGTTTGGGACCTCCCCTAGGTTAGGATGCCTAGATGCCCTAAGGAGCACCTCCGATCTCGCCTGATTTCGGAAGCTAAGCAAGGCCGGCCCTGGTTACTACTTGGAAGGGAGACCACCAGGGAATACCAGGTGCTGTAAGCGCCTGGAGTAGGAACTGGCAAACCACTCCAGTATTTCTGCTAAAAAACTCCATGGACATGGCATGATGAAGAGTCGGTTAGGACCGTAGGGATACAACAGCAAGCTCAGGATCTGCTGACCTCCCGGGTGAGACCCTTTATTGGGCCAGAGTTCCCTCGTTGGAACACAGGAGATGACCAAACCAATGGAGTCAGGCTTCCCACATCTTGTGCAATGGCGCAATGGCGTATTTGGCTATGATGTCATCCTTGCACCCATGGTCCTTTTGCGTGAGGCCAAAAGGATGATCCTTTTGCTCCCATGCCAACGGTCGGGTATCTTCTTCTCCAGCACAATCTGGTTCAAGAGTTCCATCAGATTGCAAGGGTTCCAGCGTTGCGACTTCCACCCCAATTGCAGGGGTTCCAGCATTGTGATTTCCACAGTTCTGTCGCCACATCATCTGGTCCAGTCGCTCTGCCCATTCTCATCTGTTTCCTCGCCACGGAAACTTTGTCAGATGTGATAGGCTGCACAGGCCCTTGGACTGGGGAAACCCCTGGGATCGGAGGGCTGCGGGAACTCTTACGTGGAAGTTTTCTCAAAGTAATCCCTCCTCCAATGCTTTGTTGCCTTGACACGATACATTGATCACCTTTCCCTTCTCCTCACTTGCACCATGGAATCTCTCCGTATCCTCAGTCCTTTTGTGGTGGGCTTTCACTAGGTGGTAGATGTCACGTTCGCCTTTGCACATATCCTGTAGCATCGTGTAGTTCCTCCACGTGTGTGGATTTTGTTTTAGCTACTGCTTTCCTTATACTGCATCAAGCGTTGCAGCAGTACTTCTGCCACTTGTCACCTGTCTTTTCAGCTAGGGATACACGACAGAGCCCCTTCCTCGCGCAGACTGCCACTTTGACTTCATCTGTCCAAAGCCTGCTTGTTTGTCAATCTTTTTACGACCGGGCTTTGTCACACCAAGTTCACTTTGTCACACCCGCTTTGCTTTGGCCCAGGTATTGTCTACTGTCATAACGGGAGATGATTCTTGCCTCTTTTTGTCGAAGTCGCCATCACTGGATTCCCGTTGGACCATTACATTCTGCTCTGCATTCCCTGGCTGGCTCAATGCAGAGGTCACAGATAACCAGGCAGTGTTGGGGAGAAATGGTCACATACGGGATGACTTGGGCATTGAGTACTGTTTTTAAGGTATTCTCGTATAAAAACACACAGAAAAGAATAATAGTATCCATCCCACGAGATCAAAAACGGCCCCGTTTGTTGTTAAAAGCCCATCTCTAAAAGATAATATTCCCCTGTTGCCGGAAGAACAACAGGGAGGGGGTTGCAGAGAAGACCATTTCTTGTTGCTACCAAATATGCCTGTGAAGATGTAATCACAGAATCATACAGCCCTCGTAGGGTTGGAAGGGACCTTGGAGGTCTTCCTAGTCCAACCCTCTGCCCAAGGCAGGAGACCTCATACCATCCTGGACAGATGGCTATCCAATCTTTTCTTGAAAATCTCCAGGGATGGGACACCCACAACATCGGGAGACAAGCTGTTCCACTGTTGAAGGGCTCTCACTGTCAGGCTAGGTCTCCTTATTTCTAGGTTGGCTCTCCCTCTGGTGAGTTTCTACCCATTGATTTTCATCATACCCCCAGGAGATGGTATGATGTGATGGGTGATGATTAGAGATGGGCACAAAATGAGCGATTTTTCGTTTTTTTTTTTTCGTTTCGTTACGCAACGAAAACGAAACAAAATTTTTAAAATGAAACGAAAACGAAAACAAAACGACCCAATTTGCCGTGTTTTTCATTTTCATTGCAGCAGATGCATTGAACTAAAAAGAATGTTAACGAAACAGCAATTTTTTGTTTTTGTTTTCGTTTTTTCGTTTCGTTACCTAACGAAACGAAAACAAATTTTTTTGCAAAAAACGTCACGAAAACGAAAATGAACCGAAACGGACACCTAAACGACCAAACGACAAATGAAACACCATTTCTTTTGAGTCGTGCCCATCTCTAGTGATGATGGGACTGGAAGAAGGGTCTCCTTTGAAGGTCTTAAGAGCCAAGAAGGCTCAGACGGGATGCCACGGTCCCATTCACAGTTAATTATGGAAGCCATAAAAGTGGCCCAAATGACAGCTAAATAGGGCATCTGTTTCTCGAAGCAGTACACCTGTTCATTATGCTGCAGAGGGATAGCAAGAAGGGCCACCGTCTTTGTGTGATGTGTCTGTAAGCCTCCCAGACAGTAGAGGTCATGTTTGCAGTTAATACGCTGGATGTATATTCAGACTGATCTGACAGGGGATTTAGAAAAAAACCATGATGAACATTGCCTCCTCATAGGCTAGAAACCTGAGACAGTGGCTGTCAGGTTTGGATAAATTAGTGCATCTTCAGTCTGTTCAATTATACCTGTGCTTAAATCCATTTTCTCCCATTTCTGCTCCTGCTAGCAAAACTAGTGGCTGGTGGATTGACAAATGAAAATTAACATCTCCAGCATTTTTTTTTTCTTTCTTTCTGTAATGGGTACGGTTTTAGAATCATAGAATGGCAAAGGTGGATGAGATCTTTCAAAGCACTCCTGAAAGATGGTCACTCAAAACACCAACACAGCAAAAGTTCAACAATATTTAAAACATGGTAAACAGCTGAATTGCAAAATCAGTCAGTCAGTCAGTCTATTATTCCTTCCTTCCTTCCTTCCTTCCTTCCTTCCTTCCTTCCTTCCTTCCTATCTATCTATCTATCTATCTATCTATCTATCTATCTATCTATCTATCTATCTATCTATCTATCTATCTATCTATCTATCTATCTATCTATCTATCTATCTATCTATCTATCTATCTATCTATCTATCTATCTATCTATCTATCTATCTGCCTGCCTGCCTGCCTGCCTGCCTGCCTGCCTTTCTCCTGCTAAGATGGCTCAAGGCAACTATAAGGAACCTTGTGGTGGAGTGGTTCAACGGCTGTGCTACAGCTAAAACAATGCTCACAACCCAGGGCTCAATCCTAAATTTCCCGTTGGACCATGATTCTTGTGGAATTGGGCAGATCCTCGTTTTAAGCAAGGCGGATGGGGTTTTGGCACAAACATTTTGTCCAAGGTTGGAATCAAGAGGCTCTCGGGTTTGTGTGTGGGGGGGGGGGGCAGGGTGCCAGAGGCCACAAACGTCTGCGGGTCTTGCTGAGGTCAGGTTGGCACGGTAAGCTCCAAAGCGGAAGAGGGTTAAACGCTGCCGTTTGTCAGAAGGCGATTCCGGAGCCATTATTAAGAGCTATCTGCTTCCTCAATTGGTATTTGAAAACATTTCGTTTTCCTAATGGCCATGCAAACGACGGGTCCTCATTCATCATTACGTACCATCATTTCCTATATTAGCTCCCCTCCCCCTCCGTCAACGACATGCACCAGCCGTACCGCCACCAATCCACCTCCCTGGTGTGGGAGGCTGTGGTATTCCTTACTGACAATGGTTCTCGGATGAAGGCCAGACAGCAAACCTGGATGAGGAGAGGTGTCGTGCTGCTTCGGGGGTTCAGGTAGAGGAAAGGTGGGGATGCCTTGCCAACAGTACAGAGAGCCTTCCTAGATGATGATGCAGGTGCTTGTTGGGGGTGTGCGTGGGGTGGTGGTATCACTATTGTGTGTGCCTTCAATTGGGCACCAAGAGAGGAATTTCCCGAGGGGAGGCCCAACCCAGAATTCTTCCCGGAGGATAAAAGATAAAATTATGTATCTCAACCAGCAATTAGGAGACACTCTCCCTCCAAATATACATACTGTATATTCAGGGCAAGGGGCTTCCCCTGGACCCCGCCCAGTTGTTGGGGACCCTTGCCCTCTCCTATTTCCCCCCCCCAATTCAAAAGCAACCTAGACAAGGAGTTGGACTTTATTCCAGGGCTGATGATGGATGGAGCAGTGCTTTCTACGGGAGCTAGGCTCTTTCGAGGGGCACGACACTCGCCTCTTGGTCCTCTCCTAGAAGGAAATGGCCAAAGGGCAGGAAAGGAACAGACCGGGACCAGCCAAGCGTCCATCTCTGACCAGGGGCACCTGCCTCACTTTACCCGATGGCAGGGTTGGCCCTGCCCCAAAGGGGAAGAACAGGGAAAGGCCAGCAATGGAAACACCGGGATGCCAGAAGCAGAAAATCCAAGCTGGCCTGAACTAGAGCCCTAAGGCAGGCATGGGGGAAACACTGGGCTGCAGACCAGGGTGGGTGGGTGGGTGGGTGGGTGGGGGGACATAAAGGTCAGTTATCCGGTCGATTTCTCGTGCTCCAGCTTTCCCTTATTTTCTGATTGCTGCCGCAACCACATCCACACCCCTGTTGTTCTTGTCTCACTCTGAAGCATTGCTCGCACTGTTCTTCTTCCCTTTCCAAGAATCCACAAAATTAAATCTCTGAGCAGAGAAGAGCTGCCTTCGGTCTCTTGTGCGCACACGCACACAATTACAGAGGCCTGTGCAGAGATAACAGAGGGAGCACTGCTCAAAAGTGAGGTGGGGACCTCAGTCGGTTTTTTGATTCCTCCTCCATTCCTATTTTTTTTTAAAAGGTTTGCCGTCTAGTGCTATAGATAAGGAGACTTTGACGGGGGTGGGGGAGAAGGGTGGCCACTTTAATCCAGCACAAATAGGTATATACGACTGCAGAAGGATTCAAAGTCAGCCTTTGGAGAGCAAAGCACTCAAAGGCTTCGGGCCCAGGCGGATGAATTTGACAGCTCTGATTCTTTCCCGTTCAAATAATAATAATAAAAAAAATTAAATTCTTTGTATCGCCAATATTTTAAAAAGTGAGTTTTATTGAGTACTCATAAAAAAGGGAGCTGAAGCTAATTTATTTCTTGTCCCGAGAACATGGTTTTAGAGAATGAATGGGCAACTTCTGAAGGTAGAGATAAAAGTGATTCACTCGTATTTCTGCCTGCCCAGACAGCGAGGAAAGCTTAGGATAGCAGAGAGAGAGAGAGAGAGAGAGAGAGAGAGAGAGAGAGAGAGAGAGATGTGTGTTTTTTGTGTGTTTGCTTGTGTGTGTGTGTGTGTAGGGGAAAGGCTTAGAAGGCTGGTTCCTTGTGAAGTGGCAGCAAAAAAAAAAAAGAGAGAGAGAGAGAGAGAGAGAGAGAGAGAGAGAGAGAGAGAGAGAGAGAGAGAGTCCCTTCTCTCCCACACCCAACCAATCCTTCTCTTTTGCAAAGCAAGGCAGGGAAACGGAGCTGACCTTATTGCCACCCTCTGCCCCTCTGCCCCCAGATTCCCATGCCACTTGGAACCCGAGCACACAATCCCGCTTTTTCTTCCCGGGGCCCTAAAGGAGTCTTGGAAGAAATATAAACAGGCCGGCCGTGAATGCCTCCCATTCATGGCCCCAGCCAGTCCCCCCTTGCATCCTCCGAGCGAGGCGTCCTTCCCAGAGGGCATGGAAGGTTCTTATTGAAGGTGGCCTTTGCGGGGTGAGGATGAATCCTACCCCTTGTTCCCAGCGAAGGGGCCGGCGGAGGCAGCCCGCCTTGTGGGACAGAAAGGGGTCTGTTTCTTGGCCCCAGCCCACAGCAATGGGCAGCCAAGCCTCCAAGGCTCGGTGGGGGAGCTGCCAAACGGCCAGGACCGCAGTCCCTGATGAAGGTGGCCTGGTCGGAAAGCATAGAGTGGTGGGAATGCTCTCCTCCCTTAAGGAGACAGGAATGGCTTTCATGGACAAAAGCTGGGCAGGAACTAGACTTTTAATGTTACCCCAGGCTGGAACAGAATAAAGAGGGTAGCTGGAAGGTGCTGTGTGCAGTAGGGGAAGAAACCCCACCACTACACCCCCCCCAAGTGGCTCTATTGAACCTCTCTGCCTCTGTTTACCCCCTCTCTGTCTCTGTCTCTATATGAGCCACCACGCTCACAAGGCTTCCAAGCAACGGAGTCTTCTTCTGCGCTCCACCAGGCAAGGCAACTCTTCCACAGGGCTTGCTTGCCCAGCTGGTGACTGGGCACCAGTACCAACCGTGGAGGCATCTGGGACAGCTGGGGAGACTCCCAACACCACCACTGCTGCTGCCGCCGCTGCCGCCCATGCACTCCCCGGCCAGCTGGCTACCCCTGGCGAGCGCTCCCTGCAGAGGAAGGAGGGCACCCCGATTCTCAGCTGCTTAATATGCAGCAGAAACGGAAGCGCTGGAGTTGGCACACACACACGCCTCCCTTGGAGGCAAAAATGACGCGACCGGGTGCCTAGTGCCGGCACTGGCTTACTACTGTATTACCAGGCATGTGCTTGTCCAGGATGGTGTGAGACACTCTTCTGACTTACCAAGATCAACACCCACTGAATTTAATTAAACTCGGGTCCAAGTAAATGGGCACAACAGAGCTGTGCTTGGCTTTCCTTTCTATTCCTGCTGGAGTTCGACCACTACTGCCAATACCTCTCTGGGTAGGCAAGAAGGAATCTGGGATGGATCCTAAGAGAAATGAACAGACGGGAAAGATATATTCTCCTACATATTGCCTGTGTAATAATTTATAACCTCTTTGCCCCAAATCCAGTAATAAAGTTGCAACGCCAACACCAGGGGCTGCGAGTTATAAATCAAACCACAGAGATGTACAAATACCGTTTGGAATAATCCTCGAAAACTTTTCTCCTTCGTCGAGTGAAATAAAAATAAACAGCCCGACAAAGCTCATATTATTTATTCCTTGTGGAGTTGAACAAGGGGCTCCCCTGGGCTTGGAGCCAGACAAAAGAGCAGGGCTCTCGTAGGGAGGGAGGGAGGGAGGGATTATCCTTGGGGGTTGGTGGGGGGAGAAACGGGGCATGACCTCAACCGGCCCCACAGTGAAAAGAGGGGGATTGGCACCCACTTGGGTTAGGTTCATAAGGTCGCTTTATGAGCTCAATGATCTGTGCCCTCCCCTCCACCTAATCTTTTGCTGTTGCTGTTGCTGCTACCATCCAGCCCTCCACCTCCCTTCTCCCTTCAATGGGATAATTGTGGGCTGAATAGCTTTAATCCCCCCCCCCACCAGGAAAACCCACTGAGAGAAAGGAGTGGGATCACAGGGACCTGGAAGTTTGGGGAGGTGGAGTTGGGGTAGGGAGATAAAAAGTTGAAAAAAAGAAAAGCACCTACTCCTAAATCCTGCCTTCCCCACCTCCACCGCCACCTTCCTCATTTCTTTTTGGGAGGGGGGCAGGGTGGGGCAGGCTACATCCCAGTGGAGAGGGTTTTGGTTGTGTTTGTTGGTTTTGCTGTTGGTTTTGTTGTTGTGTTGCAGCAGGCTGGAAGTGAGGAGGAGAGGGGACCCGTTGGCCCCCTAAAATCCGGAGCCTGCCCCCCACCCGCCCACCGACAAGGCCGCAAGGCGGTTTACAGTCATAGAACCCGGCCAAACACAAGAGTCAGCAAAAAACACAATCCTAAAACAACCGGTACAGTTTAAAAAGAGAAGAAGAGAAATACACACAGCCGAATCAGCAGGAAAGGATCAAAGATTTAAACAACCAAACAAAAACAGCACATAAAAAGACTGTTAAAAAGGATCTCAAACACCACTAAAAGCAGAAAGCGATAAAACTTGACAGTCAGTTGGTTCATAATAGTATATCAGGGATGCCAAGTGATATCTCTGAAGTTTTTTTCAAGGGCTTTGGGCCTCGGTCCAAGACTGAACGTAATCCCCTCTATCGTTTTTAGGTTTTTCCCTCATTTCACCCAACGGCTGCCAAGTCTACGAAAACAGAAAACATAATACATGATGCCAAAAGGGGTAGAAAGTCTTGTTGCTTGGACACTTTTCGCTCTAATTAAATAGCACCAGTCTCCTCAGGGCCCCCTCAAAATCTCCTCTATTAATGTCACCCTCTGTGCCCTGCAGGCTGAAAAGGAAGACTGGTGTTTGTACCTAGCAATGCTTAGCCCGTGTTGGACCCCTGGCTCCGTTGCAATGCAACCAGTAGTAGTGCTCCTTAAGGTGGCTGTCCCTCTTCTTCTACTGTGCCTGCGTTTTCTTGAGGGCAGCGACTCAGCGTGGGAGAAGCCCCAGATAGCGCGTCTTACGCTTACAGCTTGGATAAAAAACTGTAAGCCATAAAGAGGAGCCTGGGAATTGTACCCCCTCCCCCTAAAAAAAGTTGCATTTTCCAGTCTCTGACTCCATCTACATTGTGGGGGGAATGTGAGATGACTGCCTAGCTACCGGAAGCTGGGAGACTTTTTCTTTTGGTTGTGTTGAGGAGCCTCGTGGTGCAGTTGGTTAAGCCGCAGTTCAACAGTCAAGCTTCTGCTCACGACCTGAGGACTTCAGGTAGCGGGCTCAAGGTGGACTCATCTTTCCACCCTTCTGAAGTTGATAAACTGCAATACCTTGCTTGCTAGGAAGAAGCGATGAGTAGCCTCCATAACTAAATGCTAAACTGCCCAGAGAGTACTTTAAGCACTGAGGGGGCATAAGAGCAACACAATTTTTGCTTTGCCTGGGAGGAGACTGGGAGTCATAGACCTCTATCCCATGACCACTTAAATGCGCTTTTTTCTTTTACTGAATGTGCATCTAAAGATCGTGCCCCCACGGCCAGCCGCATCTTCTGAACACCCCTCTCGACCACGTCCCCTGAAGCACATCTCGAGCGCATCTTCCTCCACCACTGCTAGGGGTTGGATCAAATGACTTCACTTGCTGATGCACGTTTTGATGCGATGCAAAGGTCATGTGAACTCCAGAAAGCTGCATCTTCTTCCAGTTTCATGCGCTTTGCAGCAAAGAGCTTTTCAGCACAGCGCTTGGATGTGCGTTTGGTAAGGGGACACCAAAAAAAGAGGTTATAAAATGCTACTGTGGGGTGGCAACTGCCCATCTAAGGTCACGTGATCACTCTCAGAAAAGTGCGCACTCTATTATCATCCGCATTTAGTGGTTATGTGATAGAGGCCATAGTGAATATACCAAAGGGACTCAGGGGGCCTGGAGATGTGTTTATGTTTGCGCCAAGCTGTGAACTGGGGTTTTCTCCAGTTTTGTGTTTCAAACACCCAGATGCCAGAACCATTTTTCCTAATGCCATGCCTTCTTGCATGTGTTGGAGAACAGCTGACATCAAGCCCCAGGTATTGGAGCTGAAGAAATCAGAAGAATGAGAGTGAAGACTCAGCAGTGAAGGAACTAGGAAATATTAAGTGTAAGCATCTGTCCTTGGAGACCAAAGTGAAGAATTATCTACAATGTACAGATGTGAATGCTAGCCTGAACTACCTCGTAAGGTGGCCGTGAATCCAACACAGGAAGGGGGGCATCTACACCAGCCCATGTTGAGTGCAAGGAAGGAAGCCAAGAGCTAAAGAGACCTGAAGACTGAAAGGGGGAGGTGGGGGAGGAAGGAAGGAAGGGGGGGGGACAGCCGAAAATGAGCCGAGGGCAGGGAAGAAAAGAGAGGAGAGCAAACTAAAACTAAAGGAGACTCTTGAATTAAACTGTCAACTGTGTGCGGGAGCAGCAGCGTCCATGGTGCGTCCATGATTTAGATGAATAATTGAAACGCTCCGATACATTTATTATCCCTTTAGTGCAGAAGTGGCAGAGAAAGACGAGTGGTAATTGAAAAACAGAACACAAATCTCCTGGTGAAAGCGCCAGTTGCTTATCGGAGAGTAAACATGTCAGCCCTAATAAACAAGAGCGAGATGCAAGTTTTGGGGGTGGGGTGTTGCCTTGATTTAGCTGCTGATTTAAAGCCCCCTTTCTCCCCCTTTCCGTGCCAGGTGATGAGAAAACGGGCCCCGTGTCATTTTTATTGTTTTGGGGTGTGTGGGGGTTATATTCATAATACTGTAACACTAATAAAAAGAGAAGGCCCTTCCCATCCAGCTTTTATCGACCTAGTAAAAAACCTTTTACAGTTGGCCTGGAAGAAGGCACTGTGTGCAAAGTGGTTGGAACAGGCTCCGGGCCACTTTGGCACTGCCGGGCCCTCCCGGAGCCAGCCCTGTAGGGCGGGCCGCAAGCGAGGCAGGGATGATCCCCTGCGTTGGTGGGGGAGGTGGGGAAGGCAGGCTGGGGGGGCAGATTCCTGGAGGAGGGACAAAGTCTCCTGTGCCAGTCTTTTGGCCTCAGACATGGCGGAGGATGCTTCTCCATCAACTGGGTTAAGGAAATATCCTGGTTCGCTTTCCCCCAGCGTTGCCTCACAGACGGGGCTGGGGTGGGCTGGGGTGGGGTGGGCCCACCGGTGTCCGCTTGGCCTCAGGCAGCAACGTGATTTGGGGTGGCCTGCTGCAGAGGGGCCGGCTCTGCAGCTGCCCGGGCCTGTGCCTCATCCCCCTTTCTGGCGCCTGGAGCATCCCTTTAGTGCAGTGGTCCTCAGCCTGTTCCTGGACTGCATCTCCCAGAAGCCACCACCACTCGCTGTGCTGGAAGGGGTTTCTGGGAGTTGCAGTCCAGGAGCATCTGGGGACCCACCGGTGGAGAACCACTGCTTTAGTGCCTCTTCTGAGGGAAGCAATTTTTGCCTGTCTTTCTTTCCTTTCCTTTCCTTTCCTTTCCCTTTTTTAAAATAAGCTCTTCTTTCTTTCTCTGGCCTCCCCTCTCCCGCCCCTTACCAACCCGCCTGCTTGCAACCCAAGAGAAGCAGTGGAGCAGAAATCCTTTAGAAAGAAACAGATTATTCCCCACCTCAAGGGTCCCGTGGGGCAGGGGAGAGAGCGAGAGACAGAGAGAGAGAGAGAGAGAGAGAGAGAGAGATATTGTGTGTTTGTGTGTTTCTGTGTGTTTGCTTGTGTGTGTGTGTGTGTGTGTAGGGGAAAGGCTTAGAAGGCTGGCTCCTTGTGAAGTGGCAGCAAAAAAAAAAAAAGGGGGGGGAGGCAGGGATTCCTTTTGAGTTGCGGAGGAGAAGCCAGACACCTCCAGGGAACTTTAAGCCCTTGTTTATGCTTTGTTAGGGTCGCTGGCAGGAGGGAGAAAACCAACACAAAACAAAATCCTGAAGCCAGGCGGAGGCTGCTGATGCCACCCTGCCGCCACCCCCACCCCCTTACGCCACCCCAGCCGAATATGCCGCCGTCCACCCACGGAGGGCTTCTTGGCATGGAAAAAGGGGGAGAGAAAGAGATTGGCGTGGCTGTGGCGGGACGCCCCTCCCCGCCAAGGGAAAAATGCCAGAGAGGGTGGGATGTGTGTGCCCAAACTACCCCGTCTCCCCTGGTCCCCTTGCCTGGCCATCAGAACCGCACAGAGTTCCTCTGGAAGACGGGTGGTATAAAAGTGTGTAAATAAATAAACAAATAAATAAATAAACCAAGATTGTCACACTTCGGCATGAAGGCTGGACGACGAAGGATGATGGGATCTGTTGTTCCTAGGTCACTGCACTTTGTCACTGCTGGACGCCACTGTGCAATCTCTCAAAATGAAGACTCCTTTGGAAATTTTTTAAATTGCTAATTTTTTAAAAAAAATATTGTCCCTGCATTGCTCTTTGCAGCACTGGGAGGATTTAGACCACAGGCTAAGAAGGCCTTTCTCTCCCCGGCAGGCATTCTGATTTTATGGCTGGTGCTATTCTTTAGATGTCATATTTCGCTAAAACTGGGTTTCATTGTTTCATTTTTCCAGCATTGTCACAACGTGACGTCGCTTCATCTTGTTTTACTTTTTTATTGCAACACAACAGTACATCTGAGGAGTGTGACCCAGGGTTTTGATTTGATTGATTGTCTTTGTTTTTGTATTTTTGATCAAATGGAGGTTTTGCTAGCTGCAAAAGGTAAAAGGTAAAGGTTCCCCCCGCACATGCGTGCTAGTCATGTCTGACTCTAGAGGTGGTGCTCATTTCCGTATTCAAGCCAAAGAGCCAGTGTTGTACAAGTCCATGGCCAGGTGGCTGGCATGGCTGCAAGGAAACACTGTTTTACCTTCCCACTTTTTACCTTTTTATCTACTTGCATCTACATGTTTTTGAACTGCTAGGTTGGCAGGACAGGAGCTGGGGTTATCAGCCCCCTAGCTAATAATAATAATAATAATAATAATAATAATAATAATAATAATAATAATAATAATAATAATAATAATAATAATAATAATAATAATAATTCAACATTCAGTGAGAGGGGATATAAGGGCCTCTGGCACATGTGTGTGTGTGTGTGTGTGTGTGTGTGTGTGTGTGTGTGTGTGTGTGTGTGTGTGTGTAGGCTCTGGAAGCTTCTCCCATTGACAGCTTGTTGTTCTCTTCATTAGCCCAGCTTGACAGAGATTTATGGGGGATTTTTGTGAAATAGCAGAGTTTCCGAGGTCCAGCTTTTTAACGCCACAACTAGATTTATGGCACTTAGCAGTGCGAGAGTGCATTAGCGGAAGGGCAGCTTAAACCCCCCCCTTCTCTCTCCCTCCCCCCAATCTCTTTCTTCCTCTTTTTTTAATTTGATTGCAAAAAAACAACTTTTAAAGGCAGGAAAATAAAATCCAATGTAATGGGCTTAATTGTGCTTCTGGACAAGGACATCTAGGGAGCAACCAACAACCCCCCCCGCCCAAAGTTTCAGAGAGGGAGAGGCAGGAGGGGAAAGAGGAATCAGGCTAGAAGGGATGGAGATGTGTATTAAATTCCCAACAAAGTCTGCACATGCTGCCTTTATAAATGTGAGGAGCACAGAAGGGAGGATGCCCCCCCCTCAGTCTTAAAATTGTTCAATGCGAAGGGATAGCGGTGTTAAACCCTTATAGCAAACATGTAGAGGAAGCCCCCCCTCCGCAAGATTTTGAAAGACTCAATATCAATCAATCACACACACACACACACACTCTCTCTCTCTCTCTCTCTCTCTCTCTCTCTCTCTCACACACACACACACACACACACACACACACACACACAGAGAGAGAGAGAGAGAGAGAGAGAGAGAGAGAAAGAGAGAGAGAGAGATTTATGGAGCCACCACAGATTTGCTGAACTGAAATAAAAACTTAATTTTTCTTTTCTAAAACGGCAATCACAATGGTTGTGGCAATAAAGATCCGCTGCTTTTAATAATGTCGGCAGGTGGGGAAAAGAAAGAATTCAGTTCACTTGTAATGACATTTACAACGCACACTTTGAAGGGTGTTCAAAGCCCTGTATCAGCTGGTCTACTACTGGGCATCTCTATAGGATGACAAGCAGCCACCAGAAGTTCCTATTGTCCTTATTTATCATCACTGTCATTGCCAAATGTGCCGTCATCGAGTCCCCTCTGACGTATGCAATCCCTGTCCATCGGCAGGCTTTAAACTGCCCTGTCCTCCACGGTCCAGTTTAGCTCTTGTAGAGACTCAAGTCTGTGGTTTCCTTTTGGGAGTGACTTGAAAGGTAGTAGTCAGTCGTACAGAGGAGGGGCAGGAACCACTAGGGTCCCAGAGGGCAGGTCACGTAGTTAGGGGCTCAAGCTACAGGGAGCCAGATCGAGGGTGGATATCAGGGGGAAAAAATTCCTAACTGTTAGAGAAGTACGACAAGAGCACCAATAATTTCAAGAAGTGGTGAGTGTTTCAACACTGGAGGGACAACTACCTGGCCGATCTAGCTTGATTTGGATTCCTGCATTGGGGTGGATTCAAAGACCTCTCAACTCAATTATTATGTAATTCTATGATCCATCTCACATTTGGTCATGTTTATTATTCACAGACCATTATTTATTTGTATTTATATTAGAATATTTTTAACCCCACCTTTCTCCTTGGAAAAGGACCCAAGGCAGCTTACAGTAAGGAGGGATAATATACAGCCCAGTACAATTAAGACATATTGAAGTATTGAGGACAGGCAACAGAGGGACGTGAAGGCGTGTCCAAACTTTGGTGCTCCTGATGTTTTGGACCACAACTCCCAGAATTCTAAGCTTAGATTGCCAACGGAAAGGACTGTGGAAGTTGTGGTCCAAAACATCTGGAGGGCTGAAGTTTGGACATGCCTGTATATTGCATTAAAAGACAATTATTTATTTATTTATTTATTTATTTTTACAGCTTATATGCCGCCCACTACCCAAAGGTCTCTGGGTGGCTTACAACAAGGAATTAAAACAGTTAAGACATAAAATATCAATAAATAATTAAAACAACAGTAAAACATTATACTAAAATCATCACTAAAATTGCCATCAAAGGACCCCAGTCTATGTTGTATCAATTAAAAAACTTCTGGAACAGGAAGGTTTTTACCTGGCGCCGAAATGTCACATTAAAGCTACAAGAGAACACGAGCAGTTAAAAAGAGAGTAAAATTCCATGGAAAGTTTTGAGTGATGGAAACTAACATTGAAAACATAGTGTCACTATAACCACACAAGATTATAAGCGGTTATAAACACAAAGTCTATATGTGATCCTATAGGTTCATAATATGATTCATTATATCATAGAATGCTTTTTATACATGGAAGGTGCCAATTTGTACAATACAGAGCACTGAATATTTACAGAAATTGAGAGTCTTATGTTAGACTTCAGTGAAAATGTATTTATTTCTTTTTAAAATTGCCACTTGCTCCGCAATTTGATTCCTTCCAGTCTGAAAACAAGGTAATAATGAGAGATTCAAGGCAGCAGCCAGAGAGGAACTGAATAATAGTGGGTGTGTTAAAATATTTCCTCGCTCCTTAATAAAAGCTGCAGAAATGTATGCCATCCCCAAGCCTCTCCTCTTAACCAAATGGTCATTGAGTCAACATTGTTAGCTTTTTTAAAAAAAAACCCTCCCAGAAAAGGCCATCTTCTGAACTTTACACAACCCTTGTCTTGCTAGCTATTCTTCCACCCCTTGTTTTAGACATCTTCCAACATGTTTTACGCGCCAGTGGATCTCCCTTTTGTCGAGTGCCTTTTCCCTTCTCTTACAATCTGGTTTTCTTTTTAAATCCTTCTCCTCTCAGATCCCGCCTGACTTGGCATTAAAAAAAAACTGCAAGGAGAGGAAAACAGGCAGGCATCCAGCCTTCTTCTCTTTCCAGGTGCTTAGTGAACATCTGGGGGAACACTTTCCCTGCACAGATGTGCCCCAACTGCAGCCTTCTGCCAAAGCTATTTTTAGATCCTTCTGGTAGCAGAAAGAAAGGAGAAAAAGAAAAAAGTATCCTCTGTTGTCAGGCGCATTGCTCTCAGTGGCATCAAACTTGCCGTGGCTTAAGTTAGTCGTGTCACTTCCCATTTAGGGAAAGATATAAATATATCCTCCTAGAGATGCAGAAATTGATTTTGTTCTCTTTCTCTTTTGTTGTTTCTTTTCCGGGTTGCTGTCCCCCCAGTGTACGGCTATTTTGCTGATTAGCAGTTTAACTCCCCCTGCCTCTGGTAGGCTCAATCTCTTTTGGCTGTTTGCTGGAGGGAGGGTGGGGAGGGGGGCGAGGGGGGGGGAGATGGCACCACATTTGGCCAAGCGGCTTTAATTGCATAAATAATGTGCCGGCGTCTACCCCCATGGGCTAGCAAACACGTCTTAGGGGCCGATAGTTCAGGAGGCGGAAAAACCACACATTTCGCCTGCAACTCCGTTTGTTTCAGCTGGAACTGTTTGGGGATTGTTCCTGTTTTTCTAAGAATGGTTTCTGTTTCATGGGGGGGGGTTAAGCTGCTGAGGGTGGGAGTTATTACTTTTTGGCCTTACACAGCGTTTCTGGTTTGGGGTTTTTAGAAGACACACAACACAACATATGCTTTGTTTGGATTTGTCTCACGGGGGAACCCTAGTTCATCCTGCCGCTTTTTAAACCAACAAGAACTGGTGTGATTAACTATTTCAGTGGGGTTTTGTTTGTTTGTTTTGGGTGTGTGTGTGTGTGTGTGTGCGTGTGTTTGTATTCCAATTGTGCAATGCTTCAGAATTCTGCTGGATGCGAAGATCATAGAATCATAAGAGGCAGAAGGGTCCTCTAAGATCATCAAATGCGTTAAATGCAGGGATGTACAGTAGGAATTCCTACTGCCAAGGTATCCTACTCTGCCCTTATGGCATTGCCTTCATTGCACAACCGTTCAAACATGACATTCCACCCTGAATCCAATTGCACTTCCTCTGTACACGGACGGATACTCTTTCCCCCCCTCCTTTCTTGGCACGGACAGTGTGTGCCATTGTAACAACACGATTGGCAAAGCATTGGGAGAAGAACCCCAGCTGTCCTAGGCACCAGCGTTCCGGAGCCCTGATGCCAGCTTCTGGCTTTGTTACATGTTTGGTACGCTGGCACTTTTGTGTGTTAATTCCCTGGCGTCGACGTTGACAGAAGGAGAAGATGCGGAGGGGGGGGGCATGAATTCATGACTTGTCACACGTGACTCCACAGCCTTGTGTTTCAAAACTGACATGGAGGAAAACTAACAGAACAATGACAGCAAGTTTGAATGGCCAGAGTCACTGTCTTGATAATGTCCCTTTTTTTTGGCTTTGGGTCTCACATTGATTCCATGAGGGCCTTTTAAGTGTAAGGAAGAGTGTAGCTTTTTAGGAGCTGGGCTACAAAAATGATATGGAATATCACTTAGATTGCCAATGATATTATTATTATTATTATTATTATTATTATTATTATTATTATTATTATTATTATTATTATTATTATTATTATTTTATTATTATTATTATTATTATTATTATTATTAGGGTTTATACCGCCCATCTGGCAGAAAGCCACTGTGGGCAGTTTTTATTCTGGACCGTTTTATTATTTTCATTTTTATTCTGCAGTGACTCCAGAATCCATAATCAGTCAGTGCCCACCCAGCATTTATACCCACTTTTTAGTTCTTTAACTTGGAAGGAATGTGATCCAAGGGCACTTTGCCATTATAGAGAGAATTGGTGCTACTCCCAAGCCATGTGGACTAAGTACATAAGAACATAAGAGGAGCCCTGCTGGATCAGGCCAAGGGCCCATCTAGTCCAGCTTCCTGTATCTCACAGTGGCCCCACCAGATTTGTCCAGGAGTGCATGAGACTCGATCTCTGTCTCCTGATGCCACTCCCCTGCATCTGGCCCTTGAAGGACCCTGTTTTTCTAGATTTCTCTCAAGCCATGAGGACTAGATTCTTGGAAAGCCCATCTCTTTCCATGGTGTCCGCTCCAGCTACAGATTCCCCAGCCCAGAAGAGAGAGAGAGCAGCTTAATCCCAGCTGGCCGTGTGTTCATCCTCGCCCCCTCCTCCCCCCCCTTTGCTGTGGCTCCTGCACCCGCCCCCCCTTCATTGGGGAAAAAGGGGGAGGCAGGGGCGGTGAGTGGGAGTCGTTAGGGAGCCCTGCAGCTTGAGCGTTTATTTGTGAGCCGTCAGAGCACAGGTTAATGGACAGGAGGATAAATCCTGGCCGGTTCTTGTTTATCAGCCTACTAAAAACACGGGCGACGGGTCCAGAACTTTAAAGAGTGGGAATAAAATGGGATCGGTTCAGGTCACGCATAAATAAGGGAGCCATTAAGGTTGGCAGGGATGCTAGTGCTGAGCGTGCGGATGGCCTCTGGGAGGTGGGCGGAAGGGGCTTGTTTGTTTGCCAAGCTCCTTCCTTCCCATGACATGTTCTTTCTTGGATGGATGGATGGCTCCGCTCTGGCCACCTTGGCCGGTGACTTTGGGGAATCGTGGCTGAACGGTCCAGGTGGCCAACGACCACAAGGGAAAGGCAGAGCTAGCCCCAAAGGGCCTCCGCTCCCTCGTGGGGGTGCTGCTGTGCTACAGGACACCGAGGCCAGGCCCCCAGGTTCAATTGGCAACTGGGTTGATGTCCACCTGCAGCATCACCCCTGGCTCCCAGCTGAGGCTGCCTGTGGTGCCCCTGCATGAGGAGCTACTCTTCGGTGTCCACATTCTAAACCCCCCCCCCAATTTTCAGGGCCTGGGAGATGGGTCGCTCAGCCGGTTTCCAGACCTGCATCTATTTCACATGTAAAGGTAAAAGGTAAAGCTCTCCCCTCCCACCCTCCGCACAACCCTAGGGGCGGTGCTCATCTCCGTATTCAAGCCAAAGAGCCAGTGTTGTGCAACTCCGTGGCCACGTGGCCGGCACGGCTGCAAGGAAACACTGTGTTACCTTCCCGCTTTTTACGGCAATACCTGTTTATCCACTTGCATTGACACGCTTTTGAACTGCTAGTTTGGCAGGAGCTGGGGTGAACAGCGGGAGCGCGCTCCACTGCGTGGCAGCACCCGGGATTCAAACCACCGAGCTGCCAACTTTGCAGTCAACAGTTTTTGGAGTCTTAGTCCACTGAGCCATCATACCCCTGGTTCTTTGCTAAATCTGTTCTCTCCTATTTATGTGTGATGCAGGTGTGGCCCCATATCAGACATCAAGGGATCACTTTGAGCAGCAGATGCTGGTGTGTGTTTGTATGTGTGTGTGTGTGTGGGGGCAACAGCAACAGCACATGGGTAATCTGCAAACCTAGCTTGCACGCTGGTGTGCTAAAACCTTGCTTCCCCAAAAATATTCTGTTTCTCTCTCGGGGGGGGGGTGATAGGGAGAAAGAGACTGGCAGAGGCACCAGCCAGCCACCACCTGCCTGGAGGAATGCCAGCCTGCCATGTGGAGAGCTGTCAACCCTCTCGGAGAGCGTTGGGAGCTGTCCCTGCCAAAGCGTAACCCCGCTCTTCCTTCCAGCTGGCGTCCCGAGAGTGTCCGGCCCTCCCAGGTGCCATGTCAAAAGCCAAACACAACCTGCGATGTCTGGGAGAAACAGAGAACCTGGCAAGGATGTAAAAAAGCATTTGGGGGGGGGAGGCTGGGAGAGGGGGACACCTTCTTGGGTGCACAAAGCCTTTGCTTGTCTGTTAATGCTTGGCATTTTGGAAACAAGGCAAAGAAAGGTTGGTCAGGAGGGGCACACGGAGAGAGCAGGGGGAAGACACAGAAGGCGTGAGACTCCAAGCCAAGTCACAATAATACCGCACGGGAGCCTGGAGCGCATTACTTTGGCGGGGTGAAGATAAAACACTGAAGGACTCTCTTTTTCAGAGATATTCAGATAGGATAGGAGTAGAAGCAGGAATGAGGAAACCAAACTACTCACTCGAGTCTGCTCCAAGGAGGATTTTTTTTAAAAAAAAATTCATTACGAGTTGTTGGCTTTTGGTTTGGGTTTAAACAGGGATTGGGTTTGGAAATGTTGAAAATGTTGGCTGGATTTCTGATGTACCGGTACTAGCTTTTAAGATTAACAGAATGCCTGGGTTCATAGATTGTATCATTCAAAGTGTTACCTTCATTATTATGCATTCAGTTGTACAGGCAAGTGGGTTATAGGTCTCTGTGCCATAATCTTTCATTGTGTTATTTTTCCATAAAAAATTGTCAATAAAAGCAAGCAAGCAAACAAATTACCCAACCGTTGGCAGAGTAGCAGTGGTAGTTGATAAAGTGACATACTGACTGTCTGCTAATGAGTTGATTTTATTATTTATTTTGAGCCTTTCTATATAATGCATTTAATTTCTGTATAATCTATTTGCTAGTTATTCTTAAAGGGGACAGAAATGCTTTTTCCGAATTGTATTTTGAAGATGATTTTCCATATCATTTTAGGGCAGTTTTTTTACTGGTTGAGCTAGCCCTCCCATTTAAAAAAAAACCAGAGCTCAAAAGCAACAAGTAATGTTTGCTTACGGCCCCCGTTCTTTCCCAAGAAGGGGCGTGCAGGCTCAGTGGGCTGGAGCGCTGAAACTGTCGGCTGCAAAGTCGGCAGCTTGGCGGTTCAAATCCCGGGTGCCACGCAATCCAAGCACAGCCTGTCGGACAAGTATTAGGCTCCCCATCTCTCTCCCCCCCCCACACTTTTCTGGGGCAACTCCCAGAATCCAATACTGGACGTCAAATCCACTGCTATAACGTTGGCCAGCTCCGGATTTCAGGAAGGACATGTTTGCACAGGACACCATGGAAATTATAACATCCCATTACAAGCCTTTGCCTGTACTTACCTTTTTTTAAAAAAAAAAGACATGGGGAATAAGACAAGACAACAAAAAGGTACAGAGGCCGAATTCACCGGTGACCATAGGGGCAAATGAGGGGCAGGGGCAGAGAGAGAACTCATCCGTGGTGTCCTTCCAACTGTTGTTGGACTCCCAATGCCCATCGGTCTCTGCCAGCATAGCCAGCAGGTAGTGGATGATGGGAATCATAGTTCGAGAACCTCCTAGGGGCTAAAGGTTCCCCCACCCCCAAGAGAGGGGAGAAGACCATGTTTTGCTGCTGTGCTAGGCAACATCCTAGAGTCACCTGCAGGGCCACAGAGGAGAACAGATGCAGGGGGTAAACATTCCCCAAAGTGGGTTGGATCCTGCGGAGCATTTATTACCTCCTTAGCAGCTACAGGACAAGCTGCGAACCAGAGTCCCGCTCCCCCCTCCTCTATTCTTATCTCATCTCTTCTCCCCCATCCTTCCCAAACCAGTGGAGGTACTAATTTGAAAGCCCGTGAAGAAGGGGAAAAAAGGTATCAATTAGGAGACTTACCACCGCCTCCGCCCAGCAGGGAGCTGTTAGCTACAAAGAAAACAGAGAGAGAGAGAGAGAAGGAAGAGAACGGGGTGGGTGGGGAGAGAGAGAGAGAGAGAGAGAGAGAGAGAGAGAGATGATGTTATTAAATTGCCGGCTGTTCTGTTGTTGTTTCAGCTCATTCACAAAAAGTCCTTAGCACCGGCACACAGGCAACCCTGATGCACTGAACAATCCCTAGGATTTATCACAAGGGTTCTTTCCGCTGCCCTACGGCCCCCTCAGTTCCATCCTTGTGGCCCTCCCTTCCCTGGCCCAGGATGGTTCCATAAGAGCCTAGCCTTGCTGGAACAGGCCATCACAGCTCATCCAGTCCAGCATCCTCTCTCACACAGGGGCTCAACGTTGGCTTCAGGGTATTCCCCAGCAGATGTCCTCACCTGCTTACGATTCCCCACAAATGGCATTGAGAGATCTTCTGCCTCTCTCTCCAACCCGGAAGTTGCCCTTTGGCATCCATCATGTTAGCCATGGATACCCTTGTTCTCCATGAACTTGTCCAATCCTTTCTTCAAGCTGTCAAGGCTGACAGCCGTCGCCACTTCTCCTCCTGGCAGGAAGTTCCACAGACCTGGGATCCTACATATTTTTTTTTAGTCCTGTAATGTCCTATAAAAGTACCACCTGTACTGGCATTTGTATTGTACCCAGCTGGTGGTGTGTGTGGGGGGGGGAGCAATGTGTAGCCTACATTACTGTAATTAAACTGTAAACCTCCCAGAGACCACTTGAAGTGGTATGGGCCGGTATATAAGCAGAACACCTTGCTTTGGCTTTGCTTTGTATTAAAATGTAGCAGTTCGTCTTTAAAGTTTGACAACATCTTTTTGTCTTTCTTTCTTTCTTTTTGCAAACAAAATCAATGCCAGCCTCTGAAGTACCAGTGACGTTTTCTGGACCCCTTTTTATTCCCAGAACCAGCTACCATCATGGCTCCCTCTTTGCAAGGAGGCTACAGCTGCTGCAACTGCTCCTCCTGTGTTACATCCAAGCGCTGCTGTTTCCCCACACCTGCCTTGAGAACACATATGTATATTTCCCTGCCTTGCCCGTGGGGGGCTGGAGCAACCAACCTGTCAAGTGTGCGGCACTTAGGCCTCAAAACAGATTGCAGATGAGGGAGGGAGGCCCCTGCCCCAATCCACTTCCCTCCTCTGTCTCTTGCTGCCGCAAAAACCTCTCTCCCCCTCCCTTCCCAGTTACAGCTGGAAAGAAATGTAATTCCAGGCTTCATTCATGCCTTAGCAGTTTGCTGAAGGTTTAGCACCTGTTACCGAGAGGTTACCTTGGCAACAGGAGCATTGCGTCAGATGGCTTGTCACCCTGGCAACACCCACGGGGGAGAGGAGGACCACACGGGTCCCTGATGCCCTGGGAGACTGGCCAGGGGTGCCACATCACAGGGTCTCAAGCCAGGAGAAGTGAGGCGCCGTTAAGGCAGGCGAAAGGAAGAGGGGGTATCCAAGGAGAAGCCCCCCCAAAACAGCCAAGTGGCCTCTCCCGACCCACTGCGCTGGCCGGCTGCATCGGAGGTGGTGGCAATCCACAGGGAGAGGGGTGGGGGGGGGGTGGGGGTGGATCAATGTCAAAGGGATTTAAATATATGCAAAGTTGCGAAGGGTGGCTTGCAATGCTGAGAAATGGGGTGAGACCCTTGAATATGTGCTGGCTTGGGTCATCATTATTTAAGCTGGTGTGTGTGTGTGTGTGTGTGTGTGTGTGTGTGTGTGTGTGTGTGTGTGTGTGTGTGTTTGTTTGTTTCATCCTGGGGTGGCGAGGTATGTGTGTGTTGAACGCCAGGTTGAGAAAGACCTAGGATGCCTCATTCCAGGCTGCAAAGCCGGCTCCTGGGATGTAGAGAGTATCTTCCCTCCAAGCAGAAAAGGCAGAAGAAGCTGACGAGTGGATGGGAAAACACCCACCAGGCAGAGGTTCCTCATTGGGGAGCCTAGACGGAGATCCCACGCACTCTCTCACTCTGTCTGCCACCTGCGACTGGATCCCCTTTTAACCTGAGAATGGGACTCAACAGGATTGATGCATTCCACCCCTCTCTTTTTTACTGTGGTATTAAGCACCAAAGTGGGTGGCTTGGGGGTGGATCGTTGTGATGGGCAAACACTTCAGAAACCCCCACTCCACCCCACCCCTGCAAAATGCTGGGCTCGTGGCCCAGGCTGTTCTGGTGCCTAGGGGCCTTTTTACATGACCCCTAAGATCCGCTGGCCACTTAAATTCGGACCAGAGATCTTAGGGGTTCGTCGCTCTGGAACGGCCGCCTGCCCCCCCCCACACACGCAGATCACAGGACACCCCAAAATACCCCCCCCCTTAGAGTGCTAGGCTACAGTCAGCTCTTGTAAGGAAGGAGAAGGAAGTTCCATCCTGTTGGATTTAGACCACTGTGTTCAAAACCCCAAACCGTAAGGGAAAAACTGAGGAAAAACCGGAGAAAAACAACCAAGAAGGGCCTTGAAGGTCTGGGAACGGATTACTGTACTCTACTTGTAAGGAACAGTTGGAAACGCTGGGGATGTTTGGCCTACCGAAGAGAAGACTCAGAGGAATGAGAGCGGAATTCAATTCACATAAAAGGCCTGCTCCTTGCTGCTCTCAAGGGCTGGACTGAAAGCAGAACTATCCACCTAGAGAGCGTTTCCAGAATGCTGTTTATTTTAAAGCCTGCTCCCCCAAAAAACTGTATTCAACACAGCTTGGAACAGAAAGTGGAAAGAAAGGGGGCCGGGAAGGGGGTGGTGGTGGGGGAAGAGATAAAACAAAACTGCAATGGTAAAATCGATACACGGATTGCATATTGATTTCACGCCAGAGCATAAAAGTTACATTCTCTTTGCTGAGGAAATTTACACACTGTTCGGGGCTCGTGGTCGGAGGACGGTGGCCTTGAGTGGCTGGGTGAGCGTTCATCCTGCCACGGATCCTGCTTTTCCGAGACAAGCACTGCCGCATGAACCTGAAATGGCCGTGCATTTTGACAAGGGCCACTTCACCAGCCGGGCTATGGTTCCCCCAAGGGGAAGAAGCAGGCAAGAAGTGGCCAGGGGCCGCTCTAGGGGACCACCGTTGGAGGCTGGTGGTGTCGGGCACATGCACACACCCAGCCGAGGGCCAGCGGGCTGCTCCGGGAAGCCCCTGGGCCACCCTGCCCCCCCTCCCGGCAATGACCCTGGCTGCCCTCATGAGCCCTCAGGGCCCGGAGTGAGGAACGCCAGCCAGCATCTTCTCCCTTCTCATGGGCGAGGCCTGGATGGAGAGGGCAACCAAAGAGGGGGAGGCCCAGTGGCAGAAACAGGGATACAAGGCGTACACGACTAGGGGAAACGCATGCAAGAAAGGCCAAGGAAGGGGAACACCCCACCAAGATGGTGCCCCTGATGGTTGGGGGGGGGGAGACGAAGATCCAGGAGTCAATGGATAGAAGTCAGTATTTGTGTGTGTGTGTGTGTGTGTGTGTGTGTGTGTGAGAGAGAGAGAGAGAGAGAGAGAGAGAGAGAAACACATAAGAACCTAAGAACAGCCTTGCTGGAACAGGCCACAGCCCGTCCAGTCCAGCATTCTGCCTCACACAGCGGCTCACTATTGGCTTCAGGGTATTCCCCAGCAGATGTCTTCACCTGCTTGCGATTCCCTGCAAAGGGCATTGAGAGATATCCCTGCCTCTCTCTCCAACCCACAGGTTGTCCTTAGGCATCATCCATCACGATAGCCATGGGGACCCTTGTTCTCCATGAACTTGTCCAATCCTTTCTTAAAGTTGTCTGATAGTGGTCACCACTTCTTTTGGCAGGGAATTCCACAGACCAGTGATCCTCTGGGTAGAAAAGGACTTATTTCTTCGAGTAGTATAACAGGAGTAGTATAAAATGATAAGAAGGTAGGTCAGAGTGGAGTAACTGGGAAACATAGTGCCCTGTTTCCTGCAGGACCACCTGCCCCCAAAAGATGAGATGAAAATGTGGGCAGCTTTCTGAGGAACCCCACTGAAATCCACACACAAAGCTCTCAGGTGCCTGCATAAAACTAGATTCTGGCCATATTCTTCCCTCCACCGCACCCACCCATCCACATCCGAGACCTGTTTCAGTTGCTGAGACATATCATTATCAATCCGGAAAGCATTTTGGATGCAAGGCGACCCTCTCTTCCTCGGCTACCCGCGGGCAGACCCATGGGCTGGTAACGGCCAGGTGACCAAAAGTCGCTTCTTTCCACCAAAGATGGGGCCGGCCAGATTCAGACGAGGAGGCACCCGAGGGAGAGCTGAGCTCCCACGGCGGAGAAATGCAACGGACACGCGCCCATCTGCGCTTCGTCAAAAGCGAGGCCAGTTTCTGGCTGGCTGAAGCCGATCAAGTTGGTATTTATTCCCATTGAAGCAATCTGGAGGCAGCCATGCTGGTTTCAGGCCTGCAAATGGAGTTGTCAGAATCCCAGCCAAGCTGTCAGGGCCACGCAAGAGGGCTCAGCAACTACCTTTCGACGCCTGCTTCTCTGACCCCCACCCCCCAACACACACTTCTGCAAGGTCTACCCCCACACACTGGCCCACCCGGGGGTGGGGTGGGCGCTGCCTCTCTCTGGGTCAGCCTCTGACCCCCTTCATCCGACATCCAGGCAGCCCATCTCTCCACGGAAGCCTACACTTTCCCGAGGTCCTGTCAGTCACCCTCGGAAACACTTAATCCGCCTGTTCCCCAAGCCAGCTCAGATGGAGAGGCAAAGCTAATTGAGGTTGTCAGTCTTTTCCCTAGCTAGATAGAGGGTGTCCAGGTAGATGGCAGCTTGGGGGGAGCCGCGGGGCGGGGTGGGGGCACAGAAACCCTTTTCAGTTGGCAGAAAACAATGTCTGCCCCGACTTGGGTGGGATAAAACCCATCAAGACGTAAAAATAAAAAAAAATACCTCATGTAACCAGTCCTCTAATGGTCTCACTCTCACTTTATTCTTAACAAATTGCTTGGCTCACCTGTTGCATTCACACCTCACTATCCATTCAAACAAACAACTCAAAATGGAATTTGTGGTCCTTTTCTCGCCCTGCTTTGTCATCGCAAGAACTCTGTCAGGAAGTTTGGACCAAAATATTCCCCAGACAGATTTGCAGTCAAAAATTTTTTTTGGGGGGGACGGGGTTTGTTGTTGTTGATTCTGGCTCCCTTTCATCCTGGACCCACAATGCCTGCCTGCCTCCCCCCCCCCATTGTATCCAGTTGAAGGCTATAAAGAATTCCCCCCTCGGCCGTGGATTTTTATTTGCATTTTATCGCTAACTTGCTACATTCTCCCCAAATCTGCCACCGGAGACGGGCTCCAATTAGGGTGCTGCAATCTGCTTATGGTTCCCCATTTACGATTAATCACGCTTGTTAAAAGGAATGCCTGGCAAGCAAGGGGCCAGCGGGCACAGGCCACCCTGGCCCGGGAAGCCGCAGCGCCTCTGGCCGCCAGCGCTTGTTTTGCCCCTGTCGGCATTGCACTGTGATGTACGCCAGCATCTCTCTCTCTCCCTCTCCCCCCCTCCAAACCGCAGAGTTTATGCTCCACCAGTTGTATTAGAGATACCCATCCGTCTCCCTGGTACTCTCTCTCTCTCTCTCTCTCTCGTTCTTCTTCTCCCACTCCTCGGCTTCATTGGCATCAGGCATTGCGGTTGCCAGGCAACCGTCATGCAAGACTTTCTGCTGCCAATGCTGCTGTCGGCCGGATCAATTTCGGCAAAGGTTTGTTCCTCCGGCGGCCGCTCGCCTGCTCCCTGCCACCTTCACGCCGCCCTGTCTGGGGACCGGCGGCAGGGGGCCAACGCCACCTGTTTCCAGGCCCTCCTGCTGGGTGCAGGTACCACTGGGGACCATCGCCCTTCTCCTCCTCTTCCTCCTCCTCCCTCCACCCAGCAGGAGCATCACAGCCTCTGCCTCAGGGGTGGGGGATGTAGCCTTGCCCATGGTGCCGGTGGCTGACACAGCTCGGGCCCGTGCAAACCAGGGCAAAGGGTGCCAGGGACTGCATCCTGCAGCATGCCCCCTTCCCGCCATCACCCGGTTATCTTGCCCCTTAAAGAAGACTGGGTGTGAACAGCAGCCTGTCTGTGAAAAGGCCTCCTTGATAGTCCAGAGGAAAAGGAGGCAGGAAAGACATGCACCCCTTGAGCAGAGGAGGAGACAAAACCGGGTGGTCATCACAGAATCATAATGGAGTTGGAAGAGACCTCACGGGCCACCCAGTCCAACCCCCCGAGACGATGGGCTTGCTTCTTCCCTACTTGCCTTCCTCACCATCAGAGAATCTGTTCTGCTTCCAACAAACGCTGAGAGTGGGATGGAGTGATGGATACGACGGTGGGTTCGGCCACTCCCTGGACACGAGTGGAAGACCTCGTTAGGCTCTCTGCACCCACGCGCCCACCCCCTCTCCTCTTAATCCTCAGGTCCTGAGCCTGGCTTTCTTGTGAGGAGGAGGAGGACTAGATGCATGTTTACTTCCTTTCTCTTTTCCCAGAGGAAAATGGAGGCTCTCAGGGCAGGGCACACAGCCGCACGAAATAGCTCTGTGTAGCTCCCCAAAAGAGGAACAGTTGCAAAACACGAGGGTTCTTTTTAATAGCACCATAACGAGTGTTGTTAGTAGTCTGCCCTTCTTTAAGGAAAGATCTATATGCAGATCAGCAGAGCTCCCACTTTGTAGACTTCAGAGCTAAGCCGGTGTCCTGAACTCTACCATCCCGAAGGGACAAAAATCCTCGCCCAGGGGGCCGGTGTAATTACAGATGTCCAGAATCTATGGCCGGGTGCCTGAATAGATGACCACGAGAGGGCAGCAGCGCCCAGGGCCAGTCGGCCATCCAGAAACAGAGGCACTCTAATGGTACAAACTCCAACCGCAAATGCTGGAGGACCTGCAAAGCAAGGCGTGCCATGGTGGGGTGGAATTTTCCATCACCAAAGAATCAGAGAGATGCATCCCCCAAGGTGGTCAGTGTGGAGGCCTGTTTGTTTATTTTTATTTATTTATTTATTTATTTATTTATTTATTTATTTATTTATTTATTTATTTATTTATTTATTTATTTATATGCCGCCCACTACCCAAAGGATCTGGTCCTGCTGATTGTCACCTGACGGTTAGACAGAAAGTGGGGGGCTGTTGCTGGTGAGGGGAATAACTCGCAACTGAAGTGGTGGCACGTGCTTTTTGACGATCCCTGTATAACTCTTAAAAAAGGAGGAACAAGGGGAAAATGAGACAAAAGAAGGTTCCTAGGAATATTATTGGCATATTTTAGCCGTTTTCTTTTGCATTTACATTAATTTACACTTTACGTCTTGCACTAAGTGGGGGAGAGATATTTAGTGTCCTCGTAGTCTTATTGTGCTACTGATTTATTGCTTCTTCTGGAATTATTTTACTGGGAATGTTGCTAATTTATCACCCCAATCAATGCTTGGCTGTTGTTGTTTTGCCCTGTTATTGATTGTTATGCTTTTTTGTTCAAGCCCATTTGATTGTTTTTGCATTATTGATATGTGATTTGTGCTTCTGATATTATGTCGATACGTATATATTGACTGGAATGTTATTTGCCTGCTTTGATGCATTGCTGCTCTTGGCTCAAGTCCAACGTTGTTCTCCCGGCCTTCCCCTGACCTGGCCGGCCCCCAAATCTTTTGGGCTGGGCTCCCTGGCTAGCACAACTAGTGGCCCTGGCTAGTACATCTAGTGGTGAAGGTTTGTGGAAAGTTTAGTCCCAAACCATTTGGGGATGGCATTCATATCCCCTCTCAACCTTCTTTTTGTAAGTCTTAGAAATGGAGGGTGAGCCGCCCCCTGACCCAACTCTTTCTCCTGTTTCACTGGACGACCAGCATTGACTCACGGGTGGAACTAAGGCAGAAACCCGGCCAGAGAGACCAATGTCGGTGCATGTGCAACAGAACGGGTTTTGCAGACAGAAGGAGCCATTTGGTGAAATGTTGTGCTGTTGTTTTAATTGGCACGGAATATCGGAGTCTAATAAGGCCGCTTCATTAGTGCCGTGGAGCAGGCTGAAATGACGAGGGATGGATAAATATTTATGATGTTTGCTGTCGTTCCTCCTGGAATAGTTAAATGAGTCGTTGCCGGAGGAGGGCTGCACTTCTCTGCCAATGGTGAGAACGCTCGCAAAGCCTCTTCCCTAACCAGGGCACCCTACGGAGATATTGGAAGACATCTCCCATCGTCCCCAGCTAGCACAGCCATTGGTCAGCAGGGGGAAGGGAACAGAACTTAGCCATTGGCCACCACTGTAAGAAAGAGGAAGGGTGTGGGTTGTTTTTTTGGGGGGTGGGGTGGGGTGACAACCCGCCACGCTTTGCCGACGACGGTCCTCTGTAGACATTCATGTTGTCCAGAGATGATGGGAAATGGAGTCCCAACCCATGTGGCAAGGCACGGCCGGGAGAAAGGCAATAGTATCCTATCTACTTGCTTATTTCAAACGCATATGATTCGGTCATTCCGCCCACTAGGCTGCGGAAAGTCCTACAAGAGCCACACAGATCGACTCCATAGGTGGGGGAGGGGGAGAAATGAAGCAGAACAGTAAAGAAACACCAGCAGTTAAAATAAAAACAGCAACAAAACCCAAGGAAGGCTGTTCACTCATTGTATCTGACAAAAGAACTATTGGGTGAGAAGGAAGATGCTCTCAATACGAACCCTGTCACTAACCTCTCCATCAGTCTAAACCAGAGATGGAATTGGGTCTCCCATCAAAGGTCTGATGGGTTGTTTCACGGTAGGAGACTTTTCTGTTGAGCCAACTGGCACCGACCGTGCACCCTGTCCCACCTGGGAATTTTCCTCCCTGTGCTTACCCAGTGGGACTGGAGGAGATTGTCCAGTGGGATCTGTGAGTTTCTTTTTCCCACCACCAAAGGATGTGACCAGGATGGAGCTAAAGAGCAGAGGGCAAAGGTCAGCTGGGCACCGCCAAAAGTTCAAGACCTTTCTCTCTACCCCCCTCCCAATATGGCCTCCTCACCCCAAACTGCCCTCCGTCATCCTCCTTAGGGGGACTGCAGTTCCTCTCCCCGGGAATGCTCCCCAACTCCAGCTCAGCCCAGCCCAACCGGGTCCTGCTATTTCCACCCCACCCGGGGTCGTGTTTGCAGCCAGCAGCTTTGTGCCTGTGTGGCGGTCCAGGTGGGAGGATGCGGATCAAAGCAAACGGGCAGAGATGCTCGAGGCATGGCCGCTCCTCGCCTCCGCCTGGACCAGACTGCCACCACCAGCAGCAGCAGCAGCAGCAGCGACGGCGGCAGTGGTTTCAGGGTCCGCGCGGGAGCAGTTCATGCAAACCAACAGCGCTCTTGATCTTGTCTGGCGCATGTGTGTCACAGCATCCTCCCTTTCCGGAGCGTGGCATGCACACATACGCACAGGCACACGAGCGAGCGCGCACACACACACATACACGGGGAGATTTCAACCTCTCGCTGCCGTCTGCTCCTTACAGGAACAATACGCCTGGCCTAATCTCTTTCATTTCTCAGCCTCTCTCTTCCCCTCTCTCCCTTTTCTATCCAAACCTTCTCTCAACAGTGGCGTGTCCCTTTTCCGCCTCCTACCATGTCATCTTCAGTTCCCTTCTCCCTCAGTTGTTCTGCTCTTGCTCCTGGAATAAACATCTGGCTGGCGTGGTAAACTTTGCCGAGCGGGGGGGGGGGAGAGGGGCTTTGACTGCCCACTCCCCTACCCCTGACCATACAGCAGCAGCGAGCCCCCCGGATCAGGTAAGAAAACAGAGATTTTATCTTGCTATCCAAATGTTGCGTATGGGTAGATTCCAGGGAGCTTGGGTACCAAACAGGCAATGACTGGGCTGGCCAGACCGGTCAGCTGCGGGGAGAAGGCGGTCAAGATGGACCTAGCATGTTCAAGTCCTTGCTGTTGTCTTATGCTTGCGTGGCTTTTCTAAGGACATCCAAAGAAACCAACCTGACTGGACGTCAGTCCATGCTGGAGGGAAATGTTGATTACAGTATAAAAGTATTTGTGTGCACGGATCAGCTGCTGGCATTTAGGACTCCCCCCCCCCCCCAGCCCTGCTTCTTCTTAAATGAAACTGCTGGCTTATTTGGAAAATTCAGAAAGCCGTCTCCCTAGTGAGAAGGAAAAGATCATCTTAAGCCTTTGTTTTTCTTATCCCTCCTTAAAAAAACAACAACCACACACACACGCACACACACACACAAAATGGAACAAACACTGCCTCCAGTGACCAGCTACACTTTTAAACTGTTAGTTGGTGCATGTGGTTTGGTCGTTTCATCCAGATGGATGCAGGCTGTGTGTGTGTGTGTGTGTGTGTGTGTGTGTGTGTGTGTGTAGGCAAAGACCTGCACAGAAGCAGGGGTGGTGTGTGGTATCCTGGCCCAGGGGTTGAAATTTTCGTGTGTCTTTTGCACTGCATGTTCGGAGTTGTGCTATCATCCTTTCATGCTTCGCCGGTATACAAATAGCCGTACAATTTCCCCACAAGTAAGGCGTAGGCATGACTGGGTCTCTCATTTCTGCATGGTGGCAAAATGTTCCATTTCTTGTACCCTGGCCAGGCAGGGACCGGAGGACAGTTCTGGAAAGGGTCTGGTTGGGGTGGGGAAGCGGGATAAAAATCCGAGCCATTTTACCTTTCAGACCTACAACTGTGACAAAGAGATGCGCCTTCCCCGCAAAAACCAAATGATTTGGCTTCCTAAAGAAGCCCTCAGCAGGACCGGCAGGCGTTAGGAGGAAGAGTGTGCATGATCCCATTTCAGGAGATTGTAACTGGCCTTTTGCATTTGCACTGAAAAATTCAAATCCTGCCCTCACTGGTGAAAAGGGATGTTTGTGGTTTGGGCTCCAGCGGACGGAAACAAGGCATCCGTTCCGTTTTCCTCCCAGTATTAAGTGAGCCTTCGGCAACCCTGTCACCAAATGACTACTGATTTGTGCAGCCCGAGGAGAAGTGTTCCTCAAAGCAAAACAAATAAGAGGGATTTTGACTTGCAAATCCATGTTTCTGCTAGTGCCCGAGTCGGCATGTGATCTCGTTTAATATAGATTTGCAGACCTAAACCCTGGAGGCGCCTTACCCCCTCCTTTTCCCGTTCATGCAACTTTCCCAAAGATTTGCGTGATTTTTATTTTTATACGGCGACGACGCAGGGAAGGTGCAAGTCGAGCCGGGATGATTAATGGATGTTTGCAAGGAGCTTACGTGGCAGGTGATGGAGAAGGGCAAAAGAGAGGACAGGGATATTAGTAAAGCTTTTAATCTTGCATGGTTAAGCCGTTCTATCTTTTCCCCCCATGAAAGTAGAATATTGATTTTAAGTACACGTAGCATGATATACCGGACAAACTAATAGCAGCCTCCCTCTTGCATCGAGATTGCCGGGTAGGAAAAATCGCAACACATTCATACCAAAAAAACCAAGGCGTTCCTGATTAAAACTGTTTCTCAACTATAGATTATAGAAAGCTGTTTTGTCCTAGAGAGATAAACTTCTGGGTGGCGGGTCATCGGAAAGGAATCTCTTCTAATATTTTAATTGAACGCCACCCAGCCTTTCCCATGACCCTGTAATTTATTTATTTTTCTGGTGGATGACAATTGACAAAAAGGAAGCGATGCATAACCTCGCCGGTTTGCGCGTTATGTGGTCGCATCTGCTGTTCGGCTTGATTCCGCTGACTCTGCCTCCCCCCCCCCCAACTCGCAGCCTGCAAGTTCTTTAGAAGGCCTGATTTAAGCACTTTGAAGAAAGTCACACATGGGGTTGTTGACGTGTTTCATCATTTTTGTTCCCTCCTTCCTTTTTTCATGCCTTTTTGGGTCTGCACTCTCTTTGGAAAGTCTGTACCTGCATATTTCTCTATGAGATGCAAAAGAAGAATGAAACTGTGCTTGTTTGAAGGTGGTACTGGGACGGGGTGGTGGTGGTGGTTAGAAAGTTGATGGGATTCACGTGGCTATGTAAGCTATGCCCCAAAACAGTTTTGCAAGAGTGAGCCAATCGGCTGGGAAGACCCACGTCAGAGGGAGGATGGCCCCCCTGAGAAGAGGATGTCCACTGCCGCTCTGGGCTGTTTCATCATCTGTCATCATCCCGTGGCAGGCCTTGAGGACACTTTCAAGGGATTTAGAAAAGTGTCATCATCACCCAAGAAAGAGCTGTTGCAAAAATCCCCAGGAGGGGCGTCTCGGAGCCAGAACAAACTAAAGGGCAGCCCTGGAAGGCATACGAACGGGGAGCCAGCAGGCCTACCAATGAATCAGAAAGGCTGGTTCTGATTGAGTGACAGTAAATCATGTCACTACGACGCACATGTTAAGTCCCACAAAGCTCCAGGAAGCTTGCTTGCAATTTGCAAACCAAGGGTATGAAGGTGCCGCCTGAAAAACCAACAAAATCATCTACTTTGCAATTCCGTAGTCTAAACCAGGAGCCCTCCAGTGATGCTAGATCTGTGTTGGCAAAGTGATGGCACGGGTGCCAAAGGTGGCACTTGGAGCCCTTTCTGTGGGCGCCTGACATCGCCTCTTCCCAGCCACCTGTATTCAGGTGAAATTGCTGCATTGGCACTTTGCAAAAAATTAGTGGGTTTTGAATTGCCGTCTCGGGATTCGGCCTCTAAAAGGTTCACCATCACTGTGCTAGATTAACAAAGGGTGACAGGTGGGCATTTTTAGTCCAGCATGTCTGGATGGCAGAAGGTCGGGTGGATAATTCCTCCGTTAAGAATACCACTGATGTCCTAAATCGTAACAGTCACAGAATCATAGAAGAGTTGAGTTGGAAGGGGCCTATAAGGATGTTGAGGTCCAACTCCCTGCTCAGTGCAGGAATCCAAATCAATAATGCAATATAGAAAAGCAATTTCATTTATACAGAATCTTCAGAAGGCTATCAGCAAATCTTGTTTTATTTATTTATTTTATGCTTACTATAAATATCAAAAGAGCCTCGGTAACCAAAGAATGGTTCACACGCCACGCTAACAATTAAAACCCCTTGCTCCACGGATGAATCAATTAAAGACGTAACGGGTCTAGCAATTGCAATTGTCGCCCGAGTGATACAAATATGAATGAGCTTCTGAACATACAGAGAGATGATTTGTGTCCACACCATACGCCAGGAACAGAATACCAAAACTTTCCATGCACCTGACAGAGAGAGATGGAGCTCTCTGGAGAGGCTCAACCTTGACATCTTTTTAGGCCAAAGCAGTTGAGACTTGAGATGATAAAGACTGAACAAATTAGTGCTTGAGTTCAAGAGGAAAAAGACTTTGTAACAGGGTTCGATGGGGCGTGGCAATGAAGCTACACTATATGTGAGCACCAATGGCCAGCAACCATTGGCGGCTCTTCTTTGAGAATGTTGCAGATAAGAGGGAGGAAAGATGCAGCATTTCAGCTACGAATGCTGTCGTTTGCAAGTATATGTTAACTGAGCTGGAACTAAAAAGACAGGCAGAATTCCAAAGGGGAGGGGCAGAAGACATCCAATTATGTATATGATTGGACCAAGTTTTTAGGCTAAAGCTAGCAGGCTTCCGGGATGCACAGGGGTCTTATCCACTCCCTGTTGCAACTTGACAAAGGAGGGCAATGGGCCCACCCTTTCCCCTCTCTATTCTGTTTCCTTGGGCCCAGGTAGACCCTGCTGTTTTGCTGCCTTGAGAGAGAGACAGGGACAGGCCCAGAGTCACCTTGTTGTGGTTTGCAAACGCTCGGAAGGGCAAGAAGGAGAACAGAAGAAAGAGCGTCCAGAGGAAATAGCCCAAGGGGTCCCCCGTGGGCGAGTGTGTTTGTGGATGAGGGATGTACCAACGAGCCAAACATGAGGTCATTGAGACCTTTCTGTTCCCACCCCGAAGCTCCCTCTAACCTGGATCTGTTTGCTAAGCTGGCAACGTCCCACTTTCTTCAACAGAAGAGGGCACAATGTGCTCCCATGTTTGCATTTTCTTCTCCTTTCCCTTGAGGGGGAGGAGGGTTGAAATCAGGGGTGCCGGCAAGTCTTGGGGTCCGAGTCCCAGGTCCCAAGCATCTAGTCTGAATCGCCAGTCCCTCTACCTTGGGGAATTTTGGGAGTTGTAGTCGCAGACACCTCCATCTTGGACTGGAGGGTCACTCTGCAGCTGCTGTGGAGGCCTCCCGCGTGCCTGCGCCTGGACCCAGGGTCCTTGCTCAAAGGTTTTGGAGGAGGGCCACCCCTCCTGCAGGAGTGTGCTCCTCCATGTCCTCCCCACCACTGCCTTTTGATCACCAGGAAAGAGGGAGGAAGAGGGAGGATGCATAGGTTTGTTTGACATCTAACAAGGTCCAGGGATAGAGAACTATATGTGCAAACTGGGATGTGGGGATAGAGATCCCGGGGAGGAACAAGGTTCAATAAATGGGTTTAGGTCTCTGACTGCAGAGCGAGCGGTTGGGAGTTCAAGTCCTCCCTGCGCCGCCGGGGAGAAGTTCTGGCCTGGGTGGCTTTAGACAAGCCGCAGAGTCTCAGGGTAACCCCCCCCCCGGCGCCGCCGCCCAGAAGAAGGAAAGGGGTAAACTGATTCTGTGTATTCTCTCTCTAGAAAGGTTGCCATAAATCAGAACAGACACGGCCGCACGCCATTATTCTTATTAAGGCCGGGCCGGCTGTTTTCCTCTGTTCGGAGGCTTGGGCTTTACAGGGTCTGATGCAAGAGAAGGATATCTTCCAAACAGGAACCTGAGCTGGGGCTTGAGGCTCCATGCCAACGTACTACCCATCAGGGGAAGATCCAGCTGGTGATGTAATGGTAACTGCAGAAGCTGAAGTACTCATCCTAAGGTCCCCAAAAGCCATGCCTTTGGAGACGGTTCCCCTTTCAGAAGACCCGGGGAGGGGAGCGCACGGGATGAGGGGAGTTGGCTGTCCCCAGGGCTTTGACCCTGCGTGCCTCAGCCAGCACCAATCCAACACTAGCGGGCTTGTCAGATGGACCCAAAGAAGCTGACGGGCTCCTTAATATCACAAGCGCAACTTGCAGATTCAGTGCGCACACGCTGAACATGGGCTCCCACCCATGGAGTCGACTCAAATTCTCCCTGAATCCACCTTTTAAGCCATGTGATGCCTGAAACCCCATTGTATGCCATTTGCCGTAGTAGCAATGCCCCCCCCGCATGCGCGCGCACACACACACATGCCTGGTTTAGTTTCTCGCTTACAGGCACCCTCGACCTTGCAGAGACTTTTCTAGTCCGCCAACTCTGCGTGCAAACACGTGTCCAGCAGTGAACCTTCAGGGCCAGGAGGACAGAGGCACAGCTTTCATCTCTGCACCAGCATCACGACGGCCTCTGTCCTTCCCCTTGCCGGGTGGCCGGCCTCCCCTTGCATGCAGGAAGGCAGGGCTCTGTTTGGTGGGAGTCTCCCTCCACCACTGGCAGGCTGGAGAGCCGGTTGCACCAAAGGGATGGGCTCCAGAGCCGAGCCCCCAGGGTCTTTCAGCTGGTTCCCTGCTCTTCCCACCCACCCACCCACCCCCACCCACCCCACGCCCTCCCCCAGGCTGCCTGTCAGGCTGATGAACAATAAGGCCACTCAAGAGTTTAGGCGCAAGCTTGCCTGTCTGATGCCCCCCCTCTCTCTATGTGTGTGTGTGTGTGTGTGTGTGTGTGTGTGTGTCCCTTGTGTGCATGGGGGTTAAATGTCTGCCTTGCTGATTCTCCCCCTGCTCCTCCTCCACCCCTGTGTCTGTCCCCTAGCTCTTCTGTGACCCTCCTGTCTCATCTCTCGTCACCTTCTTGGGTGGTAGGAGACGGACGGGCTTCCTTTGGCCACGTGTGCATGTAGGGGGGGGGCAAGGGGGCCTGGCCAGCTATCATGCCATGCGCTCCCAGACGCATCTGGTGGGGCCACTGTAAGATACAGGAAGCTGGACTAGATGGGCCTTTGGCCTGATCCAGCATGATGGTTCTTCTTATGTTCTTAGGTTCTTATGCTGCTGGACTGGGCATCCTCTTTCCCAGCAGCTCAGGAAAAGTTCTCCCCAGGGAGTTGCAGGCCAGGGCGGGAATCTCAAGGGAGCAGGCACGGATGTTTGCCTGCCTCGCTGGCACCAACGCCGCTCGCTCGTAGTGCGTTGCACACTATGGTTCCTTTGCGAGAGGACGTTGCATGGGGAAACCCTGGAAAGGGTCACCAGAAGTCAGGACTGACTTGACAGCACACCGTTATTATTATTTATGGGAATTATTATAGTGGCTGGCTAAAAGTGTTTATAGAAGGGGTGAACAAATAGGAAAGGGGTGGGGGCTACTTCCCCAGCACACTGGAAGACAGATAAAGTGTGTGTGTGTGTGTGTGTGTGTGTGTGTGTGTGTGTGTGTGTGTGTGTGTGTGTGTGTGTGTGTGTGTGTGTGTGTGTGTGTGTAATACATATACACATATATTCTACTGACTATAGAGACTATCTTTAAGACTGAAATTATAGAAAGAACAGGCTAGCCAGTTCCATATCCACAAAAAGCAGGGCATGGCTGACCAAAACAGAAGACTGAAGACAACATTGACTTGCATAAAATCCAAGTGTGCTGCATATACACCACCCTATAGCATTTAAAGCACTCTCTGAGTGGTTTACAATTCAGACCAGCTAGGCAGGCTACACATTTCCCCACTGGCAAGCCAAGTTCTCAGTTTACCAGCCTCTGAAGACATAAGGCTGAGTCAAGCTCAAGCTGGTTACCCGAGCCAGAGACTGGACTTAGGTTATGAGCAGAGTCTTCACTGCAGTGCTGCAGTTTAACCATGGTGCCACCATGAAGGGGACGATCCTTTGAATAGAGGATAGTATTAAAAAAAGAGAACTGTTTTCTTCAAATAGGGGAGAGATTTATATAAAAGAGGACACGTGGCCACCCTAAGGGAGGGTGGTCAGTCCTGTGGCCTAAAAAGACCCCCTTGAAGAATAGCAAAAGAATGAAATAGCGTGGAATTAAGATGTACCTATAGCTAACTGCACAGGGATGTTTACTTCTCTTTTCCTCCTCACTTGAGTCCCTGGGGATTTGGTGGTTGATGTAACCGAGGGGTGGGGTGGCATCAGGCCCTCTGTGCCACTCAAGTCCCACCTCGGCTGCAGCGTGGCAGCTCCTAATAAGCCGGTTGGGAGTTTGATATCCCCCAGCCCCAAAGCTAACTCCCCGTCTTAGAGATGGCGATGTTTTTTGCCGATCCTGGCAAGAAAACCCCACAAAGTCCACAGACCCAGGCCGTTGTGCTAACACGGCAACTGTGCCGTTCAGTTCCATGGCAGTCGTCGTCGAATGATGAATAGGGCAAGCTGTACGCTTTAAGTCGGTCGAGATGGCTAACAATGGAGAAAGCACGGTTCTGGTGGCTACCGTCTGTCCAGTTTTAAAAATAAGCCAGGCTGGGACAAAATACCAAGAGGACCTGCTCTCTTCCCTTAGCTTCGCTCTCCTGACTCTCCCACCCCACCCCCTTGTTGGCAGCAATGTTCCAGGCAGACAAAAACAACGTACTGTATGTCTTTCTTTAGCACGCCATGGTCGGAATGGCATTCACTGCTTCAAGAGGCAGGACCGCGGCCCCTGGCAGGGTGGAGGTGCACTTGGAAAGTCTTGACAAATCAGCAATAGCCATGACTCGGATGGGGTGCTGAAGTTTTGAGGGCACAAACCCCAACCATTGGTATTTTCATTAAATCGTAGAGCGAGAGAGGGCCTATAATCGTCTCTCAGCCTTCTTTTTGTAAGGCTAAACATTTCCAGCTCCTTAAGCTGCTCCTCGTAAGACATTTCTTCCAGACCTTGAACCATCCTGGTTGCCTTCCTCTGGACCCGCTCGAGGTTGTCAACATCCTTTTTAAACTGAGTTGCGCAGGACTGGACCCAGCACTCCTGCTGTGATACAATGAAACTCCCATCATGATTTGGACCGCGTTGTCTAGGGATGATGGGAGTTGTAGTCCAGCTTTGCTGCTCAGAACAAAGGACAGCAAGGACCGAGCGTGGGGCTCCCTGCATACCAGGCAGCTGCCCGCCTGCCCGCCTGCCTCCACCCTGCCCTTTTATACAACAAAACCCAAAGCAAAAGAGATCCAACACACACACACACACACACACACACCCTCCGCGGCCTTCATTTCACCTAAAGCCAGTGTGGGGAGAAAAATGGCCTCGGATACACCGTAACAATGACAGCAAACGCAATTTGCGTCTAATAAATCAGGCGGCAAGATTTGCGAGATCAAATAATCCTAATAACATTTGCATAATGTGTGCACTTTGCATAAATTGTCGCAGCTGGCAGCGAGCGTGTCAGACCTGGCCTCCCGTGTGCCAACATTATTATTATTATTATTATTATTATTATTATTATTATTATTATTATTATTATTATTATTATTATTATTATTATTATTATTATTATTTGGACTGGCAGGAAGTGAAAGTTTCCTGCCCTGAGTTGGGTCAAGGATAATGGACATCAGAGAGAGAGAGAGAGAGAGGTGGGGATGTTCCCGGGCAGAAAAACACCAAGCGTCAGATTGTGGGAGTTCCACTGAGCACCACGGGTCTGCTTCCATCCCTCCGCCCGCCCTCCGAAGGCACCCTCCCTGTTCTTGCGGCCACCCACCTATTTGCCGGCCAGCCTCTCCCTTCCTGCCAGCCCAACTGTTTCCCAAAAACAGAAGGCAAGCCCCCCGCCCCCTCTGTGCACTGGTCACCCTTTCTTCTCCCCATCATCCCTGGCCGGTCGAGAGAGAGAGGCGTAGAAGAAGAAGGAAGTGCAAGGAAATAGGAGGGCAGAGTTGGCCACTTCCTAGAAGTCTTGGGCGGGGCAGAGAAGGGATAACATGGGCAGAAGGGTAACCGTAGCTTCCCTTTTAAAATGTATCCGTGAGCAGGTTTCTAGTGTGTCCCCCCCCCCCGTGGGCTTGAAGGGGGTGACCTTCTCTGTGGCTGGCCCCTCGCTTTGGAACCATCGGCCTAGTGAGCTGCGGCTGGCACCGTCCCTGTTGGCCTTTAAAAGAGCTCTTAAAACATTGCTTTTTAGAGAGGCATTTGGCGACCATTAGGGGTGTGTGTGTGTGTGTGTGTGTGTGTGAGAGAGAGAGATATACTAGCTGCCATCTATGCTGCTTTTTATTTTATTTTTTAAATATATTTTTGCTTTTTACTCTGATTTTGTTGTTATTGCTGTATTATAACTGCTGTGAACCACCTGGAGTTCCATTGGAAGATGGGTGGTATAGAAATATAAAAATAAATAAATGCCCTCTAATCAGAGGCTTAAGAGGGGTGGGGTGGGGGGAATGGGAACATAAGGAGCTGCCTTAGACTGGCAGCCATCCTTCCGTGAGTCTCGCACGAGACTTCTTGCTATCACTTGAAATGCGTGATCTCCCTGCTCCAATGTTTAGCAAGGCCACGGAGCTCTACGAAGGAGTAACTAAAAAGTTACCCTGTTATCAGAAGAGAAATTGAAGCTATTCCTTGATAGAATCATAATGGGACATAGTTATCTCTTCTTAGTAGGGGAAAAAGAACTTGAATGCAATCCACGCATTGTTAACGCTTCATCCAAAGTCTGAGCCACGTAGCGCTTGGCACACCAACGAAATCGCAGCTATCAAGGCAAAAAGGAGTTGAGCCGCGTGGCCATCACAAACACAATTGCAAAAATAGGTTACAGGCGATACCTTCATAGGCCACTATTAAAAATTAAAAAAGGAACATGGCAAGCTTTCGAGTGCAGTCCATCACCCTTCTTCAAAGCAAGCCCCAGAAGTTCAGACATGGTGAAAGATGTTCTTCACCAGGAGGTTACTTTAAAGTCCTTAGTTAGATGATGTTCTTAAAATCCATGGCTAGATGATGTTGTAGCCAGCAGGACAGGACTCTTGTTGGAGGCAAGCAGGACAGTTGTAAAAGGCTGTTTCGTAAGTCACACCCCTGTTCTTCAAACAAAGAAACATGGGTCATATACCACCACCCCCTCTCCCTTACGCAGCTAGGTGCTCTGTAGCGCCAGGGGAAATTCTGACACCGTCCCTCCGTGCTCTCTGGATTTCTGACTGGGAGCAGATTGGGTGGTGGTGGTGAGGCATCATCCTCATCACCTGGGTGGGCCGTAAGGACCACCGGTCCCCATCACGACTCTCCGGCCCACTTATTGGACTACATTACGACTCTCGGTCAATGGCTGCCGGCATACACCCCATAAATCTTACGGCTTTTCCTTCCCGGATCCGGACCAGCGAGTCATTTCTAATGGCTATCACCCGCTCATGCATCCGCTGCTACTCTGTTAACAGGACCATTAAATTCCATCAGTTCTTCCTTCTCCTTCATTCCACCGCCGCTGCCACCACCCCCGCAACACACATGCACACACAGAGAGAGAGTTCCTCCCCAGGTTTTCTTCATCATGGCTTTTCCATGCTCAACAGCTGTAAAAAGAATCGCTGACTTGGGATGATAAAAAGTAGGCCGTAAGCAGGCTCCAGCTGCTCCAAATGCCAGATCTCCCTTCTGTTAATGCCCACCCACCCTCCCCTATCTCATCACTCACCTAGCCTATGCATGGAGTCGTTTTTTGTTATCAGAAAGAACCTTGGAAAGCCGGGTGGTGGTGGTGGTGGTGGTCCTGTGTCCTTCCTAAGTGCGACGAAAGATCACTTGCACAAAGGTTCCTGATTAATAAGAAACCCTCTCCGTTCCTCAAGCACTAGCCTGAGCTAAAATAGGCCCTTTGTACACGACCCCTAAACTCCACCGCAAATGGCTCCCAGCTCCGGAGCTTAAAATTGTTCCCCCACCAGCTCCGGAGTTTACAAATAATTAAGTGCGACCACGCCCACCTAAGCGCATCCCAGTGCACTTTTCAGGTACCTGCTCTCTGGAGGTGAAAATTCCTGATGCGGATATAACAGTAGTGACTGCCCGGCTCTCCTTGCTTCTCTTTGTTCTTTTTTTGCCCCCTGCCCCTTTAAGAGATCTGAATGCAGTGCCGGGATGGCAGAACAGAGGTGAGCGGCATTCTTTTCTTCCTTTTTTTCTCCCTCCCCTCATGCAGCCAGCAGCCAGGAGTGCGGAGGGGGTGGGAACGCAGGAACAGCGACAAACCCCTAAGATCTCTGGTCCGAATTTAAGTGGCCAGTGGATCTTAGGGGTCGTGTGAAAAGACTTGGATGGAGACAGCTAAATCCCATCCCTCCCAATTTCCCCCAATTTACTCCCTGACCTTCTATTTCCGACGAGCCCTCCTGCCCCCCCCGCCCACCGCCCACGCACCAGCTCTACAAGTGTCAAGATGGCCAAGAAGGGGAACATGTTTTGCTGGGATAATTCAAATTTAATCCTCCCCTGTCTCTCACTGGGTGCAGACCTCCCAGACACTTAGGATGTGATCCAGTCTGGTGTATTTTAAGTTAATGTGCTGCTTAAAATTCAACATACACTTTTAAAATCTCACACTTTCCCAGCTGGCAAGAAGCCGTCAGGCGTCTTCGAAAGTGGCAGCGGGACTAGATCTCTGTCTCTTCATACTACTCCTCTGCATCTGGCCCTTGAAGTACCCTGGTTTTAAACCTGGAGATGACACACATCTCCATCATGGTTTGTGTAACCTGGGATGGACTTCTCCTCCAGGAATCTGTCCAATCCCCTTTGGAAGGCATCCAGGCTAGATGCCGTCACCACATCTTGTGGCAGGGAGTTCCACAGTCTAACAACACGCTGGGTAAAAAAAAGTATTTTCTTTTGTCTGTTCTTATTCTCCCAGCCCTCAATCTGAGTGGATGTCCCCTTGTTCTGGTATTTTGGGAGAGGGAGAAGCGCATCTCTCTATCCGCTTTACTCATGCCCTGCATTATTTTGTACGTCTCAATCCTATCCCCCCATCAGGTGCCTTTGCTCCACCCGCTCTGGATGAGTGCTGGCAGCGTGCTCGCTCTATTGTTCTCAATATCTAAAAAAATAAAATAGAGCAGACTGCATCTAAAAATTGTAAGACAGCAGTTAAAATGCCAACGGTTTTCCGCTCTTAAGTCGAATTGCTCATACGTAGAGCTGCTCCTAAGTAGAGGCACCACTGTATTTCATCGGGGCGGGGAGGGCATCCCTGGTTTCTCCAGGCAGCTTTTCACACAACCCAAGGTCTGTTTTGTGCCCGTCGCTGTGACAAACCTAACCAAGTCTGTAACCAGGTCTCCTAGTCTGGCAAAGTGACGACACGGAATTTTTCCTCCCTGCCTGAGAAAACCCTTTTTATCTTCTCCCCTCCACGCACATCCTCTTTTGCTGTTGTTGCTGCTTTCACTTGACATCAAACCTGGAGGATTGTTCTGGGGAACTTGAAAGCCCTTTCCCTCTTTCGGCGACGTCTCCTTTAGTCCCGATAAAGGTATTACACCTTATTTTCACGTATGGATTTCTCTGTAATCCTGACGGATTCACACCACCTCGACTATCTGAGGCTTAATCTTGGCTTTGAGGTTCAACGAGTCCTTTCGCTGGGGGTGGGGGTCTGTTTGCTTTGTTAGGTGGCTGGACAAGCCTTGGTTTTCCCTTAAGCACTTTTTCCTAAGGACAACACAGGCTCCAGTGGGCAGACAAGGGGGCAGTCGTCTCTATGAAGGCATCCCCTACTTCACAGTGGGGGAACTTAGCTCCATTGCTAGTCTCTCCTATTTGGAATCCCATTTACTGGCCCATCACAGTACCCCCGACTGATGGCCACCCAGCCTCTGCTTAAAAACCTCCCAAGAAGGAGACTCCACCACCCTCCTTGGTGGCAGCATCTTATTCCACTGCTGGACAGCTCTAACCCTCATGAAGTTCTTCCTCATGTTCAAATGGAATCTCTTCTCCTATAGTTTGAAACCCCGAGTCCTAGGGCCTTTTCACACGACCCCTAAGATCCTCTGGCCACTTAAATTTGGACCAGAGATCTTAGGGGTTTGTCGCTGTTCCTGCGTCCCCCCCCTCCGCACTCCTGGCTGCTGGCTGCGTGAGGGGAGGGAGAAAAAAAGGAAGAAAAGAATGCCGCTCACCTCCGTTCTGCCATCTCGCTTTGCTCCCGGCACTGCATTCAGATCTCTTAAAGGGGCAGGGGGCAAAAAAAGAACAAAAAGAAGCAAGGAGAGCCGGGCAGTCACGACGTTATATCCACATCAGGAATTTTCACCTCCAGAGAGCAGGTACCTGAAAAGTGCGTTGGGACGCGCTTAGGTGGGCGTGGTCGCACTTAATTATCTGTAAACTCCGGAGCTGGTGGGGAAATAATTTTAAGCTCCAGAGCTGGGAGCCATTTGCGGCGGAGTTTAGGGGTCGTGTACAAAGGGCCCTAGTCTCTGAAGCCATGGAAAACAAACCTGTCCCCTCTTCAATGTGACATCCTTTCAGATATTCCAACATGGCTGTCATATCCCCTCTCAGCCTTCTTTGTGTAAGGCTAAACATTCCCAGCTCCCTCATAAGCCTGGATTGGAGATGATAATTCTCTTTAAAAAAAAAAAAACAGGTCTGAAATGTTTTGTTGTTGTTGTTGTTGTTGTTGTTGTTGTTGTTGTTGTTGTTGTTGTTGTTGTTCAGGACGCCCTGCTTCGTTTGCTTGCCCTGCAAGCAAAAAGGTTGTGCAGGCTTTGCACAACCGAAAGCCTGTGTGACCTTATTCGCCAAAGGCGAGGGCACAGTGGGCAAAGCAGCAGCATCAATGGGAAACAACAGCAGTTTTGACATCTTTCCTGCTAGACAGAATCTGCACCCACAGGAGTGATCCTGCACAACCCCGCCTTCTAGTCTGCCGTCCTTTTACTCTGCAAACCCTGGCTGCTTATTTCCCGTTTCTCTCACCTGTGTGCACACAGACCCACATGGGTGCTTTTCTGCACACCCTTCTTCTTGTCCCCCCCCCCCCCGTTTAAGCTGGCACACTTTCCCCACAAGCTAGGCGTAGATGCCCCGGGAGCTTTGGCTGCCCGCCTAGCCGCCCGTCTTGCTGGGATCGATCGACTCTGCCGCCATGGCTGTTTGGGGCCGGGGGGGGACAGGGGGGGCAGAGGGGAGAAGGAAAGAGGATGGCATTTTGCTGGATGGGCAGGAAAGCAGAAAGAAAGGAAAGCCCGCCTGGAAGGATTATTCATGCTGACCTTGCATTGTGTCAGTTGCCTTGTTTTGAGAGCAAACTATGGAAAGTGTTTCTGGCAGCCTTGGTTGCAAGGAGGTGGGGAACAACACAGAGAACGAGAGAGAGAGAGAGAGAGAGAGAGAGAGAGAAGGGAGAGAGAGAGAGGGGGTCCATCTGGAACTTGTTGTCCCTTTATGACCACCCGAGGGTGTTACCAGCCGTGGTGCCACCAGGCAGACAACAGTAACCCAAGCAGGGATGGCAAATGCATAGCCCCTAGATGTTGCTGAACTACAGTTTCCACTAACTCTTGCCGGCACAAGGCAAGGATGAAGGATGATGGGAGATGCAGTTCCATGACTTCTGAAGGGCTGTGCATTTCCCATTCCTGAACTAGGGACTCCAACAGATACTGGTTGGGAGTGGTTGCCTCACCACCTCCCACCTTTTAAGTCGGATCCATCTCTCTTCATGTTAGAGCTTTCTCTTTCTCAGGCACACCCCTACACCTGCGTCCCACAACACACACACACACACACACACACACACACACACACACACACACACACACACACACACACACACACACACACACACACACACACACACACGGCATGCAATGAGTCTTCAGCACCACCTTCTGGACAGGGCAAAGCAGTGTTGCATTCAACCCTTTATCTACACCAGGCCTGCCCAAACTTCGGCCCTCCTGATGTTTTGGACTACAGCTCCCAGAATTCTAAGCTTAGATTGCCAATGGCAAAGGACTGTGGCAGTTGTGGTCCAAAACATCTGGAGGGCTGAAGTTTGGGCAGGCCTGATCTACACGCCAGACAAGAACTGTGACTGGAGCACAGCACATGGTTGAGATTTACTTGGCAGTTAAATGGCGCTTGTCTCAAAGGTTCAAAGCTCTGGTGCTTATAGGCTTACAGCTGTGAGAGAGAAATATTATTCCTCTGCTGTAAATCATATTGCAGAAGAGTAGGGCCTTCTGGGTAACTTTCCAATTGGCCACTGCCACTGTCCCTTTCCTAGGAGCTTGAGGTACAGATGTGGGTAAGCCCTCGTGTTGTTCCCCCATGCTGTGAAAAGCTTCTCCTGCAGATTTCTGCAGAGGATGGTGACAACGATGTATTTTTTTAAAAAATCAAGTTATTGGCACTTTGATCATTCCAGATGTACAGCTCAAGGAGTGGACGTGTCCATGAAACGTTACCTTAAAATATGAAAGTTAGTCTTTAAGGTGCCACATGTTTTGTGTCTTTTGTTTTGTTTTGTTTTTTCTTTTCTTTTTGCCTTAAATTCTCAAATACTGAGAGGATGATGGGGAGCCTTCTGCCCAGAGAGTGCAGAATCGTGATGTAGATTCCAAGAGGCCCTGAGTCTGCCTTGGCCTTTAGCCTAAACATAAACATTCAAGGATCTGTCCAAGGTGCTGAAGCTGTCCTGACTTAGGGTTTCTGCACCTTGGTAAGCTCTGTAAGGCTGGACTTAAAACCCATTGCCCATGTGAAAGAAGAACTAGCCACCTTTAGATATGGGTGAAATGCAGCTGTAACCGGCCCCAACCCATGCTTCCCAAAGGAACAGTAGTGGGACAACATCTGGAAACACCCAAGATTAAACTTTGAACACAATATTAAAGGTATCTTCAGTTCTCCCACAGCTACCGCTAGCTCTAGGGTCTGGCAGAAAGAACCTGGTACACATACAGTTGTGACTTAGCAAAGAAAAGCAAGCCAGCTGGCTATTGGAAATCAATATAGGGAATTGTTATGAAGACAGAGGGGCATATGCCACCAGTCACCAATGTAGTGTTTATTGGGTTTGTTAAAAGATAACAGGTGTTGAAGACGCTGTGATCCTGTCAGGAATTTAATAACAACCACGATAATATATATAGCAAGAAATAAATAATAAAACATTGGGTGCCTTTAGCAAGAGAAGAACAGCAAAGATCTCGGGGAAAGACATTTACCAAAAGACTTTTATTAAAATGAGTGAAAGCAACCTTACTCTTTTAGGGGAAGGGAAACTATGTGGAAGCTTTTTATTTATCACAGGAATTTATTTTTATCGGGACTGTGACAGCCAAAGATTGTGAACCTCTGCTTTTGTTAGCTGCCGTATGTTTGTCAGACAGGCACCATTTAGTCTTTGTAATATTTTTATTGTGCTTTTTAGTAATCCACTGTTGAGTTGTAACAAAATTCTAAATGAAAACTGCTATATGCATGTGAATGATCATATCTTTTGAGTCAGACGGGCCTTGGGCAATTAAGCTAGGTTGTATAACAGGGACTTTTAACCATTTGGTCTTTTATTGACATATTTCTCTTTACTTGTAATTGCACCACTTGGTTTTACCATCACTAGCTGCACCGAGTGCCATCCCTTGGGAGAAAAGGAGGAGCTAAATCCAAGGATTTTAAAAATTACTATTATTAGGATTATTTCGCTATGGATTCTAGGGCAGGGTTTCTGTACATTTAGTATGGACATCTATCACATGACTTTTTGGGGGGTGGGGAAGGAAATGAGACTATGCATGTTTTTCTTCCTATACGAGTACTTCCAGAATGATCTTGTGCTCCACTCTTAGTCCATCCCAAGCGCCAAAGCTTGAGCGTAACCCTCCCCCTTCCACAAGAGTTTGCAAGACCACAGAAGAGGATAGAGGCATTCCCTACCGCCGGGATGGTTGCATTAACCACATGTTCTCAAAATACGGTTGTGATGACCACACTGAAAGCTCAGATAGCGACAAATATGGAATAAGACAGATTAATAGGGCGAGGAGGAAAAGCAAACTGTTGGAGATCTTGATGGCCTCCTAAACTCTACTTCCAGCCTTCCTCAAATCGCAGCGGGAACCTTCTTTTAGAGAAGAATCACAATCCTGAAAGCCCCAGGGAAGCATTCGCATCTCAGCAAAGGGCTGGTCACCATGAGACATGCACCTTCTTCTAGCAAGCTTTGTCAAGGTTCTGGGTTCAAATGCAGCAACCAGAGCCAGAGGTAGCCTCAAGCCAGGTCTCGCCACCTTCCCACTCAATCATCATCACCATGGGCCCTCAACCCAGTTCTGACTGTTGGTGATTTTTTCAGACTTTTCTAGGGAGGAAGCACACAGAGGTGGTTCACCATTTCCTTCTATGTGGTGGTGGTGGTGGTGGTGGTGGTGGTGGAATGGGATGGAGCCCCTGCAGGCTTGCCTAAGGCCATATAAGCTGGCTGTTCTCCCAGGGAGCAGCGGGGCATTGGACTCCTTATAAGTGCACCTACAGCCACATATGCAGCGCGCTGGGCTATCCCCTTCTGGAGGGCCACCTCTTGGACTTGTGTCCAGCTCAGAGGTCACGATCCCTCAGAAGAAGCAAGGAGCTTGAAGATTCTGCTGGCAGAATCAGTAGCTGCCACCTACTGAACAGGGAAACCCACTGCGCTCATACGCAGCCTCTCTCCCTCGCACGCCACAACCCTTAAGATGGCCATGTGTCGCAATTTACGTGGGATAGTCACCATTCACCTGGAACAGTCTGCTATCTCAGCCTTTCTCAACATAGGAGGGAGAACAAGGGCACCACCCTTCTCTTCTCCCCACCTAGCCTGGCTCCTGGCTGCGCTTGAACACATCTGCAGGGGATGCCTTGGGGGAACTTGGCTGTATTTGAAGGGGCGTCCGGCCACAGCTCTTTCCAAACAGGAGGAAGAAAAGGCCTGGGCATCCGCTCTCTGCAGTTCTCAACACTGGGGTAGCAACAGCATCAGGCACATATAGTCCCCTGGTAACAATCTCCCCCGACAGCAGTGTCCATTTAAATTACAGTAATTATTTCTAAATGTGTATCTCTATATATCAATTAGCATATGGAAGCCGTTCCCAAATCTGACTTCTTTGTTTCATGCTGCAAATCCGTCTTCTTTGTTGCCTCCCTCCCTCCCTCCCTCCATCTCTTTTTTTGGGCGATGTTTGTCCGTGAGCCGCCAGCCGGGAGCTGCCCGATTAATGCCTCACCTTTCACCGCCCCTTTAGAAAGTTCCTCTGGGTCGCTTTTGACTTGGCAGTGTTTGCCTGTCATACAAGCCGGTCCTGAAAAGTGGGTAGCGATCCAAGGAGGTTCAGAAAACATTGTTCGGCCTCCTGGTGGCAGGGCCCCCACAACGCCGCCAACCCTTGCCTTCTTCCCAGGTCTAATTAAGCAGTTCAGCAGTTCTTGAGTTAAGGCTTGCTCATTTCCCCACCCTCTCCTCCTCCTCCTCCTCCTCCTCCTCCTCCTCCTCCTCCCAATGTGTCAATTTTTGCAAGAAATTGCAAAAGCAGCTAATTAGCAGCCGTACCCAGCCTCAGTTATCCCTGGAGCATCATGACATCTTCCAAATGGCAAGAATCACAGGCACTCTTCCAAGCAGGTGAGAAACTGCCATGTACCCAAAGTCAGAGATTGCAAAGAGAGGCAAGGGGTAGGGTGGGGAGGGGCACCCAAGTGCCCCAACTTGTCAGAGACTCAAACTTTGGGCTACCAGCCACGGGTTGCAGCAAGGGCCACTCCCCCCCCCACCGCCCTCCCCCTATTTCTATTCCTTCTCTTCCAGGATTCAATTCTCTCTTGCTTCTAAGAAACAGCCATGAGCTTTTCTTTTTTGTTTGTTTGAAAACAAGGCTGCCAGAAACTGTCCCTCACCTCACTTAATTTGCTGTATCTTTTATAACACTTGTCTGTCAGAGCACTCCAAGGCCATCTGCAATTCAAGGTAATGGCTCTGAGTCAGTTACAAAGGGAACCCGAAAGATAGGATTACAGGGAAGGAAGAAGGGGAAAGCAAACGTGTTAAAAGGAACGGACTATTTCGCTACATTTTTATATATGGAACTACAAGCACAGGAGACAGGTGTTCAGGTTGGGGTGGGCTGGGCTGGAAAGAGGAGAGATTCTGGTGGTTTGCTGTGTTGTGTTGTGTCGTGACAGTCGTGACCGACTCTTCGTGACCCCATGTCCGTGGAGTTTTCTTGGCAGGAGTACTGGAGTGGCTGGCCAGCTCCTACTCCAGGCGCCTACAGCACCTGGTATTCCCTGGTGGTCTCCCATCCAAGTACTAACCAGGGCCGGCCCTGCTTAGCTTCCGAAATCAAGCAAGATTGGATGTGCTTAGGGGAAAGCAAATGAATCAGCAATTAAGAATAAGCAAAGCAATGAGCAGCAAACACATACAACATAAACATATCTGTAGTTGTAGGATGATGATGATGATGATGATGATGATGATGATGATGATGATGATGATGATGTCAGGCCTTTGGCCAACTCATCTTTGAGTGTGTCCCAATGTGGAACTCTGGCAGCCCTCCAGGTGCAAGACAGAAATCCCTCCTTTATTTTTATTTTATTTTATTTTATTTTATTTTATTTCTTTCTGACCTGAGATCTCCTAGTCTGGGAGCTTATTTGCTTGCTTCGCTTTAGGGACATGGCTTCTCTCTTCTTTATGAACACATTTTTTTAAAAAAAATGATGTCAGCCTTTCAAGCTGCCACTTTGAAGGCAGAAGTGTGCCGTGGTCAACTTTTTGTTCCCTCTCGCTTTGCTTCTGGAGCATGCTATATAATAATGTATGGGCATCCTTCAGTCTCAAGAGACTAATGGTATTGTATAGAAGCCACGTTGTTTCCGCGCTGCATGGAAAGCTCGAGTGGGCTCTTCAGAGCACAAGGCCTGGGTAGATTAATATATGGAGGTTAAAACTGTTATCCAAGCAGTGAAATAAAATAAAATAAAATAAAAAAACCTCTCCACGTCGCTGGATACGAGTAGTTCCAGATGTGTCGTACAATCATGGTTGTGTACATGATTGTACACAACCATGAACTTCCTCTGGGATTCTGGCTCTGGATTCTGCCTCGAGGTTAACTCCTGGAGCCTCTTCCGGAAATGGTTTATAGCCACAAAACAGCAGTGCAGTGATTAAACTGCAGTATTGCAGCTAAGACTCTGATCATGATCGGAGTTCAGTCCCAAGCTTAGCATCCATCCATTCATCCTTGCACCCATCCTTCCACCCACCCACCCACCCACCCACCCATCCATCCATCCATCCATCCACCCACCCACCCATCCAACCTTCCATCCATCCTTCCTTCCTTCCATCCATTCTTCCTTCCATCCCTCCTTCCATCCATCCATCCTTCCTTCCTTCCTTCCATCCTTCCATCCATCTATCCTTTCATCCATCCTTCCTTCCATCCATCCATCCTTCCTTCAATCCATCCATCCATCCATCCATCCATCCATCCACCCACCCATCCAACCTTCCATCCATCCTTCCTTCCTTCCATCCATTCTTCCTTCCATCCTTCCTTCCATCCATCCATCCTTCCTTCCTTCCTTCCATCCTTCCATCCATCTATCCTTTCATCCATCCTTCCTTCCATCCATCCATCCATCCATCCTTCCTTCCTTCCATCCATCCATCCATCTATCCATCCATCCATCCATCCATCCATCCTTCCTTCCTTCCTTCCTTCCTTCCTTCCTTCCTTCCTTCCTTCCTTCCTTCCTTCCTTCCTTCCTTCCATCCACCCATCCTTCCATCCACCCTTCCTTCCTTCCTTCCATCCATTCTTCCATCCATCCTTCCATCCATCCTTCCATCCACCCATCCAACCTTCCTTCCTTCCTTCCTTCTGAGGTCAGTAAATTGAGCAACCAGCTTCTGGGGTGGAAGGAGACTTTGCAGGTTAAAAAAATAATTGATAAACCACCCAGAGAGTGCTTTAAGCACTATGGGATGGTAGATATGCAGCCCTCTTTCCTCTGAAAGGGCCAGACCCGGCAGGAGAGATAAGATGAACGGAAAGTGGCCGACCACAGAAATGGCATGGGAAGCTAATTATGACAAATTTGCCCATCTCCAAAAATAAATAAAGCCGTAATTAAAAGTCATAATGAAAGCAGACAAATGGAATATGAGATACAAAGGAAGCCCCGAGGCTGTTCCAGCCACGCTGAATGTTGCAGAGAAGTGCTTGATGCATGTTCGGATATAAAGACGAATCCTGGGGTAATTCGTGCCGAATGCTTTGGTTTCATCCTCTTCTCCACGAGAATGTCAGAAAACAGTTGGCCTACTAGAAGCACTCGACTCTCAACCCTTGGACAGCATTTTCCAAAAAAATGAAAGGGTTAGGTAATTATTTTAGCTACCTTTGAGAACGAGGTTAAAAGGTGCAACCAGAACAATGAGATGCTAATTCTGCAACCTGATGTCTACTTCAGGATCAGATTGCTCCAACCTATCACTGTTATGACAGGATAAAGCCATCCTGCCTAAACGGGTATCCTATGGATGGAAAAAGGCACTTTCTGAAATATTCATGGCCCAGAGAACTGGAAAATTCACCCTTTCTCTTATTATTCAGCCCAACGTGAGCTAATAATATGGTAACCTTCGTAACAGGGGTGTAACCTCCGAGTAAGAGCCGGAGTGCTCCGTGAATGGGGAAGCAGTCCTTAAGTGGCACCATTTAAATAAAACCAGGAAATCTAGGGCAGCCATTTTATTGTTTTCCCTGAGAGGTGCACAGAACTAGGAGTAATATTCCTTTGTGTTATAATCCAGTCTCGTGAGCATGGATCATTTTATGCAGCTCGTGTCCGCAAATGTTATTATTACCCAGGACGCTCTGCCCTCTTCGGCAGGCGGGTCTCCCATGAGCGGCGTTGCGCTGGGTGGCCGGCAATTCCTACTCACTGGCCTTCCCTCTCCCTGCCTCCAGTTGCACATCTGCTCCCAGCCCGCTGTTTGAAAAGAGAAATTGAACGAAAGCTTTCGTGCGACGCCACGTTCGCCCTGGCCAACGGCAGCAATCACAAAACGACAGAAGAGAAATTACCCCCCAGTGAGAATGAGAGGGATTAAAAATAAAATAAAATTGGAGACAGGGGTCGTTGTGTCCCCACCCTTGCCTTTGCCCCTATGCCCCTGGAAGCTTAATGCCTGCACAAACAGGGCCACTGCCTAGCTGTCCATACAAGAGGATGTTTCAGGCTTATCATACCGAAACCTGAGGTCCTGCCCCATAGCAGGGGGGCATCTGCATAAGAATGAGCAACAATGGGAAGTGTGGAGAGGGGGGAAGTAGGGCAAGGAGAAAGGAAGGGTCACAGGACTGAAAGGAGAAGGGAGAAGCCAAGAGGCCCCAGGAGAGGAAGCGGGGCTGGGAATCAAGGGTCCCAGGAAGGTCAACAGCCAGCACAAAGCAAAAAAGCATCCCCCATCATCTGCTAGGAGGGGCTCATCTCCTCCTAAACTGGGCACAGCATGGAAAGGAACAAGTCAGGCTGAAACACACCACAGTCAGGCGACATGGACAGAGGGCCTTGAAAGCAGCATCATAAAGCCCCGGATGGCATTTATTGGTGTGGGGTTTTTTTTTTTTTAGTAGTGCCTCAGCACCTCACTAAGGGTGTTTATACACGACCCCTAAGCTGCGCTGCAAATGGCTCCCAGCTCGGGAGCTTAGAAATGTTTTCCCACCAGCTCCGGAGTTTGGAGACAATTAAGTGCGACCCCGCCCACTTTAGCGCGACCCAGCACATTTTTCATGTACCTTCTCTTTGGAGGTGATAAAAAATTAGATGCGGATAAGAGTGCCGGGCTCTCCTGGCTTGTCTGTTGTTTTTTTGCCTCCCGCCCCTTTAAGAGCTCCTTGAGACGGAACCAGGAAGTAACGGGGCTCCTGGCAAGTTCGACCGGCACCGGCAGGTTAGTAAAGGCTTCTTTTGTCCTTTTTTTTGCCTCCCCCCCCTCACGCCGACAGGAGCAGGAAGTGTTGAGGGGTGGGGACGCAGGAACAAAAATGAACCCCCAAGATCTCTGGTCCAAATTTAAGGGACCAGCAGATCTTAGGGGTCGTGTGAAAAGGCCCTAAAACCTGACTAGAAGTGACAGCACAGGCAGGGGGGGAAATAAGCGTGCAACACACTGTGGTTCTACCACTTTCAAGATCTCTAACAAAGGCAAAACCAGACCAAGAGGAGAACTTGGGATGCTTGAATGTGAGAGGCAGCTGCAAAGTGCCTGGGAATTCGGCAGCCCCAGAAGTTGTCCTTTTGAAGTGGTTTTTCTGCTCCTGTTTTTTTTTCTGGAAATCAGCTGCCCAGCCCAGCCTGGCGTCACCTGCCATGGTGGTACTTCTTCCACATGCTCTCGTGCATGAACAAACACCATGCCACGGGCTAAAAAAAAGGGGGGGTTCTGCAGTTGGTCACATGAACGCACATTCAACAGCTCACAAAAGAGTGTGAGCCAGTACCATGTGTATCTCTCTCTGTGTGTATGCATAAGTGTGCAAGGTGCTAAAAAAAAAAGCATCATCCAGCTGCCATGTTTGGGAACTTGTGTGTGTGTGTGTGTGTGTGTGTGTGTGTGTGTGTGTGTGTGTGTGTGAGAGAGAGAGAGAGAGAGAGAGAGAGAGAGAGAGAGAGAGAGAGAGAGATTTTAGATGCTGAATCAATGGGCTGCAAACATTACAGTTCATGGACACAGTCTTTGGATTTAGGTGCAAGAATGCAAATTTCGTTCTGTGTTAAGACAAACAGGCGAACCACATAACTTCGGCATAATGCTTCCCATCTGCACATGTCCTTTTTGTAACAGGAAGGTAGAAGAAAAGACCTGCTCTCTTACAGAGAATCTTGAGCCCTTTTTGTGGCCTAATAATGTATTACGATGACATATAGATGAGGAATAAAAGAGCAGAATTTGTATCTTCAAAAATCTTAGGAAAGAAAAGACAGGCGAGCGGAGACGTAAGGCCTTGCTCTCTCGGCTCCTGCACTAATCAAGCACCCACCCAGCTGCCCAGCTGCTTTCCAGGGTGCCCTGCCCTTGCCACTCAGCCTGGCATCAGCAGCACACGAGACCTGACCTCACGGGCGACCTCGCACCAGCAGCCCCCCCCCCACCGATGTTAATTATGTGCTCTGTAAATCTCATGCCAGCTCCTACAGGAGTTGGGGGGAGGCTGGCTGGGCGGGAGTAGGAGGAATGCATAAATTAAACGCCTGTGCTTCGACCCAGTGGCTGCAAGTAAAAAAAAAGGGGGGGGTAAAAGAAGGCCAGGCAAGGATAAAAGGTGAAAGGGGCAAGGATCGGAGCTCTAGCCACATAGAACAGGCACAGCACTGGGCAAAATAAAATAAAATAAAATAAAAAACCCAAACACCTACATACACATTTGGAGTTTAGAGGGATGGCCAATGAGGAAGCACCAGCCAACACAGTGAGAAGAATATGGCAAAAAAAGGAGGGGATGTGAGAGGTCCTGTAAAGACATGGGCACTTTGCACTTCGTATGGAGATGTACAAAACATGAAGTGCCCACATCCAGTGTCGAGCCAAACAAGGCCTCGGTGTAACATTTGTGAATAGCTGGGTGGTGGTGATGGTTTGATTATGGCTCATTCCGACTTTTGGATCCAAACGTTCTCAAACCCTTAGACCCCAAACATGCAGGGCCAACCTTGTTCTCTCTCACAGCAAACGGGCTCAGGGTCAAAGGACAGGTTAGAGGCAGATCCCTCCCTTGGAAGCTGGAAGCTGCAAGCCCCAAAGATGTTCCTCTGCAGACCTTTCAGCGCCAGCACCGGATGAAAAGAAAGAGCACCCGAGCCTTGGTTCTCATTCATTCAAGCTGTCTCGGCCCAATGGTCAAGGCCCCTGAACAATGAATTTTCAAGCCATACAGCCCTAGCCTACAGGTGAGAACCACTTGATTCTGCCAAGTCCCCCCGCCCCTGCTGAGAGAGTGGGGTTTCTATACACCCCTGAATGGCTTCCCTGGCCCCTCTCTCCAACAACAGTCTAACTTCTCTGTCCACTACTACTGATAAACTGATACTATCTTACTTACGAGGTTGGTTTCTTCCTTTTTGTATTTCCACAATAATACAGGGTATCCCATTTTAGAAGAGAGGGGGGATACTTCTTTTCAAATGTACTGTCCCTGCTTGCAAAATGATTTTCTGAAATGGAAACTTTGCTTCCTGAGTAATCAACACTGGCTGCTCATTCCAACCAAATGCTCCTGTCCTGGTTCTTCAAGGGACGATACCCCCGGGAGGCCCTGTCTACATGCTAACATCCCATAAATTCCACTTCCCACTCAATGTTCTTCCTGCTCCCAAACCCATCTTCTCCAGAGCCTCCCTGCCGACTTGAGCTCTCCTGCCCTTAAGACAAAAAAGTCTCCATCTCGACCCTCCTCGTTTATCTGATGGAAGGAAGGGTTTAGCCGTGTAATCCGCTTATCCTTCTGCCTCTCTTCCTCTGCAGCTCCACCTTGATAAGCTTAATTACTGGCAGGAAGCCTCCTGGAGCTTCTGCAGGTGGTTCCTGCAGCCTCCGGTGTCAAGATCTCTGCCCTGACCACAGCGATAAGCCCTGGACAACAGCCAAGGGACGTAACACAGAACAAAACCGGCGCCTTTTTAAGGATGGAGCCACCGCCTAGCCCTCTTCTGCTGATCTCATGGAAGCCACGTTTGCTGGCCACACCCTGCCTCTTCACCCTCAGTTCAGAAAAAGACAACTGCAGGAGGACCGTGTTGAGAGTTTTAGCTTTAAAAGCAGACACAAAGCAGTAAATTTTATTATTTTATTACTACTGAGTTAAAATTAGACCTTTTCTTCCCTTTCTCATAACCTCATGGAAGCATCCAGCTGCCATTAAACTAAGGACTCTCTCACAAAACACATAATACTTTGATCTAAAATCATACACGGTGTGGACAAAGTAGATAAGGAAAAACTGTTTTCCCTATCGCACAACGCTAGAACTAGTGGGCACCGTTCTGTCTAATGCAGGTCTTTTGTAAAGCTGAAGACTCTAGCCCCTTAGAACCAAAGAGAGTTAAGACTTTTTAGTTTTACAAAAGCCCTGTACAAGACATGCCCTACATGGACAGAGTAACGGAGGTATCATCCCAACTCTCCATATTGCACGACTGGGCAGCGCGTCCTCTCATGAGGAGTGGATGCATTTTACGATTTACCGAAACCCTTCCACATTCAACAAGCTGTGACTGACAAAAGCGAAGCAATGATATATTTATTCAGTTTATATGCTGCGTTTTGTCACCACCTTTCTCCTGGCAAAGGGACTTAAGGGCCCCCTGAAAGAAACCTGCAGGGGGGAAAGGGTATGGATGCTATTTACTTCACTAGAAAGGTCCTTCATGCACACAGCATGATGCTAGATTCTTTCACGTGCACAGAAGGCACAAATAGGTGCCACAGAGAGCCGCTGGGAATCCAAGGCCCCCTCTGGCCACCGTTGGCCATTGATGGAGGGAGATGAGCTCATGGACCACCTCTTTCCCCTGCCTTTTTTGTCTGTATTAGGCACCTCTGGTCCTCGGGTCCTCTGTGGAGATGCTGTTCCATTTCCCCCACCCACCCATGAGAGCTGTTATGACTGTAGGGCTGACGCATCACAGGATATTTCAGAGACGCTGCTAAGTTTATCGAACATTCTCCTCAGTATGGTTTTCATTGCCTTTTCCCTGTCAGTTTTCAGACTCAGAGGGAATATAATTGTATTTTAAAAGAAGCTTGGGTCTATTGAGCATTAAAGTTTATTTACCTGCTGTGAGGTTCCCCCCTCCTTTTTTAAAAAAAATGAAAAATGGCAGACTTTGAAACTAGAGCTTGATGCATTCAAAGGAAGGGTTCCACCAAAGACAGGCAGCTGAGCAGGAGGGTGCTACCTATCCAGATTTTGGTGTGTGTGTGTGTGTGTGTGTGTGTGTGTGTGTGTGTGTGTGTGTGTGTGTGTGTGTTACTCTAGTCATGAATTGCCTATATTTTGTCTGTTTGGACCCCATCCTACCTTTATTTGACTTTGCTCTTTTGTGTGTGTGTGAGAGAGAGAGAAAGAGACAGAGAACTGCTTTCTGGATCCACAGGGCTCCAGAAAGCAAAAAACAACTGTATGATTTGAACATCATGCATTATTCAGAAATCATTTCCTGTAGGGGTAAGGAGCAGCTTCTCCATGCTGAAAAACCCACATGCCTGGGAATTGGAAATTAAAGGTGGGAAAAACCAATTTGAGACCGGAAATAGGAGAAGGACCATACGGGAACAGTTCCTTTGGTTTTTATTTGGTTTTGAAACTGCAGTACTTACGATGTGTGTGTGTCTCTGTGTTTGTTATCTGGCTGTGCAGCAGAGGCAGCTGCAACACACTTTTAGCGCACAGTGAGAGTGAAAAAGACCCTGCGCTGGGGTGAACCTGAGCATCTGCATAAAGGCCACCTCTTTCCTTGGCATACAGTCCCTGTCACTTTGGGTTAAAGGGGAGATACAGGTAAGAAGTCGCCAATGGCCAGCCCACAGCGAACTCCATCGGAGGAACTTGGATCATGAAGGCTGGCCAGAGGTCTTAGTCTTAGCGTTTGGGCAGAAGAGGTGCTGCTCACCTAACCCGAAACACTTGTCCAATTCCCTGGGCAGGGGGGAAGTGCCCTTAGATTTTTTACAAAGGAAGTTGTTGAGCAGCAAATGAGATGTAGGTGGGTAAATATCTAGTTCTTAATGACATCACCCTTCATTTCTTCACCCCACTGGCACAGGGAAGGACAGACGGAAGAAGGTGGATCATAAGAGAATCACAGAATCATAGAGTTGGAAGGGACTTTGAGGTCCATCCAGTCCAACCCCCTGCCATGCAGGAATCTCCATCAAAATACCCCCGACAGATGGCCATCCAGCCTCTGATTCCAAACCTCCAAGGAATGATACTCCACCACCTTCTGTGGCAGCTTATTCAACTGCCTAACAGCTCTAACCATCATGAAGTTCTTCCTAATGTTTAAATTGAATCCAAGACAAAAACATGTGGCGCCTGAAAGACTAGCTGCTGTATTTTAATGTTAACATTCAATGTTAATGACACATTAAAATATCATAGTCTATTTTTCAAGTGCCACATGCTTTTGTCTTAGTTTGTTCCTTTCGATTTTGCCCGAGATTCTCACATAGACGAACACGGCCACCTCTTCTAAAACGAGAACCAGATCACAACCGAAACACGTCAGAACCCAGAGCAAGAATTAACAAGCCATCATGTAACTGTTATCCGGTTATGTGTGTGAGAAGTGAGATAATCAGAGAAAGAGAGAGAAAGAGAAAAGTCAAAGGAGCACACAAACATTTTCGGCCACTGCTCCTTGGACGGTCCCCATGGGAGTGGATTCACCGCAAGTCACAAAAGGACATTTCACCATTACCAATCTATTAACGTGTGCACAGGGTGGGGAAAAGGGAGAGGGGGCAGTGGCGCCTCATGACTCCCTGTGGGGTGACTAACAGACCAATTAAACTGCCAATAAAAAATTTAATCAAGTAATAATGCACCTCACTTTGTTTAATTAGTGTTCTGTCAAGTGAATGAATATTTAAGAGGAGCGCCGCGGAGCCCCGTGCCAGGGCTGGCCCCCAGCAGGCCTGCGAAGGCAAGAGGCCCGCTTGGCAGGCCCGGCAGCCACATTTCAATTAAACTGACAGCTTCCCCTCGATGAGGTAGTATTGATCGTGGGCAATTAGGCCACCGGAGGCGCCAGGCCATGATGGCATTGGGGGGGGGGAGAGAGAAAGGGGGAGGCAGAGGTGAGCCCTGGGCTTGGCTGAGGGCATCCTAGATCGGGCGGCGGCCAGAGGCCTTGGGTTGGCTTGGCTTATTTATGTTTGACTCATCCTGTGGAGGATGGCGGGGAAGGTTTTCTTACGAATGGCCCTGAGAGATACGGAGGCTAGGAAAAGAACACAGTTGGCACATCGGAACGGGAGTGGAAGGTGGCTCTGGAAGTTGCCTGCTGTAGAGGAGAGCAAAGACAGAACTGGTCTGTGACACTGCCAAGAAAGTACCAAATATTGGAGACAGAATAAAATGTGCATTGCCTCAGAAATCAGTATACTTCTGAGTGCTGTGATACCTTTCAGTGAAGAAAAATGCATCCCTTCTTTAAAAAATTTGAAGGTCAGCTTGATGATTTAGATATCTGGCTGCAGAGACTAAAAGTTTGGGAGTTAGATTCCGCGCTGTGCCTCCGGGGAGCAGAGCCAGCCCAGGTGGCCTTGGGCCAGCTGCCCTGCCCCAGGACGCTCCCAGAAGGGAATGGAGAACCACTCCTGCCTTCTCTCCCTACAGAAAAGCCTGGAAAGGGTCTCAGAAGTTCGAATTTGTTGGACGGCACACAATTGTCACTTAACATATGAATCAGAATCCCCCGCCCCAGCTCAAAGTCCTCTGCTCCGGACACTGTACACATGCTTAGGAAAGATGCAATGTCATCTAAGCATTAGACTTTTGGAATTCACGCATGGAATAGATCGGTGGTGGTGAACCTTCGGCCCTCCAGAGGTTTTCGACCCCAACTCCCACAGTCCTTTGTCATTGGAAATACAGGCTTGGAATTCTGGGAGCTGGGGTCCAAAACATCTGGAGTGCCGAAGGTTTGCCACTAGATCGGCCCCAAAATCTGCAACTCTCCACAAACTTCTAGAATGCCATTGGCCATCCATACATTCCAAAAATTCTGTAATGAATTGTGAGCTGGAAATAAAACCAGTGGCCAGGATGGAGCACTCTTTTTTCCAAGCTTGAATAAATAGTTCATGGACTACTAGAGCAACAATGTGGTCCCCAGCCAGATGTTCTAGGCAAGGATTACCATATCAGACACATCTGGACAGTTTCTGGAAGGTGCTGTAGCAGGCCCCTAACGTAGCTTCTCTCTGAAGCTGGAGTGGAACCATGAGGATAATAAGTAAAAGCATTTATTTGGCTAATAAGGATTTCAGAGGAATCCTTAATAGCCAAATAAGAGTCAGTGTTTCCTAAACATTTGATAGCTGAGTGTCACTTTTTCTCTGCAAATTAAAAATGGAAGCATGTGCCATTCTTCAACTCAGACGATTTACTTTGGAAATAGAATAAGCGATCCTTGTGATAATTCTTATTCCACATGCCGTATTTAATGTGTAAGTTGCTATTCTAGACATGCTTTCTGGCTGGAAGGAGTGGAGCCCTGAGTATTGACTTACTACTGTCTTTTAAAACATTATTTAAAGACTAACCCATAAGAGAAAGTACTTTTGGCATCTCGCAAAATAACCACCACTAGATAATATTAAATAATGCACGATGTTTAGAAATATAGCAGGTTAAAATGTAACAATAAAGTAACACCATTGAGAATTAGAAACAAACAGAAGCTGTGTGTGTGAGTGTGTGTGTGTGGAAGATTAAGGCCTAAAAGGATTTCTGGGAGTTGCAGTCCAGGAACATCTGGAGAACCACTGGTTTAGATGGAAAAGATACCGGATGGAAAGACAGACAGGATGATGAGAGGAAGGCAAGGCAAGAGAAGAGAGATACCCCTTTGCCCTGCCCCTCCCCTCTCTGCTTTGCCCAACCCTTTGACCCCTGAGAAACGGTGGGGTCCCAGAAGGCCTTGGATAATTGTTTGTTTCACTTGAGCTGTTTTGTGGCCAGGGTAGGGCGAGTCTTGTAATGAGTATGGATTTGCCGGTAAATAAGTCCCCCTGCTCCTCAGCCCTGTAATAAATGCATTTGCCGTAATCTGGCTATCGCGCAGTGTAATTGCTAGCTGTCAGCCCAAATTGATGCGGCCGGCCCTGACTTTGCTGCCTCCGTGCCCTTCCTTCACGCTGCGATTCCTTCCCTGCCCTATCTCCAACTGTACACACACACACACACACACACACACACACACACACACACACACACACACACACACACACACACACACACACATACCCTCTCCCCAGAGAGCTCTCTGTTGGTGGCAGTCATTGGAGAGGGACGGTCACCCTCCCGTGTCCCTTCACAAGGCATCTGATCCACCCGAGCGGTCTCAGCATCCTGGCACAGAAGGAGGTCCAGGGGAATTCAGGTCAGATCACGTCCAACCATGATCCACAAAAAGGGCTGTGGATTGGAGTGCCCTTCGAGGCAACACAAGGCATGAAGGAAATGGGGTCCTTATGGGACACCAGCCAGGTATTTTTCCTATTCAAACAGGAGCTGCCCAGAATAAGGATATTCGTTTAAATGAGATGTCAACCTACCTGGGAAAAGGCATATTTTGGGGATCATGTTGACCTTCCCCATAACTATGTCTTAAAAAGAGAGTCTTAAAAAGAGAGTAGTGCTGCTGGGATGTTATGGTCAACAAGATGACAATTCCACCTCAAGTTTCCTTATAGTCCTGGGTTTAACGAGGGACCTTAGTCCACCCAACGAGCGGGGAGGGGTGGCAATGGATTTTCATAGCAACAAGATCTTGTGTCACTCTGACCTTGTAATGCAAATTACTTTCTTCATCAGCAGCAGCAGCATAGGATTCCAGAGCTGGAAAGGATCCTATAGATCAGTGGTTCTCCACCAGTGGGTCCCCAGATGTTCCTGGACTGCAACTCCCAGAAGCCCCTTCCAGCACAGCGAGTGGTGGAGGCTTCTGGGAGTTGCAGTCCAGGAACATCTAGGGACCCCCCACAGGTTGAGAACCACTGTGATAGACCATCCAGCCCATGGTCCTGTCAAAGAAGCACAGTGGAGGAACTGAACTGCCAATCCCTGAACTATCCAGGAAGTGGCAATTTAAAGAATACCGTGTATAGAGAGAGCTGAGGCTTGGAACATTGCAAAGCTCAACGCTCTGGTGTTGACAAGACAGACCCACCTGTGCTTGTAATTCACCACATTACTAACCCCCCTGCTGGTAGTGCCAGCCATCTCTTCTTGGATCCAAATTAGGCCTGCAAACGGGGCATTGTTATGCAAAATCCAGGCACTCTGCATAATAATGTGTTGATGGTGTCTTTATTTTGGAAGTCCTCTTGGCAGAGAATTATGAGATCATGACAAAACTATAGATGGAGAGGCCTGAAAAAGAGCACCAATGCAGGGCTTTCTGAGGAGAGAGGTTAAGGGTTCTTGCTAAGTAATGAACAGCCCTAGACAATTAGATAGATGGTCAAACCAGCCTATTAAATAAGAGGCAGCATATAGTGCACACTTTGAGAAAAGCCGCACAGTTATGCTTTTCAGATACAGGACTGCGCAGGACACAAACATTAATTGCACAGAACAGGTGGGTCTGGTTTTCCTTTGACGCTTGGCTTCTACTTCTTTTTGGAAGGTGCACACTTCTCTGTATTAAACTTTGGTTTCTAAAGTGTGTCATGTCACTTACTTCAGATGGTTTTCCACCTCTTTCTTTTCATGCACTAAGAAGGCATACTGTTTGCATGCCTCAAAATGTGTCTATCCAGCCCTGCAACTGTGTCGGGTATTTTTCTTCCTGCTGAGTCACAACACGACTCCTTGTCGGTGCAAATGCATTGGTCTTGCGAGACGAGCATCCGGTGACGTCTTAACACAGGTTGAGCTGCGGAGTCCTTTCCCCTCGGATTGTGACAGAACTCTGAGTTCCCCATGATTTACAGAAAGAAGGGCCCTGGACGCCTGTCAAGGGGATCAACGTGATAGAATCTGTTGGGCAAGAGAGAGGAGTCACAGAGATCTTTCCTTTGCAGGGTGTAGGAAAACTGCAGAATTCCGCCTTCCAGCTTGCAGAATTCTACTTGGGCACAGCATGGTGGCTTCTCTGGTTCAGCCCCCCCCACCCCATGATTCTGGGGGGAAATCAGATTGAATGGAAAAAAGAAGGAAGGAGGAAATAAGTGGTGATGGGGACCCTCGTGTTATTGCTGGATTTCTTTTGCTTTTCCAGAGAAGATGAACCTCCCCCCCCTCTCTCAGCACTGCTCTCTTGTCTCTCTGCCTCCTGGTGCAATAAGGCTTTCTTGTCACGCGTGACAATTTGTAAAGCGCCGGGGCTCTCCCGCTGACATGCCGCTGCGCTGTTCATTTCCCCGCAGCTGTCAAGCCAGCAATCACGTTTAATAAAGGCAAAGAAATTAGATAGCAGAACAAGGAATCTTTTTGGCCTAACAATGCAATTATTACCAGGCGAGGCTTCTGCCTTCCCCTCATTTCCCCCCCCCCAACTCAGAAGTCCTCTCCTCCCTTAGAAAAACAGCTCTGCCTGATTTGAAAGGGTGAAGGATGGAATGATTGGGGGGGGCACACTAGTGGGACTAGCCCTGCAAGAGACGGAACACAGGCGTAGATTGGTTTGTTGCAGAGGATGGGAAGCCAGATTGCAGCCCTCGTGCAAAGCTTTTCTGTTGATTCCAGATAAGCATCCTTCACAAGAAAAGAAAAGAGATTGGTTGTCTTTGCAGGCATATTAAGCTATGGGCCATGATGATGGGTGTGCGCATCAATGATGCCATTAGACAATATTAGGTTGTGAACTCAGTGTTTTGTTTTTTTCTGGGAGGGAGGGATGTTCTTTTGTTGATGATGCCTTCTGATTCACTCACTTCAAGATAGAGTAAGCCTCTGGAGGGTGTTTTTAATTATTTATTTTTACCCTTTCCTACTCATTTGGCTGAGTGGGACCCTTTCCTGCCCTGATCATATCATTAGTGTGTCCCTGAATGGAGCCTTGATTTTCATACTGGGGATGTTGTTTTTTTCCTGGGGATTTATAAGAAATTCTAAAGGAGGATACAACACTGTGCAATGCAGCAGCAGTGATCACATTAAATCAGCTTTGGGTGGGGGTTTCCTTTTTCTATTTCTTATAGTACTTTACATTTCTCTTCACTTTTCAACACAAGGAAAACTATCTGCACTTATTTTTAATTTCACGTTTTTGCTGTTTATTTTTTATTTTTTTATTTTTATTTTAAACTGCATGGTGAGGGCAAATGCTCTGGCAATTAGCAGGCTCACATGGGTGCATTTGTCTCTCTGTGGGTGGTCAATTGGCTGCTCCTTTATCATAAGGCTTTGGTCTCGCATTCCCAGTTTAAACTGGCAGCTCCAGGGCCTTCCGGCTTCCCTGACTCTGCCCTAGTTAGGGTGGCTCCTTAGACATAAAAGAAAGGGAGAAGAGGCAAGGGGCTGTATCAAAAGACATCTGCTGAAAGGAGGGTGAAAGGAGGCAAGGTTTTTTATCATTTAACTGGGAAACCAAGGCATGCATGGAGGTGGGGAAGAAATGAGTGAGGGGGGCTTGTCTGTTTTCTGCCTCTCTCATCCAGGACCTTCTCACTGGGCACAGCCACCTGCAGCAAGGTCCCCGGTCTCAATGTCCTTTGCTTCTGTGGAATGAGCTTCAAAATAGGATGGTTTTTGGAAAAAGAGGCCTGGCCACAGCCCCCCCCCCAAAGAGAAGGCGCCGCTCTCGACCAGGGTATGCACAGGCACCCTTCCAGAAGCAGAAAGGCTTGTTGTACCTGGTCGAGGAAAGAACGCTGGCCTCAAGGATTTCTCCATGGGTAACCAACAAGACTTTTTTGCTTCTCTGTTGCACTACCAACTCATCTTTATCTTGTAGTCCACTGAAACCCCTAGATACTTTTCATTTGCACTGTGATTTGTTCACTACAGGACTTTGCTAACTACTTTTCAGTAGCCAGGTTGCTGTTACTGTCCCATCTGTCATTTGGTACTTTGCACCAGTGGTGCAAAGACCAGTGGTGCAAAGACCTGAAATCCCTCTAATGGCTAACTTTGAAAGTGCATGTTGGAAATATTTATTAGAAAATAACTGGGAAGAAACAAAATTATAATTTACTTGTTACTCAAGACTGATAAACATATGGGCCAAAAAAAGGTAAACATAGCTCGATGGGCACTCTCATAGAAATACAATCCCCATTTTTTCCCCCCCTTCATTGGGAATGAACGTTGAACTAGTTTAATTCTGTGGCATGGACCATTTTATAAAATATAATGTTGACATACACGATAGCCTGGGACCGCTTGGCTGCGACCAAGGTGCCCATCCGTTCTCCGGGACTGACGGGCGGATGGGATCCCTGGATGGAGGCCCTGCCTTTCTTCCCGTAAGGGGGCAGGCAGCAATTCAGAACGGCATGCCTCAAAGCGGAATAGATCATCCAGGCCTGAAAACGGGAGGAGAGCAGGGAAAGAGGGGGTGGTGGGGGGAACGCATCCTTCCGCGAAGCCAGCGCCGGGGAAATTTCTGACTCCTGGGTACCACCGTGTGGGGGGGGCGATGAAAGGAGGGGGACGGGAGCGTCTCGGGAAGGAGGACCACACCGGGTCGTCCCCCAGCCCCATTGGGAGACCTGTAGGGCTAGAGGGCCATGGGGTCCCGGGAGGGGGGGCACTCTCTCCCTCCCCAAGGAAGGGGTGGAGAGAAAGGGGAAGCCCCCTGCGCTGTTCCTCCGCCTCGGCTCCCCAGCCGCCGGCCCCCCTCCCTGATGAATATGACCCTTCAGTCCCGCCCGCCGCCCGCCACCCCCAATGCCCTCCCTCCTCCATTAAGAATCGAGAGCGTGCCTTGCACTGCATTACCGCAGCGCTGGGCGGTGGGGGGGGGGACCGCGAGCACCGCTCAAGCGGGAAATGGCAGAGGGCAGCCGAGGAGGAGGAGGAGGAGGAGGAGGAGGAGGAGGAGGAGGAGGAGGAGGAGGGGGGGCTCCTTCTTTCTTCCACGCCTGACCTCCCCCCCCGCCACGGCCACAGCCAAAGGCAACTGCTACTAATGGCTCTGCACTCCCCCCCCTTTCCACACACATTTCCCTGGCGAGGATGGAGGCTGGGGGGGTGTCGGGGGAGAAAGAGAGAGGCCAGTGGGAACTAACGAGGGAAGCCGGGCCTCACCCCCCCTCACCCCAAAAGAGGGCACGGCGCGGCATCCTCCCCCACCCCCGGTCCAGCCAAGGCTGATGAGTCGCCGCCTCCCTCCCGGGCTCCGTCCAGGCTTCCTCCTCCTCCCAGAGCCGGAACGGGGGCGCGCGCCTGTGTCTCTCTCTCCAAAACTCAGGCAGCCTCGTGCTCTGCTGGCAACCTTCATGGGGGGGGTCCTTCTCCTCCCCCTTCTCACGATGGCAAACTTGAGCCTGCCAGACGCTTCAGGCATCGGGCATTCATGCATTCACCCACCCACCCCCTCACCCCAGCCCAGCCTCGCCATCCCGCAGGAGGAGACTCGGGGTTGTGCGTGACTCTCTCTGGTGGGCAGACCCCCCCCCCTCCGTTTATTTCGGGAGGCCCTAATGCGTTGCTTTGCCACGCGCCGGAAGCCGTGGTTCCCGTTACGGCCGCCTGAATTTAAAAAAATCACCCGCCGGCGCCGTCCTTTTTTTTTCTGTGTGTGGCAAAACAGCAGGTGGACATTGCACGGGGATTTTTCAAAATAGCTAAGCGCTGGAAGCAAACAATAGGGAACCGAGTTTGCTGCGTATTAAGCCTCTTGCGGTTCCCCCCATTCTGATCTATTCCAATGATTGTCTCCTCTCCGTCCCTCTGCTCCTAGCTGCTAAGGCTTGGGTTTATAATGTACAATATTTGTAGTAGTAGGACTGTTATAATAATGTTTAAGGACAGGCTGAGAACCAGCAGTCGTTGAGCCTTGCCCCTCCTAACGTGGGTTTTGTCCACCGTGGCAGGGACTGGGGCTGAGGCTAAAGTAGAAAGGTGGGTGGGTGGGTGTGCCCAAATGGCCATCATAAGAGCCAAAAGGTTAGGGAGGCGCTGGAGGGGCAGAAGCATAACCCCCCCATTTAATTCCTATACTTGTGGTGCCAAGATTTCCCAAAGAGTGCCATGCAGGAACCCCCATCACAGGACTCTCAAAAGATGGACATCCAGCCTTTGCTTAAAAACCTCCAAAGAAGGCAGCAGATTCCACTGCTGGACAGCTCCAGCCGTCATGAAGTTCTTCCTAATGTTTAAGTGGAATCTCTTTTCCTGTAGTTTTTGAGAGCTGTGATGCCATGGAAAATAAACCTGTTTCCTCTCAAGGTTGGCTCAGGCTTTCATCCTTTGGAGGTCAGCTTGGGGGCAGGGGCGGGGAGCAACGTATATATTTGGTTTAAGCACTACGGGGTGATATGCAAACAGCACACTTTGCTTCCTGCTATGTTTACCGGTACAGTATATGTTTAACTGTCTGTAGTCCTAAGGAATTTTGCATGCTTGCTTTGTTGCATTTTCCAGTTCAATACAGGAAAACCCAACTCTGCTGTTTTTCATCTTGCACCTTCTTCATTCATGGGTTTCGTTTTTAAAACACTTGCATAATTTCCCACCGAGACAGATGTCAGGGTCAAAGCAAGTTCAGGCCACGAAAAATGTTTAATGTTTAATCTTGGTTAATTAGCTTTATGTGTGCTATTTATTGCCATCGATTGTTGTCTAGATTCTGAGTTCATCTCATATAGGGGTGTGCATTTATACATTTTGTGTACAAACTGATATTGTTTTATCCCCTTTGCCTCTTTTAGCTCCTTGTTGTTTTAAAAAAGTATAATATCAACTGATAATAACCCAGCTGAGGTTTCAGCTGTTCAGCAGCATATTTGGCCCAGGACTTGTGAAATGTTCTGTACTGGATGCAGAGGAAGGGTTGCTTCTGTGACAACTTTTATTATTATTATTATTATTATTATTATTATTATTATTATTATTATTATTATTATTATTATTATTATTATTATTATTATAATATCTTTTGGCAGTGTAGTGGCTTTTAGGTACAATTCTCCACTGTCTTCTCCTCCAGATGTTTCTCTGTTTTCTTCCAAAAGCGAGATTTTATCTGCTTCTGTGCCTTTAGCAATAAAATGATGAACCGACAATGGCATCTTCAAAACAGGCAGCCCCATCCCGCAGCCATGCACGTCACAAACTTGCGATCCTGGGTCTACCCTGTTTGTCAAGCCATCCCCACGCCAAGCACTGTTTGTGAATGGCTGGGGTGGGGGGGAATGACACTCCACCTCTAGCCATTATCCCATACTGCCATCTCAGAGATCCTGCCGCTCTGTAGATCAGCCTTGCTGATGGTTCACACAACTGCTACTGAGCAAGAGCCAAAGGGAGGGAGGGAGGGAGGGAGGGAGGGGAAGAGAAGAGGGGAGACTCCTTTAACTCACATTTATTTGTCCTCAGAATTGCTATTGATCACAGGAGGCTTGATCTCTGCTCAGTCATTTCCACCCCCCCACCACCACAACCCACCGCCCTCGCCTCATCTCCTGATAAGAAATGATGTCACAGCTTCAACCCAAAACTCTTTCCAGGGCCGAGAACAGGGCAGCGTGTCAAGCGATAGATAGACAGAGAGTCCCACTAGGAAGGCTCGGGTTCAAATCCTCGCTCAGCCGGGGAACTCATCCAAACTGGCTTTGGGCCAAGCCTCTGCCTCTGTGAGCCTCCACGGCCTGGCATGTGTTTTGTGCGGCGAATATAAAAGATTGCAGGTGGGCACGGGGAGGAAGGAGTCACGGGCGGATCTTCACACACACACACACACACACACACACACACACACACACACACACACACAGGGTTCCTTATGCTTGTTCCTCAACTGAGGTCTCAGCAATTCCACAGCACTCCTGGCTTAGCAGCAAAATAAACCCCCAATCACTCTTTACCACCACTGCTCCTCTCTCCCTTCCCAGGAGGCAAACCCACAACCTGCCTTTAAAATCCCCTCTATATGGTAGACTCCTGACCTATCTGCCCCCTCACCCACCCCCAACCCCAGTTCTCCAAAATGACTCTTGTCACCCGTGTCAAAAACCCAACAAAACCCAACCCGCTCCTTCTCCCTGGCACGTTGCAAAAGAGACCCCAGCTGTTTATGTCCATAACTCATTTTCGCATCAATATCCTTCATAACCGGGTTTTTATTCTCCTGGGAAGGAGCCAGCTGTGAATTAGACGAAGCCTCCCCCTCCCCATCTACGTGCGCCTGTCCTTCCCCGAGCCTCTGCTCTTTCCCACTCGCAACAGGCAGCTCAGGAAAGACAAATTAAAAAGGTCCTTGATCCGCTGCTGTCTGCTCCCCTGGCGACATTTCATGCCAGCTGTTGGCTAAGCCAGCACGTCTGGAAATGTCACGGCGGTGGGTCAAAAAAAGGAAAAAGCAAAAGCCAGGCCCTGGTGCCCTTCAAGGTTTCACAAAAGGAAAGGAAGACGCTGGCTGTGGCCCTCTCCTATCGGATGGAGAAGGTGGACACAGCAGGGCGCAGCAGGGCCACGGAAGCCCCACTTGTGAGCAGCACCTGGACAGGAAACTAAACAGCCAAACACACAGCTGCCCTGTCTTCTCTACAAGGATGGGGGAGTGCTAATGTAGCATATTTTTTCCCCAATTTTTTTCCAATATTTCTGTTTTTCCCCTGAAAAAAACCCAGAAAAAAACCCAGCCCCCCCCAGCCCAAGTTTCAACATTTCAGGAAATTTTACATTCTCTACCAGCAGCAAGTCAGCAGTTTAACCGTGGTGCTGCAAGGCTCTTAAATAGCACCAGTGACTAGACTTGGACTCAATGCCTGGTTGGCTGGTGGGTTTTCAAGGACCTGGGCTCGACTCATGACTCGGAGTGAACCTACCCCCTTCCCTTGTTTCTGGGTAGGTGGGGGGGGGGAGTTTGTTTTTAACTCAGATTTGGGGCCCGGGATGTGGAACTTGGGGGGGGGAGATAAAACCACCGACGTGGGACTCGGACCCAAAGTCTTGTCCAGCTGAGATGGTTGTGTTTCGATTGAAATGGCAGCCCTTGTTTCCAGATGTTTGTGAAGATTCTCAATCATCCAGGTGAATTTATCTGGAAGTTGAGTCATGGCAACTGGACTTCTTTTTTTCTGGAGAGATAGAAATGTTTCGCTGCTCATCCAGATGCTGAGAACTGGGCTCACCTTTTGTTTTTGTTTTTACGGTGAGCAATGAGTTCATGGACAGCAGTGGGGAACCGACCACGACCTGTCATTTTTCTTAGCCATAATACCCCAACACCTTATTGCTGGGGGGGGGGAGTGGCTTGCCTTTAGCTTCGTTCTAAAGCAGGCCTGCCCAAAGTCCGGCCCGGGGGCCAAATCCGGCCTGTCAGGCCATTCTGAGTGGCCCGCGGCTGGCTGGCTCGCCCCTCCCTTCCCCTCCTTCGCTTATCGGTCAGTGGGTGGGGCTTGCAGTGGGGTGGGTGGCAGGGTCGGGGAGCAACCGGCCCCTGACACATTCTCAGCCATCAAATCTGGCCCTCCTTACAAAAAGTTTGGGCACCCCTGTTCTAAAGGCACCATGACCCCTTTCATCACTGCTTTAGGGCCACCATGGAAGGAAGCCTCACTCCATTTGGCCTCCAAGGTGGGTAACATGCTGTTCATTTTGCTTCTGTGAAGACCAACGGGGGAACCTTTGCCATGCTTTATACCACAGCACCCCAGAGTTCCCGTAGTATTGGCCATTTTGGATGAGCCTCCTAGGAGTTGAAGTCCAACAGCTGGGCAGGGAGGGCGAGTCCTTCCATTTCCCGGGCTAGGAAGGGGGGGGCAGGAGCAAAGGGCCTCCTCTTTATAAGATCGGTCCCGGCATAGAGCTCAAACGCAGCAAGCCAACCAAGGGCCGGCAACAACAAAGTGGCTGGATTAATGAGCAGCTGAAGTTCACCTTGTGCTGATCAGGCGTTCCCTCACTAGATGTCGTCTTCTGCAAGGCCCTCTGGGGGCTTCCGTTCAAGCCGGCGCTGGGAGCAGCTTACCTTTGCTCTTCGCATTAGCAGCTCTCATTTAAGGCTTTAAAGGGACACTCAAAATAATTGACATTGTTTGCCAAAGGAGCGGTTATGGAGGGTCAAGAGACACCTGTTTTATGGTGATGATGGCCAGCGTCTGGTATTTGCCTTCTAAAAACCCTTCCGGATCCTACGACTCCCTCGCCGTCGTCTGTCCTTGCACACATCTCTGGGAAGACACAGTGGCTTCGTTGTATGTCTCCCTCGGAGGCCAGGAAAGATGATGCAGGACAGACTGTTCCGAACTAGAACCCTTGGCAGCCCCCTCGTTTCAGTTCCAAAAAGAAATGATCCTGTGTGCAGACTAGTAGAGCTGCGTCCGGATGAGAAGGCAGGGCAAACCGATCGCTTTTAAAATGGGGCAGGCTGGGCATGAGTGGAAAGAGAGAAAGAGAAGTAGCAATTGGAGACAAGGGTTTCTTGGCTTGTGACAGGTGGCGCCAACCAAGGCCACCCAACCAGTGAGGAATGGTAGGGCTCAAAGAGCACTTGTTCCAGTTTGCTGCCCTCCTCTGAACTGGTTCCAACTGGAGCTCAGAGCTCGGGCTCTGAAATCTGGAGGGTGCCATTGAAAGATTGATAAAGAGGTAACGTGAATATAATACATGCACGTATGCATGTATGAGTCCATAAATAATCCCATCGTTGTATTCTAGTTTATATTATTCTTTTTATGTTATTTTGAATGGGATGCCAGTTAAAAATGTAAAATTAAAAAAAATTATCAGCAATGGGGAGGAATAGCCATGAGGTTCATTGGATCCAAAGGCAATGAACAATTGAGAAAGGCAGGAAGGATTTTGGGACATGGGGTGGGAGAGAGAGAGTGAGCCAGAAGAGGCAGAAGAATCTGGAGGTGGCAGAAACCAGGTCAAGAGAGCCACAATGCCCTCTGCACCGTGGCTCCAACGGCGCCCCTTCCATTGCAGGAATGTGATGGGGTTGCCCTTGGCCGTGTCATGGTTAATCGCATTTCCAGCCGTGCAAGACTGAGGCAGGCCAGGGAGGCCTAATATAATTTAATAAGCTTTTCATCTCTTTCCGCTCTATTGCCAAACTGTACCGGAAACAACTTTTATTTTGCTGTGGGCGGCGGCGGGCGGCGGTGGGGGGGGGAGAGGAAGAAAGAGGGAGAGAAAGAGCCATCGTCTAGTATATTACGGCCCCTCTGATGACGGGAAAACGCTGTAAACCATTCCAGACGCTATGCAGAAGGAGACTTCACTGCTGGTTTAGCAAGAAGGAACATGATAGGAATAAATAAAACATATAGTGAAAATTGCATACGCGCATGTACACACAAATCCGTGTTCACAACACACACTTCCTTGGTTGCAATAAAAATGGATTTATTTTCCTTCCTGGAAATTGAATAACTATTGTGGTGCAGGAGCCTTGAAAGACTCTCCCTGAGGAAATGTTATATGCATAGATGGATGAGCTTATGGGGTTTACAAAAGAGGAAGGAAGGAATGTAGGAAGGAAGGAAGGAAGGAAGGAAAGGAAAGGAGGGAGGGCAGGCGGGTAGGCAGTACATTTTAAGGAGGTCACAGAACTAATAATTCTGCTCAGTCCTTTATCAGCTTTCCTAGAAATAATCCCTATTGAACTGCCATGAAGCTCATTTCAGAGTAGACAAGTGATGCAATGTAAGTTCCATACAAGCCAATCCTCGGGCAGGATGGCTGAGAAATAAATCAGTCAATGGGAACTACTTCTAGGAATTTATTTACTTACTTATTTATTTGCTATGTTTACACTCTGCCTCCACACACACACACACACCCAGATCAAGATGGTGTGAATGATTGTTTTCCCTACATTATCCTCAAAATAACCCAGTGAAGGCTCTGAGAAACAGCCAGTAGCCCATTGCATGTTGTAGCTCTCTACCCGAGAGGTCACGAACTGACACACTCAACGACAATTTGAACACGCAGCTGCACAAGAGGATGCAGGGCTCTCAGCGCCATCCCCCAGTCCAAAGAAACAGGCTACAATACGACCACAAAATATTCAACTGCACAACATCCTAAGGTAGCATGCAAACTTAGTTTGGGAAATAAAGCTGCTTAGGGAAAATGGCGGAGGGGCAACTAAGGTATGACACTAAATGAAGAAACATGGGGTCCTTGGTTGAACGCCAGAGTTCTAGAAATCTGGAAGTGAAGAGTGGGTGGCAAAGCAGACACGACAACGGGGTGGGGAGGGAGAAATCATCCCATCCTTATGCAAAACTAGGCGACCGGCAACACCTTGATAGGCCACTAATAAAACATGGGGTCACGAAGAGTCGGTCACGACTGTAACAGTGCAACTCACACACACACAATAGAAATTAAAAAACACTGCAAGCTTTCGAAGGCAACACACTCTTCTTCAAAGCAATGCTTTGCTTTGAAGAAGAGTGTGTTGCCTTCGAAAGCTTGCAATGTGTTTTTTTGAAAAAAAAAGTATTAGTGGCCTATAGCCTAGTTTTGCACTTGTATTTTGTGATGGCCACATAGCTCACTCCCCCTTTTTTTATCCTATCCCTATAGCTCTCCAACAGAGCATCCTATGGACTTGATGGTGCCTCTTTACTTTTCAAACGCAAAAAGTGAGGTGTCCCTTGCTGACAGGTTAAAGGACTGCCCAAGGCGGCTCCTCCCTGCAAGGTGGCCGCATAAACATGTCTTTCTCTGTCGCTCTCCCACCGGGGCTCCTCCCACGTCCTTTCTGTTCCAGCCAAAGCCCACTGATTGAGTCTCTGAAATTATGTTGCGCCAGCAGGAAGCAAACCTTAATAACACTCCTGATGGCAGAAAATGTATCCATTAGTAGTTCCAGAACTACTGCTAAGTTAATTCTCCTTTCAAAACACATATGCACACAGAGCACAAAGAAATACACGCACAGACACCCACATATTTTTATGCATCCACTTTTACCCAATGGGGCTGTTTGACAACATTTTCTGAAGCACAGCCAGATAACAAATAATACTAAAATTAATCTTAAGACACACACACACACACACACACACACACACACACACACACACACACACACACACACACACACACACACACACACACACACACACTCCTCATTATCCTGAGGCTGGTAGAGTACGGTCATTGGCACGGCCACCTCTATTATTATGAGGCCATTTTGATCTGCTTAAATCCACCAGCCTGCCACCACGTCGGAGAACCTAATCAGGCAGTTAAAAGGCGAAGATGTTGAAGAGGGAAAGAACCCATACATCGTGGCATTAATAAGAAGGCAATCAGTTCCCAATGACGTGTGTTGGAGGCAGGAGAGAGCTTTCCAGGAAAGATGAGATGGTGGCAATCAGAACAAAAGAAGGGACCAGGTGTATTCCCCACACGATTGAGCAGACAAAAAAAAAAGATGCCAAGAGGTGTCTTTCAGTGTTATTTCTCTCCCCATGGAAATTCAGAGTCTCAGGGCCCCTTCAGGAAGTGGTCCAGGTCTTTTGCCATTCATTCCAAGGCCAGCTCACATTGGGATGAAGCTGCTTGGGTCTTATGTGTGGCCACAGAAGGTGTGCTGTCCAAGGGAGGGTAAAAACTCCCATTTGGATGGTGTTCCATTTCCCAACACCCTAACCCTAACCCTAACCCTAACCCTAAACTTTTCCCATCCCATTCCCCTCCCCCCCTTGCCTGAGGTTATGAGACATTTCCTGTCATGTGGACGTTTGTATATATTTATTTCTGCATTTTCCCCTAATATATGCCCTACATATTTTCTCCATTGTCTAAATGTACAAAGGACGAAGGCCTGAATATCTTCCTCTGCCCCTACCCCAACTAAAATATTTCTCTCTCTCATTCATGTATTTTAAACAACCCTTGCAAAATATGGCAAACCAACACCACCAACACCCCATTTTCCCTAGAGAGCACAAGGGGGGGAGGGGCATTTCATATTTTATTATCCTGATCCTGTGGTTAGCAATCCCTCACCTTGGAAACCACTTCGAGGAGGTTTTGACTCCCAAGGCAGAATAAACATGTTTTAAATTTATTTTAAAAACTATCAGACCTAGCAGCCATCACATTGGGTGGCGGAGAGTTCCATAACAGAACTATGTATCTGGAGAGAGGACTCCAGTCCTTTGTATTCTTGAAGGCTTTCACGGCCAGGATCTGATAGCTGTTGTGAGTTTTTCGGGCTCTTTGGCCACGTTCTGGAAGTTTTTTCTTCCTGAGACGTTTCGCCAGACTCTGTGGCCAGCATCTTCTGAGGGCAAGGAGCTCAGGGAACTAGGAGTTCCTCTCCAGAGAGATCAGCTCGTGTGTCACTCGGTCCACTTGGGTTGCCTTGTGTACCCCTGTGTACTGGGCTACCAGCCCTGCTCTTTTTCTCCCACCCTCCACCCCTGAAAGGTCCCTCAACACCCGAGCCCCTCTAGCTTTTCCTCGCAGGAGTTCTTTCTGAGATACGAAGAGGCCGACGTAGTTACAAAGCGAAATACTAAAAAAATGCTTTATTAGCCTTGTTATCACCAGGTTTGCTCTTTGGAGAGCAAAGCTGTTCTAAGGTGACTTCCCAGATTCCAGAGGCCCTGCAGGCATGACCAAACTTCTGCCCTCCTGATGTTTTTGGACCACAACTCCCAGAATTCCAAACCTGTTTTTCCAATGGCAAAGGACCGTGGGAGTTGTGGTCCAAAACATCTGGAGGGCCAAAGTTTGGACATGCCTGCGCCTGCTTGAACGTTTGTTTGGATTATGCCCGCCGCCGCTTCAGCTGCCATCATCCCAGATTAAAAGGGGTTCTGGTTCAAGGTGGGTGGGGGGGCAGTAATTCCAAAGATGCTGAAAACGGCCCCATAAAGCCGGGGAATATGGGGAGGGAGAGGATTTTGGGAGCAGAGACTGCCCCCCCATTGCTTCCCAGCCTCAGTCGTGCCCTACCCGGAAAGAGAACAAAATGTCCTTGGAGATTTCAGCTCCTTTGGGCATTTCCCCCTGGGCTTCTATCACTCTCTCTCCCTTTGCTGCTGGGAGATGACATTGAGTCGGGAGTGTATTAACACTCCTGATCAGCTGCTCAGGGCAAACAAACAGAGGAGTAAATAAATCACAGGCAGCCGGCTCCCTTTCCTCCTTTCAAAGAGCACGGCCAGCCTGGCAGACAAGTGCCCGGCCCTGCGATGGGGAGATAGCAAGGGAGGAGAATAGCCAGTGCCAATGGACACAAACGGAAGAGGGCCTTTTGTGTGTGTTCCGCATTAGCTGCCTTGCAACCCCAGAGTGACACGACAAGCTATTCCCTTTGTTGAGAACAAGTGTTAAACCACTGTGGAAGAAGGGGAGGAGGGCTGTGGCAGCGGTGCCTTGGGATGGGGGTGGGGGTGGGGGAGGAAGCATGCAAGAAATCAAGGGGAAAACTGCCTAATGTTTGTATAGCACATGTCCAGAACTTTGAAGAATCTAGTTGCAAGTCACAGACGTAGCTATCTCTAACTAGTTAGCTTTCAGGTAACATAAGGGAATGACTACTTATGTTAAAGTAAAATCTGTTAAGTTTGTTAAAGTCAATGTGGAATCGCTGCAAAGATACTTGATAACTTTAGTAAGCCACACTTTCTATGAACTTTAAAAAATTATTTTGAAAGGTACTTAGAGGCATTTTGAACAGAATTTGGAAGGCATTGTGTTGATTCTCCATCACTGTTTTAATAAGTTGTATTATTTTCACTTTGCCATATTTTTATTATATATATATTGTATTGGGTGTTGTTCTTAAAATTGTTGTAAACTGCCCAGAGTGGCCTCATTGCCAAATAAATAAATAAATAAATAAATAAATAAATAAATAAATAAATAAATAAATAAATAAATAAAAAAGTTTACTGGTTTTCCATGTACAGTATTTCAAAGTGTAATATCAGAATGAGCCACTGGAGAGAGCTAGAGAATATGCCTGCATTTTTTTGTGTCACTGACAAGACAATACTGTATATACCGTATTGTAACGTAATAGCAACATGTAACGCAACAACTGACTTGTGTCATCAGAACAAAGATAAGGGTAACAGCCAACCTGACTGTTAAAAGTAATGAGCAATGTAATGAGTGCTACAAAGAAACCTCTAAAGAAAAAATAATATAAAAAGAGAATAACTTATTTTTTTAAAAACAAGACTCATAGAATCATAGAGTTGAATTCCCATTTCCATGGGGAGAGGAATAATCTCCAGGGGCCATCCAGTCCAACCCCCTGCCATGCAGGAACCCCCATCACAGCAATGGTTCAGTCAGATGGGAAGGTACGTCTCAGAAGAACCCATGAAATGGCCTTCTCTGTTGCTGCTCCCAGACTTTGGAACTCCCTCCCACTGGAGGCCAGGCTGGGCCCCACCTCTGCTGTCTTTCTAGAAACAGGCAAAGACCTTCCTCTTCGGGCAAGCTTTCCTGGAATGAGCGACTACCTTTATGTGTCTTTTATATGGATTGCCATACATGATTGCATGGACTGATTTCATAAGAACACTAGTGTTTCCTACGTCGCTTTTCACCCCTCATCATGGATTCTTCTTGCGTGCTCTTTTGTTACCTTTTTAACGTTCTAAGATGCCTCTTCAAACTCCCTGTTCCTCACTTGAATGTGTCTTAAATGTTCTTGACTGTATATTGCCCCTCATTATTGTAAGCCACCTTGGGTCCTTTTTCTAAGGCGAACGGTGGGGTAAAAATATTCAAAATAATAAATAAATAAATAAATAAACCATCTCCCAGGCTGTTCTCCACTTCTGGCCTTACTTCCCTTACTGCCGATCGCTGGGGCAGCAAATTCTGACCTCCTTGGAGATGGCACTGGTTACTGCCGGTCTGTTTTTTTCCTCCCTCTTTTTTCCTCTCAGCGGGGAGAGCTGCACCGCTGACCTCAAAGCTCGCGCCACTTATCCCCTCACAGCATCTTCCAGATGTGTGTTAATCTGTTGGCTGGAGTAAACAGGAGACGGGATTCCATTTGCTTCCATGCTTGTCTCGGGCATCAACCCGCTTGCTGAGCCATATGGCTTTCTTGTGATGCTCTCCGATGGAATGGCAGCATCCCTGCCCCGGGGTATCCTCCTCTCAAAGCAGAGCTTTCTGTGGGTTCCCAATGGGCACCTGCAAGGGGCAGGAGGACATGACGGTGGCACTGGAGACAGATGAGCAGAGAGGATCTCTCTCTCTCTCTCTCTCTCTCAACAGGAAACATAATACTTAGGTCTGGTATGCACAGCGTTTGTAGGGCAGGGTGTGCGACATGTCCCTGCCCCCCACCCCACCCACACTGGCACCCTCAGAGGGACATAACATGCTAAGAAATGCTTTAAAGACGGTGAACATCAAAACCAGAAACAACTAGTCATCTACTTTTTGGTTTCATGTTTGGTTTGGGGATGGGGTGAACTTGGGGGGGGGATCCTTACCCCAAATTTGAAAAAAAAATGGAGGGTTTCAGAAGGAAAAAGCCTTTTGTCTTTCAAAAGCTGAGGGTCCCCTCCCCCTCTCCCCTGGGAGATGTGGGGAGCTCCCGAGAGAGGACCGCAGGGTGTTGGGAAAGCCGTCTGCCCTTGACCGACCCTGGCATTCGGAGAAACAGGAGGCCTTAGAAACTCAAGCGGCACCTTTAGGACAACGGAGCGGGCCCCTCTGTTTTTATGGTGTCAGGCGGGTCTCTTTTCGCTTTGGCTGCAACCGACGAACAGGATGGCCTTGCTTTCCGTCCCAATTCTTATGGGTGTCGTCCTCCTTGAAAGATATTCCGATCTGGCATCCAGAATTGTGAATGTCCACCGCATCCCACAGCAGAGGGAGCCTCTCTTTTAGGCCAGCCGGCCCTACTGTGCCCGTTCGGAGGGTGGGGGGGTACACTGGCCTCCCCCTCCCCCTCCGGTGCCTGCCTCTAAATGGAAGCCCTGCTCCCTTGGGCAGCCAGCCCTTCCCTGGCCTTTCCCTTGCGCTTAGCCAAGGAGGCCCTTCCTTTCGGTTGGGGAGCGGAGGGGCCATTTTGACGGCCAGCCGCCGTTCTGCCTGACAAGGCGCTCTCTCTTTCCTGCTGCGGAGTCCTTTCTCCGAGGAGAGAGATGTTCTCGGTTCCCTGCCTTGATGTTTGCTGACGATGCTGTGGGAATCGTAACGAGGCGACGCCGGAGAGAGAGAGAAGAAGCCGGCCCCAGCTGCTTGTGTATCCTGCAAAGGGAGCGGCAGGAGCAGGGCTGCAGCAGTGCCTCCGGGGCAAGCCATGGACTGCCTCTTGGACTTCCATGGGATACGGAAGGGAAGGGTCCTCCTGTGCTAAGGCTCCATCCCCTTTTTTTTTTTCTTCCACGGCAGCCAGGCTGGAAAGACACAGATAAGGTGTTTTTGCTCAGCGGTTTCAGGAGCCTGAAGCCGGCCACCACCAGCTGGGGAGGAAACGCACAAAACAGAGGGCTGGCTTTCTAAAACGGGAAGACCGAGGGCATTGTCATGTCGGCCTGAAAGGCCCTACCCCTGGCAGGTACAGTCTCTAGTTGTGGGGTGCAGAGGAACTCTGCGCGTGCCCAGAAATACCACCTTATGACGAGAGCCAGGCAATACTCTTTATAAGTCCCACGTTTCTTAGATTTTTTTTTTTTTTTTTGGTAGCAACTAAGTAGTAATTCCCAGTGTGATGGAGTGGATGGAGTGGTGGGCTAGGATTTGGGAGAACAAGGTTCAGGCCATAAAGGCATATTGGGGGAGGGGAACCGATAGAACTACTCTTTAAAGATGCCACCGACCCCAAAAGCCCTTATTAGGGTTGCTACAGGTTGGTTCTGACTTGATCGCACAAACACACACAAGGAGTAATATACATCACATACAGTGAACTGCTTGTTCATTGCTTTTTGCAGCAATTAAGGTGTGTCTAAATTATATTACAAGTGTAGCCTAACTACAAATAACTTCCCTCCTTCTGGAGTGTACATGTCATTTTAATTTTCTAGTTACATATGATGTATTGACTCATGACATAGATATGTTTGGTACAGTGTTTTAAACACCCCCTAAAACGTAATCATTTTAGTTCCATTTGAATAATGAGAAAGGATTCCTTCAACATCAGGCTTTGGACTTTTGTAGACAATTTTCCTGCACTATTCAAGAAGCAGGTGTACTTCTGAAGAAGTGGATTTCATCCACAAGAACTTACTGTTGGTTTCATTTTTTAAAAATTGGTTCAAAGGTATCACTCGCTCTTGCATCTAACAAAACTGCAGGCATAATGACTCCTAACTAGATTCTGGGGACCTGGAACTGCAACTCTGTCCAATTACTTTTAAAGATCAGCTCTCCGGTTTCTGCTTTAGATCCTGTTAAAGATATCAAACACCCCACCTAACACACACACACACACACACACACACACACACACACACACACACACACACACACACACACACACACACACACACACACACACACACACACACACACACACTTATACAGATGCGGTGCTAAAAACAGAAGCCTAGGCTCCTATGAATTGCTATTCAGATTACATGACACTCATTTTCATAGCTGACGATGAAAGCACGAGCATGTGTTCTCTCCGATGTGAGGGCATAAGCAATCTAGCGAACGCATCATCATTCTCCTTCAAAGAGTCTGTGAAATAATTAGTTCCTCTCCTCCTTCCTAACTATTTTTTGTAGCTCATCTGCCCTCCTCCTCCTCTGTGCAGCCTTCTCCTGGCCAAAACCACGCTTCCCAGCAGAGGCGAAACGTTAGCCAATCTATATGAGTGACAAACCACCACGACAAACCAGTGTTTGGGACCGCCGCCGACGTTTCAGGGGAAAGCTGTAGATTCCGTCCACCTTGCATACCTTGTCAGGGCCTTTCCTTGTCTTCTGTCCTACCCTGTCAGTGGCATCCTTTTTACTGCCTGGAGCTTCCCAGCTCGCCTTCCTCCCCTGTATCTTCAGGGCCAAATGAAATGTGACATTGTCAATTCAATGTGTTCCAAGCAGAAAAATAAGAGAGGGAATCTGTGTGTTTGGAGGCCCTTCTTGAAAAATCAGAAATGAAAGCTGAGGAAGGCACAATGTTCCACTCGCTCGTGGCCTGATGAAGGATTACTACATCCCAACCAATAACAAGACCCTGAAGGGATCTGGTGTAATGAGACAAGGTTGGCCCACTGGTGCAGAACCTGGGTAAACTCCAAGGTCAACAGATTTATATATAGAACCAGCGGCTTCTCTTGAACTGTTTTCTGAAACACCAGCAGAAATTTAGGCGATGGAGGCATCTTATGGTGTTAAGGGATTTAGTAACATTATTTCTATTCTCTATACATTTCTAATTGCAAGCCATCAAGTCAACCCCGACTCTTCCAGGGATTTTCTATGTACATGTGTAGTTGACCCTTCCCTTCTTCTGTGGGTTGCGGGAGGCAGCCTGGGATTCTGCAGCCCACCCAAGGGTATATAGGCTGACCCTTCTAAGAAGGACAATTGAACTCCTGGCCCCTTGCCCCATCGCCAGGTGCTCTAACTCACTGATCCGTACATGCACATAAAGACAGCTTGATGCAACCACAGAGGCAGGCATATAAAAGATTCCAACACCCCCCCCGGCAAAATCAATCCAGTTGCATCAGCAAACAAGACAAGCTGTTTAGAGTAATTTGGTTATTCTGCTCTCCTGCCACCTCCAATGTGCATTCCTGGTAGAATAAATGTTTATTAAAACAGCCACTCTTAGTTTCCCAGTGAAGAGAAGAGGAGGGAGTTGGGGGGGGGAGCAAAGCAGAGTGGAACGGGGTGGTGGTGGTGGAGAGGATGACAAAGCCGCTGACAGCATTGCTTCTATGCCATCACACGTGGAACAGACAAGAGAGATAGGAAGATCAATGCTTCCCTGATAGGCATGCCGTCTGGTCCAAGTTAGCATGGCGCTGCTGCTAAATGGAGAGTTCACACCCGGCAGGAAAACACTGTGAGAGGCAGGCCAGAACACTAATGGGAACAGCCCTCCCACCCCACTTCCTAGTTTCCGTGCAGTAGTAGATGAAACCCTGGGGCTTTAGCGTAGTCGGTTGCAACTCAGCTAGGCCCCATCCCGTCACTGGGGATTTGATGAATCGATCCCTCCGTAAGGTCCACTGATGCAAAATGGGCCTGCTTGGGTTGCCATTTGGTATGCTAAAGTAAGTTGCAACTGGAGAAGGGCCACTTGAGTCAAAGCAACAAAAAGAGTGCTGCTTATGTACCACCTGGTAGCACATTAAACACTCTCTGGGTGGTTTCCAAGTAAGGATGCGGGCTACACACTGCCTCCCCAGCAAGTTAGGTACAAATGTTACCGACCTCGGAAGGCTGGAAGCCTGAGTGAACCTTGAGCCGGCTTCCTGGGATTGAACCCCAGGTCGTGAGCACAGTTGTAGCTGGAGTACACCATTTTAACCACTGCGCCACGAGGCGCAGGATCAATGGAACTTATTAGCCAGGAGTTGACTTATCAAATACTTCTTGATCCGTTAGACCTCCTCCTCCAGCAGGATTTGCTAGATTAAGCCACAGCCACTGTCATGTAGACTGACCACCATCACTCTCACCAACTCAAACATCTCATCCCCATTGTATAATTAATATCGTCAACACATTCAAATATAAGGAAATCTTTACAGTGTTATGACTATAAGCTATGAACTTTGCAAGACATCATTGTTGCATTCCTTATGAAGAATGCCTCATCCCAGAGTTGGGGTGCTTGAAGACCTTCCTAGCTCCCACTTCCTTGTCCAATTTATGGCGATCTTAGCAGTGGTTTCATTTAATTATTTGAGTCTGTCCTTTGGCTCATGCCTAATGTTTTTCCGTTGGACATTTATAACCGTGGCTCTTCTGATTTGTCCTGGATCTGCCCCCAATGAACCCTGGGATCCGTAGCTAGAGAACTCTACCAAGAATCCTAGCGACAAAAGGCTGCAACGCAGAATCCAAGGAAGAAAGAGAAGTGAAGTGAGGCCTCCTGTTCTGTCCTGCAGCGACTGGGCTCGGTTGAGCCTAGGCAAGCAGCAAAATGTGGTTGTGGAGATTCAAACTCGGGAGGCCTGGGGATTTTGTTCAGTCCAAGAGGTAAATCAAGCTAGCCTCATTAAATACTTCCCAGGGGCACACACGGAAGGAGAGGGTGGGTGTGGGGTTCGTCCTCTCCTGCTCTCTCTCTTCTTTTTTTAAAATCTGGACGCTGTAGCCAGGCCTCCACATTCTGTTGATGCTGCACAGCTCTCTGTTGCATGAAATGCTTCCCCCGGTTGATTGCTACATCCTGTGCCCCTCCAAAGGATGAAGAGAAAGCAGGCCAGGGGTCTTTCTTTGGGTCACTTGGCAATGCTCACTCTTTCTCTGTTAAAAGCAATAAAAGCAGGAGATCGTCCGTCCGCCTGAATGGCAAAGTCCATTATTGTTTCTCTCCGTCTTGTGCTTATCTCTCCGACTGTGTGTGGCTACACTAAGAGCAGCAGGGTTGGGCTCGTTTGGGCCACGTTTGCATCATCAGGAACGATGAGGGCAATCCAAGCAAGCCATGGCTAGAGAGTTCAGTGGTTTAGGCACCTGGCGATAGAGCCCTGACACAGTGCATCGGGTGCATGATAAAACTCCAATTTCCTCTTCCTTGGAGGTGATTATTTTGCCAATATCCTGAAGTGGCTTCCTTATTAAGCCGCTTCATGCTATTGGTGAATTTAAACCAGAAGGCTTGCTTTGGGGCAGCCCCAATGGCTGCAGACACCGGCACTGATGCAAACAAGAATGACCCTACCCACCATCCGCCAAAAAAGGAGAAGCCCTAGACAGAGGCTCAGAAATGTACAGACCTCTCCTGGGCAGACTGGCCTGCTTCAACAAAGACGTTGTCGTTTGATCAATTAGCACCTTTGGGAGGAGGAGCAGCCCGATCCTAGAGCAGACCAAAGGGGGGTCTAAAAGCCTCTGTAGTCAGCCTCGTGGGTCTAATTTTAATCCAGGATGGCACGGGATGGATTCCTGAAAAGTTGTGCTGCGTGTTTGATGCTTTAATCACAGTTGAGCAACTCCTAGACAGCAGAGCATGATTTTTATTAGCAAGGGGAAGGACTCAGGGCCAGTTTAATGCCGCCACCCTTCCATCTCTCTCTCTCTCTGCAGTTTCGGGTTGGCTTTGCGGTCCTAGGAAGCTGCGGCAGGGGAGGCCTGCTGGATCACACCAAAGGCTTACCTGAACCATCATCTGGTTTCCCATGGCAACCAAAGAGACGGCTCTCCTGCCTCTGCTCCCACCTACAAGTGGGATTCAGAAATGTCTGCCCTGGCTGTTCTCTTGCCCACCTTTTTCGTGACATCCTGCCCCCAGCGGCGGCTCAGCTGTTTTGAGATCAGCACATCACTTCTTGATTCTCTTACAAATATCAAATAAAGGCTGGAACACATCCGACTTTCTTTCTCCACTGCTTTCTCCAGTCCACAATAATAATAATAATAATAATAATAATAATAATAATAATAATAATAATAATAATAATAATAATAATAATAATAATAATAATAATAATAGGAGCCTCGTGGCGCAGTGGTTAAATGTCCGTCCTGCAGGTAAAACTGAGCTCACGACCTGGGGTTCAATCCCAGGTAGCCGGCTCATGGTTGACTCAGCCTTCCCTCTTTCCAAGGTCGGTAAAACGAGTACCCAGAGATGACTTGAAGTGGTATGGGACGGTATATAAGCAGAACCCTTTAATGATAATAATAATGATAATACTAATAAATCCTACCCTCCCATCTCTCTACTCCTGCCTAAGACAATACCTGTAGGAGGACTATCTCCTTCCAGTGGCAGCATCTTCTAACACAAGGGAGGAGCCGGTTGCACAGATTTTAGATGGAGAGTCTTTTATGGAGGGAAACATTCCTTTATCAGCAAGCTTAGTGGTGTTTCTTTTGATTTAAATTCTACCCCCTTTCCTCCAACTCTTCAGAAACAGCAGAGAGCCTACATGGAAGGCGAGGTCAAGGCAGGGGAGCGCCATTAAATATTTAACCAGATGTAACCCTGCTGATGATTCACATAATCTCGCTCACTTTCAAAAACCGGCAGCAACATTTCAAGCACTGGGAAGATGCTACGGTCTGGAGGCAGCTGTAGGAGGTGGTCTGTGAGTGGGCAAAAAGTATATAAAAATCACACCAGGTTGGAAGGCAGGAATTCTGAGGGGAAGAGAGGGGAGGGGGCCTTTGCAGATGGCTGCAGAGAAAATGAAGGCTTAAAGAGTGACCATCTCTCTTTTATCTCTCAAGAGATTCCTGCACATCCACTTATGCCACCATTTGCTATAATACCCACCTTAAAGGCTTTCTTCAAACGGCTGCTAGGGCAGGGAAGAGGATCAGAACCATGAGTTCAGGGGCGACATTCATTCCTTCTCTCCAATCCCACCCATCTCCAATGGGCCAAATAAGAAAGAAAGGTCCCATTGGCAGCACCTGAAGCTTTTGGGGGTCTTTATCCCATAAGCACAAGACATGCTGTGGAAGTAGAACGGATGAAGTTGGTTTTTAAAAAAACCTGAATGGAAAGAGAGATGCTGATGGGGTCCTCTATCTCTGGTACTGTGTGACAACACTGGGGGCAGAGCACGGTGTTGCTCCACCTTCAGACACCAGAATATCATGGGCTGGTCCTGGAATTCACAATCCTGCCTCGAAACCAAATCATGTACATATTTTACGACCTGGGACCTGTGGGGAGGAGGAGACCATGGGTGAGATCAAAAGACCTTTGAACTCCAAAAGGTGGGACTTAAGACAATACGTTGATCTCTACCAGTTGATCATCTCAAGGGTTTCCATGCCGTTCGTTGCTATCCGGATGCTAAATATTTTCATCCTACGAACAGGCAGGAGGTTAATAGGCAGGGAGGCTGGGACAGTGCAGGATTAATGGGAGGGCATTCCCAGCCAGAGCCGCTCCTACAGTGAACAGTGTAAACTGGCAACCTAAGTGAGATTGATAACTCCGGAAGAAACTTGCAAGTACATTTGGCTTTGTGATTCAAAATTGCTTGGACAGAGACCTGCGGAGAATTAACTAGCAGAGCCGGGGGCGGGGGGGGGGAGTGCTAAGCGCCCTCGTCCCAAACTGAGATCTAGGGGCCTTCTGTCTGGCATCGGCAGCTGTTCGGGGCTTGTAGAAGGACAGGGATGAAATGTGGGAAAGGGAACCACCCCCAGCTTCAGAGGGTTGCAAGCTGGCCGCTAGCAGAAATGCGGCCATAAGGGGAGGTGAGAAAAGGCTGGAGATGAGTGGACGTCAGGCAGTTCATTAAGAGAATAAATACAGTTGTGGTGAAACAAGAGAATTGATTTTGGCTGGACATGAGGGGGGGGAAGTGTTTTATGCTGATAATAGCTTGAAAAATTGACTAGATGTTCTCCTAGCCCCCCTGGAAATCTATAGTTCTAAGGCTTGTTGTTATAGAGCCAGGGCCAGGGTAGGGATTATAAGAGGCTCTTTCCTGGTGGTTGTTTTTCCCCACGCGAGAGTGAAAATCGGGTTGAGGAAAAACAGGCAATAAAATATACAGTCCTGTAAAAGAATAAGCAGGTGCTCCTCAAGGCGACTTATTTCCATAGGTTTAAGTGCGGCTTTCTGGAGGTGCCTTTTGTTTTTCCAAATGAAATAAAGTAAAAGTAAAGCTGGCAAGGCTGGTTCATGCCCCTCTCCCTTAATGGGGCCAACAATATACGGCCAGGAATATGAGGAGAATCAGGAACAGGGCGCAGACAGGAGGAGGATAAAGTAGCGTAGTTGAGGGGAAATAACCAAATGGCAGCGGAAGATTAAATAAAAGGACCAACGGTAGTCAGTTGCTCTGTGCCAAAGGACATTGGATTGAAAGTCCGATCCATCTGAAAGTTCAATCCATCTTATAATTATACAATGTAGAGAGAAGCTAGTTTAAATGAATGAGGGCTAGAAACTTGAAGGGGTGTGCCTACACTGCAGAAACACTTGGCCTGTTTAGGATGGAACGGAGGACGGAATTGCCATTTATTAAAAGGCAACCTCTGCATAGCTTGTAAGCGCTCTCGTCCAGCGATCCTGCAGCCCACTTGCTTTGTAGCTCCCGGTTCCATCGTCCCCGGTTTGAATTCCTCTTTGCCCCGTTGCCAAGGGGTTGCGAGAGGGGGGAGGGCAATATATACTGCTCAGAGAAAGGGAGCAATTAATCATATTCAGGAGCATCATAGCCACATGAGTCCTGGCACCCAAATTAAATTTTAACTTGTCTCATAAATCTTCCCCTTAAACTCCCCTTCCCACAACCCAGCTGTGCTGGCAAACGGGCTGGAGATGTCCTTGAAGCTCAGGGGATCGGAGCTGGAACTGAGCAGGGCTCCCTGTCCCCTTCTCCCCGCTGCCCCTGTTCTCCCCCCTGCCCCTCTTCCAGCTGCCTTGCAAGCAGGCCTTGGGTGAGATGGCAGAGGAGGGCCTAGGGACGGCAACCTTGCTGTAATCATTAAAAGTACGGCCAGCTTTTTTGGCAGAGCTCGGATGCTCCCTACTCGTTCTCCCTCCCTCCGTGCCCTGGATTTTATCCAAATCAGGTAATTAAAATCCTGGCCCTTTTCAGCTCTGCTGCTCACTGCACGCTCAGGCAGCCGCCACTGGCCTCTTTCGCAGCTCAGGTGCAAACACACAGCCCTGCCCTCAGCCTCAGGTGCAGCTGCATCAGAGCCAGGCAAAAAAGAAACCCCCCACGGTTGCTCCACCCGGGAGGCAGCTGCAACTTGGACAGGCCAGGGTGGGTTCAAAAGAGGAAAAACTGTGATTAAAATACAGCATCACCGCCTGGGCTTTGGTGAGGGGGGGGGAGAGAGAAATGTTCCTCTTTTCAAACCACAACATCCAGAATTCTATGGCCAACCTGGTGAGAGGCTGCGGGCTTCTGGATGTTGTGGTCCCAGAAAGAAACATTTCCCACCTCAACCGGGTGGCCTGAAAGAATCGTGTGATCCAAAGCACTCTGTTTTGCATTGAGGCAGAGTGAGTGGTCCCTCAAAGCAGTAGATTTTGGAGGTTGTTAACGGAGGGTAGCAAACGGTTCATCATTTACTTTGTTCGTCCTGAATGGGCAAGGGGTGCACCTCAGATTTGGCTGTGTAAAAATAAACAACAACACGTGGCTAGTTTTGGTTATGATTCGTCTTGCCTTGAGTGTGTGTATGTGAGAGGATAGTTTGTGTATGATTACATTTGACACTATGTTTTCAATGTTAGTTCCACGGCGGCTCATAACATGACATGGAACTTTACTCTCCTTTTAACTGCTTGCATTCTCTTGCAGCTTTAATGTCATGTTGTCTTTTAATGCTGTGTAAGATGTCCCTCAATTCCCTGGTCTCAATACTTGAACGTGTCTTAATTGTACTGGACTGCATACTATCCCTCGTTTCTGTAAGCCGCCTTGGGTCCTTTTCCAGGGAGAAAGTTGGGGTAAAACTACTCTAAAATAAATAAAAAATGAATAAACAAAGTATGGGCATCATCTTTAGTACAGTGAATCCAAAGGCATATTTTTACACTGGCATGCCACCAAGGGGTGAGTTTCCTGATGAACTCATCAAATGATGAACTCAAGGAAAGCCAGGTGTTCAGCTACCCTGGAGAGGTGCCAAGAAGAAGGAGGGCAAAAGACAGCAGAGGCAAGATATAATTGGGCAGCAAGTTGTAACAGAGCAGGCAGGAGGGCAAGGCCAGGCAGGCACAGGCCAGACAAAAATGAACCAAGGCACAAGCTGCTTGGACTAGAAAGGCAGGTATTTATGTGGGAAATTGCCTGGGTACGCATGTGTGGGGTCGGGGGGGGGACCTTTACCTTTACTTACTCCTCAGGGAGTTTCCCTGCTCTTCTGCCCTTTTCCGTCTTGAGATATAAAGACCAAAGGAAGGTAAGGAAGAGGAGAGAACCTACCAAGAAGAATCTGGACCCTTTCCCTCTCTATCCCCTGGCACGCAACACAAGAAGTATTCCTCAAAAGTGTTCCGTGCACTCAGGATCCCTGCCCCGGCTCCCCAAATCTGCTTTCCTTGCCAGGTTTCAGCGAACATCTCTCTCAAGCTTTCTATGTGCATTACAATAGGCTTGATGTCACATCATCTGGATTGCCTATAATCCCTTTCAACTGTCTTCAGGATAATGAATTGTTTCCTTAATGGCCTTTCTTCCTCTAATTGTCATTTCCCTACTCTCAGATAAAAATAGGCATAGGCCACACATCAAAGAATACTTTGAAATCCCATGTCCACCAAGATAAACATGAAGGCAATATCCCCTTTGAAAGAGGCCCTGGGACCATTCCTCGCTCTTCCTAAGGAAGGCGAGATGTGAAAAACCCCATTTGGTCCCTCAGCTCAACCCCTTTCGGCAGCACATTCAAGATGGCAAAAAAGCAAGGAGACTAAAAGTAATAAGAGGCATTTCACGTGCCCCTGTTTCTTCCAAATTTCTCCACACCATGCAAATTGTCTGGTACAAAAAATAAAGAGAGAGAGAGAGAGAATTGAAAATGCATTAAATTTATGTACTGTACTGTGTGTGGCATAGTTTATGACGGTATTGCCCCAGTCATCATCAGTAAACGTTAGGCTTTTTAAAAGGGCTGCTAAATGTAAAAAGCACCAGTAACTTCCAAATCAAGTTCAATACTGGGCCTTTTCACACGACCCCTAAACTCCGGGGCAAATGGCTCCCAGCTCCGGAGCTTAAAATTATTTCCCCACCAGCTCCGGAGTTTACAGATAATTAAGTGCGACCACGCCCACCTAAGCGCGTCCCAGCGCACTTTTCATGTACCTGCTCTCGGAGGGTGAAAATTCCTGATGCGGATATAACAGTAGTGACTGCCGGGCTCTCCTTGCTTCTGTTTGTTCTTTTTTTGCCCCCCGCCTCTTTAAGAGATCTGAATGCAGTGCCAGGAGCAAAGCGAGATGGCAGAACGGAGGTGAGCGGCATTCTTTTCTTCCTTTTTTTCTCCCTCCCCTCACGCAGCCAGCAGCCAGGAGTGCGGAGGGGGTGGGAAGGCAGGAACAGCGACAAACCCCTAAGATCTCTGGTCCGAATTTAAGTGGCCAGCGGATCTTAGGGGTCGTGTGAAAAGGCCCACTGAAATAGTGCTGAATGTCAGCCTGTGTGAGGCTTCCTGTAATTTCCTTCTGTTGGTACATTCCACTCCCTGAGGTGTTAGCTTTCTCCATGCAGAGACTATAAAAGAAAATGTGAAGAGAGACTAAAAAGAAAATTTATCCCCTCCCCTCTCTGGGCCATCAAGTGCTACTGATCCTTACAACATAGTGGTGGGGAGAAGCATCCAGAGCAGGAGTTCCCATTGCAGGCAAAAGGCTCTTGTCCATCTCGTGGCCTTTGGAAAACACAGAGGCACGTCTAAGGCCTCCCCAGGAGCACATTCGGAGCCAACAAGATGGCAAAAGGCAAGGAGACTGAAAGGGAAAGTTAAGAGGCAGGGGTGACGCGGGGAGAAGGGGCAGAAGTCTGCCGAAATGTTCCCATCCGCCTGCAGACAAGGGTGTGGGAGAGAGAGCGGAGGAGGCTCCGTGGAGGCCACTGGGGTCGTGACCAGGCCGACAGGGAAGAAAAAAGCCCCCAAGGGATCCAGCTGAGGCCTTGTCTCTTCCGATTGCGTCTCCCTCTTGCTGGGATAAGAGGCTCATTACTTCTGGAGGAAGCATGGGCTGAAGGCTGGGAATGAGTGGAGCTTGGCTGTTTCTTCCTTGCATTCTCTCTCTCTCTCTCTCTCTCTCTCTCTCTCACACACTGATGTTGATCCTTGTGCAGAACTTGGAACAGCCAGGGGGAGGGCTGCAGTTGGACTACAACTCCCAGAATCCTTCAGCCAACATGATCAAATGACAAGTTGGCATGACTTCTTCTTCTTCTTCTTCTTCTTCTTCTTCTTCTTCTTCTTCTTCTTCTTCTTCTTCGTAATTGTAGTCCAACAAAGTGAGCTTCCCACTCAGTCAGAAGGACATCTGAGGAAGGTTGTGGGTGTGGGTGTGTTGCCTTCCTAGAGGGCTCTCCTGAGAACTTGGCCCTGATAGTGGCTGCATCTGGCCCTGCTGCCAAGGAGGAAGAGAGAGGGCACGATGGACTGTTTTCAAGCAGCCCAGGGAATCTATTCATGTCCTTCCCACCAGAGCGCAACCCACGGCCTGTTGGTATTCCTCTGCGAAAATCTCTTCCTTTCCAGGTTGGCCTCTAAAGACCCACGGGTGATAGCCCTGTAGCCACACGCTAGCCCAGCACAGGCTGCTGGGGGCGTGGTGATGAGTACGTGATGGCAGAGGCTCTGCCTGGGCCAGGCTTAAGGCGGAGGGAAAGCACCAAACAATGCCCACAGAGGCATTAAAATAAATTACTTCAGCTGTTAAGATCTGGCTTGTCATTTGCATTTTGACAGGAACGCCTTCCCTCTGCATTTTCCCTCTCCCGTCTTCCAACCACAGCTGCTGGAAGCCTGCCCGGCAACACACACAAGGTGATAAAATCCAATGTTTTATTTAACTTCTTAAGCATCTTGATTTCATTTTACACACACACACACACACACACACACACACACACACACACACACACACACACACACACACACACACACACACACACACACACCTACAATTTCTGTCCCTCTTTGCACAGAGTTCCCATTTTAATAGTGTCTGCGTTAAGCAATTCAAATGGGTGAAAGGACTAGCGGATGCCCTTGGGGGCCCGGCCGTCATTTTTCACCGAGAAAGGAAAAGGTTCTATTCTCCCCAAATCTGGTGCTAAATTATCAAATCCGCCTCAGTTAGATAATACAGTTTGAACAATGCTAAATGGTTGCTGGAGCTCTGACAAGTTATCCGCTCTTAAACATTTATAGCAGGAATATGATTACCAAAAAGGTATTAGGCCTATCCATGCATAATATTCTGCTATGGAATGCAATGCAGCCAACGAGGGGGGGGGGGACTGGGATAATATGGACCAAAGGAAAGGCCCTGGAGTTGGCTAGAAGTACACTTCAGACTTGGGGGAGAAACTTGTTTTTTAAGAGTAAAGAATGGTGATAGTGACGTATTTCAAAAATTAATGAATTAATTACTTTTTCAAAAAAAAAATCCTCACCTTTTCCTTAAAAAGGACCCAAGGTGGCTTACATCATTGACAGTATTTGAAGCTAACAACTGTGTGTAGGCAAATGCTAAAAAGGCTCAAACAAACACCACCCTTAGAAACAATAAAAAAAGGCAACACCAAAATATATTCAAAGAAGTTAACAATTAAAAAAAAACAACACTCAGGTTTTTGCCTGCTTGCAGAAGATGGGGGCAGCTCGTGGGAGGGTCTTCAAAAATTGGGAGCAGCCACAGAGAAGGCCCTCTTATACATCCTCTCCAGACTCACCTGTAAAGGTGGTGGGACCAATTTAAAAAAAAAGGCCTGGTACATCTCAACCCTCGAGGACGTTCATCAAAGGAGCCACTCATTCACAGCACTGTTAGTCAGATTTGATGGTTCATAACAAAACCCAACTTCCAGGGGGCCTTGATATTTGATCCCCCCCAATCAAAACTTGTGGGATATCTGATCCCCCCCCAAGCATACGGTGAAAAACCCACCAATGTGCATTAAAACAGGCTGTTGAGAAGTAGCAGGGGCAACATATGTATATCCATCAACATTGCAAGCTTTGTAATTCTACACAGGGCTGTTAATTTAGTTGATATCCAGTCTCCTGCAAGGAATTTGATATGGGGGAAAAAAATCTTTATTTCTTTCATTTGAAAAGGCACATTTCTGTCCCTAACAATGGTACCTCTGATGCGCCTGTTTCCATTCACATGGTGCGAAGGCACACAATTGATAATGGGTGCAGAATGGCGGTATCCTAGGAGGCTCCTGCATTTAAGCGGCAGAGGGGGAGGGAGGAAGAGAGAGGGAGGATTGGGGCGGGGGGGGTGTCTGTGTGCATTTGTAAGCTGGGGAAACCAGGAAGGGAGCAGCATTTGCACTGGAGAGGGATGATGATTACTAGAACGTTTGAAAGTGAGAGAAGAGTGTTATTTAGTTAGAGCAGCAGGCAGTAGATTGGTTGTGAAGTTGTGCAGTTGTGGGAAGAAGAACATCCTTCTCACAGAAGCCAGGCACGCTAGGAGGAAGAGGGGGGCAGCCTGACCCAGATGAAGTTCAATATTTAACTTATGCAGGGCCAATAATAATTACTAACATTTGGCCTTAGACTAGACGACCTTCTCCACCCTTTCTGCCTGTCAGATGAAGCCTCCTGAACACCCGGATTGAGAATCGCCCAGCCACACGTCTTCCTGCACAGGCACTGGAGAAAGAGAAAGAAATTCTCAAGGAGATTTGTATTTTGTCTGGAAAGGATAAGATGGAAGGGCACATCCCAGAGGGTTTGGGGGAAGGAGGGGTCAGGACATCCAAACACGCAACACCGCCTCGCTTTATTTCACCAATGCAATTATCCCAAGCTGTTGTCTGCAATGGCCCAATGTGGATTTATGGCCTCCCCGGCTCTCCGGGGGAGTGAGAGAGAGAGTTTAATCACCTGGCTGTAAATCTTGGCAGGGTTTTGGATTTTAAACGCAAGTTAAGCTGGCTCTCGGTGTCCCGGCACCTTGCACCTTTGGGGGTAAAGCCGATTTCGGCCATAAACTAAGAGGTGTGAAATTCTGTGTTTGGGCCGGAATTCTGTACCTGCAAATTATCCATGCACCACAGGCAGGGTATTGGGGTGTTCCAGTCCAAAGGCAAAATTAGCTTCCCCCCCCCCCCGCCCCCAACCCCTGACTGCTCTCTGTGGGAAAAATTGGTAAATTTTTGCACCCTCTCCTCTCTCCCAGCCATCTCTCATCTACCCCACAAGGTGGGGGGCAGATCCTGGGGAAACAGTGGGGGAGGGGAAGAATGGTCTCTCCTTCTCATGCCCTCTTTGTGGGTTCCCTTTACAGTTAAGGCTCTCCTGCACAAACCACACAGTGTTCGGATAGTGCCAAGCATCACCGCCATAGCACGCCTCCCCCTCCTCCTTTCCCATGATCGTTAGCCTGGGGAAAGGAGGAGAGGGAAGCGTGAGACAGAGGTGCTGCTTGGGGGAATCACCTGCTTCCCTCTCCTCCTTTTCCTCGAGTAAGGATCATCCAGCCTTAGCGGAGCGAAAGGAGGACTGCTGGCAGGATGGCACATGGCTTCCTCCACCTGCTCCCCCTCCAGGCGCCCCCAGATTGCAGCAAACCCCAGAGCAAATGCACTCTTCCGCCCCTCCCTAGTTACGCCAGTGGGAGGGAGTTCCAAAGACTGGGAGGAGGAAAAACAGCTCCAGTTTTTCATATGCAAATTGTTGTATACATATTCAGTTCGTAGCATGCAAGTGGGTTTGTTTGCACATTTATATAATTAAATGTACATACACTAATGTCTACTTATAGATGGTACTGGCACACACTCATTGCAGGAAGTATTTGATACATCCACACTCGGGGAACCTGCCCCTGCAGGTTTATTACAAAGATACCCATGTCTGAATATACAGTATTTGCTGTTTTCATGCTAACCGAGGATATGCGTGCCGGCCTACCAACTCTCCCTTGATGCTTCATCTGCCCAATGAATTACTGCCTAACTCTACCCAAAGTTTGGTCATAATCAGCATGTAGCCTTTAAGATATGACACAGCTCTCAGCGGCCGATGCTTCCTTCAGCTCAACTTAAACCTGCCATTTATCCATGTTGTGGAATGACCACTCTCCTTGTATGCGGGAAGAGGGGAACTTATTTCCCCCCCCCCACCCACCAACCTCAGCCCCCTCTTCCCTCCCTTTATTGGCTCTCCTCACCCCATTTGAGGAAGGCCCGAATGACTTCATTATTTTTAACAGCTTTCTTCTCCTATTTAAGAAGGGTAGAAAACAATCTAGCAGCGGCCAGGAAGCTAAAATGAGTGCTGCCTCCTTTTCAACAACCTCAATATGTTTGGCTTGAAAGAGGAGAGAGGGGGTGGCGAGTCTGTGAATGGGTACAAAACAGATGGCGAAGGCAAGGACCTCTGTGCTGGTCTGGACCAATGAGCCAGTGGTCCATCACGTACCGCCTTCTCTCCTGACGCCAGCATCTAAAGAAGGGCCAACGTTTCACCCTGACAATTAACTCCAGCCATGTTTTCAGACATGAGGGTCTGGGCTCATCTCTGTGTATTAGCCGAAGAACCAGTGTTTGTCTGTAGACATATTTCCATGGTCACGTAGCCGGCCTGAGTTTATTTACTTGCATTTTTATGTGCTTTCGGCATGCTAGGTTGGTAGGAGCTGGGAGGAGTGACCGGGAGGATTCGAACAAGCCCGGCAGCTTAGCCATTTAACCTGCGGCGGCACCTGTGTCCTATTAATACAGCCTAAAAGAGCATTGGCCTTTTTTGTCGCCACCTCACACGGTTGGCTCATATTTAGCGTCTGATCTTCCGACACTTCCAAGACCCGTCTCGCTCGTAGTATTGTTGAGCCAGTTTTTTTCCATCTTGTAACTGTGATCATCTCTCTCTCTCTCTCTCTGTGGAATTCCTCTATCTGTTTATAGGAAGCAGCCTAGCCATGCCTTCCATTAAGCTGAGTGTGACCTCCATGTATTTCCGAATGCATCTTATACTTTTGCTTTTTACAGCAATAAAGGAAAGTAACACATTAGCAACATTGCACTAATGAGGAATGCAACTAGTTTCTTTCAGATTGAGAGTGTCACAGTAGTTTAATGACCAGGGATGAACTACTTCTGAAAACTAATTTCCCACTCTTTTGGGAGAGGGTCACAGCCTAAGAAGTCTCCTCTTAGAGACAGATTTGCAGGATTCTTCTTAATAAGGGGCTTTACCCCTTGTTACTTTTTATTTTAATTTTTTTATTTATTTATTGAAGACAGAGACCAAGCAACGCCCTGGTTGTTGTCAGGGTTTTTACCCTGTTCTTGGGTAGAGACTCTCTTCTTCCATGGGAAAGCGTTGTGTTCCCCCCCCCACTTTCTGAGAAACCTCATTTCCAAGAAGCATAAATTTAGGAAGAAAGAAAAAAAAAGACAGAAGGGCAGAGGGGAAGCGGGAGCTAATTTGCAAACAACAGGGAAGCGCTTGTTGCCCATTCATAATTAACAGAACTCCTGCTTACCACTGTTTTTTGGCAGCTAGTTAGCAGGCACACACACGCACACACGCACACACACAAATCTAATTTGTGCACAAGGCCGGGGACAGAGATTGGTTGAATGGTGGCTGTTTCCCTTTCTTTCGCCTGACGTGGAAAAGCCAAGAGCCCACTCAGGAGTCAAAATGTTGTCCACGCCCACAAGGCCAGAGTTGTTAGGGCCTTTCGACCCCCATGGGTCTGAGTCGGCACAAGGAACAACCAACCACCTGGAAGGGACCCTGGAGAACATCTAGTCCAGTCAAGGAGGCATGGTGGGCTGGGGAAAGTTCACCATTGCGGGCCCAGGAAATGTTCACATCAGAATATCAAAAACCAAATAAATTTTAAAAAAAAAAGATAATATCCATTTCGGAACATACAGGTTCAGAACATTATGCAATTCTTTAGAGTTATCCAGAGATCTCCTCAATGTTATTAACTATGTTACACTTGCTTCTCCCGCCCTGCCCGAAAGTAACTCTTGGCTTCCAAACAGATACTGTACATAAATGCAGAATGATACAAGCTATTCCCCTGTGGTACAAAAACACAACAAACCAGCCAGCTCACCTCCTGTGACTATAAATGTAACTGAAGCTGTTCAGGTTGTAGATACACTTTAAAAAGTGAAGCTACAGTATCTCTTGTTATATCGCAATCATAACCAGGATGGGTTTGATATAAATCAGATTACCGGTAGTTTAAACCACGATTTAAATGGATAATTTTTTTTAAATGGATAATTTTGATAATTTAAATTAAAATAGTTTTTTAAAAAATCAAATCATGATTTAAATCAATATTTTTTTAAAAAATTATCTACTCTATTCATAATGTAGCATAGTCACACTTTATTTATCACAAAGGTCAAGAAATTATAAACAATGTCCAGTATTCCAGTGCTAATCTCAACTAGGGTACACCATTTACTCAGTGGAATTTACATAAACATGGTGTTACCATTCAGCAACTGAGTCTATAGTTAAGACGAACAATAGTATACTGGGTCTGTGATCCTGTTAACACTGCTGTTTGGGCCTTCACAAATCTTCCCAGCTGGGAAAAAGAGAGAGAAAACTTCTGTATGTCAGGGTCCCCCCGTCTTGCTTCAGAAAGAATTATGAGAATTTGGTGGGATATTTAGTACTGTGCTGACTGGAGAGAGTAATCAAAGCACCTCTATATTTCTTTGCTATTAAAGGAGAAGAAAGCGCCAATCATAACATCAAAGAAGGAGAATTAAGCCGAGCCTCTAAGCTCAGCAAAGGAGACACAGTTTCATACAAACACACAGGCAGGCAGACTTTTAATTTTTATGCATACATTTCCATAGCTAATCCCACAGGAAGGAAGGATTTACCCTGCCCATTCAGAGCTCTGGCATAAACCATTGGTGAATTAATATGGTGTGTGTGTGTGTGTGTGTGTGTGTGTGTGTGTGTGTGTGTGTGTGTGTGTGTGTGTGTGTGTGTGTGTGTGTGTGTGTGTGTGTGTTTGCGCAAGTGAGCCAAGTTAGACACCCAATTGTTTCCAAACACTAAACAGAACCCTGTGAAGCGGCTTCGCCACTTTTCCAACTTGGGGCTGTCCACTGCTTATTTGTGCTTTGTTGTCGTTGTTGTTGTTCAGTCGTTCAGTCATGTCCGACTCTTTGTGACCCCATGGACAAGAGCTCACCAGGCCTTCCTGTCTTCCATTGCCTCCCGGAGTTTGGTCAAATCCATATTGGTTGCATCAATGACACCATCCAACCATCTCATTCTCTGCCGTCCTCTTTTCCTTTTGCCTTCCATCTTTCCCAACCTCAGGGACTTTTCCAAGGAGGCCTCTCTCCTCCTCATGAGGTGGCCAAAGAACTGGAGTCTCAGCTTCAAAATCTGTCCTTCCAGTGAACATTCTGGGTTGATTTCTTTCAGGATGGATATTTGTGCTAGTTGACATTTATTTCCTCCAACAAGCTGAAGGCAGCATACACGGTTGCCTTCATTTCCTCGCCTTTATCCTTGCAACATCCATGCCAAGGTAGTTCATGCTGAGAGAAAGACAAATTGGCCAGAGGACACCTGGGGAGTTTCACAGTTGACTGCGAACCTGGACCTCCGGGTTTTCCCAAGTCTTCGTCTAACACCTTTAACAGTGACAAAACATGGTCTTCTTGAATCAAAGCACGCTAATTGAGACGATAAGGGGGCTTCAGAACGGAGCGAGATTGGAGACAATCAGGTCCTGGTTCTCGGGACAGTACAGCTGTCAATGAGGCTAGAAGCAGATTCTTGGTCCAGAACATTTCGGCACTCAAATCAGCAACAGCTGCCAAGGAGTCAAAACAAATACTTTTGGCCAAACAAGTTGCTCACAGGAAAAAGAAGTCCAGAGGCTGAAGCTTATATAGGTCCCGGTGCAATGGAATTGGCTGTTGGTAGTCAGCAGACAGGATGTCACTGCAATCTTGATGGTGCCTAATGCACAATGTGAGGCCGGCTGGCTGTGTGTAGTAGCACAGGAATGCTGAATGGCACAGGAGCAAGCCAATGGAGGCTCCCCAAAGGTTTAAGACTTCTTAGTGCATCATTCCTAGTGTCCTACGAAATGCCACCGGGCCTGCCTTGATTTGGAGGTTCAGTGTAATTTCATAGGTCAATCTCATAGGTCAACCCCATGAGAGCCTATAAAGGAAACTTATATTTAAGTGTTGCTGCCTTGCCCTTACTTGTGAAATAGCCTTTGTCCAAGAGATGCTGACCCTTGAAGGAATTCCGTCCATCCTATAGCTTGCCACCCTCACGTCCTTCAACGTTATTCAGAACAGTCCTGCTCTTCAGCCTTCTCTCGTTCTGACAGATGACACAGATCAGAATTGGGGGTGGGTGGGTGGAATGTAGTGGGAAAACCTAGCCATTTCACAATATTCTTCCCCTCTTCCTCTGGCCCCGGCCTCCACTTCTCTCTCCCTAGCCCTGCTCCGCATGGGAGCAACACACACTTTCTGAAATCAAACATTAGCTACCCTGTGCCTTTCTAGAAGGCAGTAGGACCTGATCCAGTTCCCAAAGGGAAGGCGGGAGGGAGGATGGGAAGGAGGGAGAGGGGAAAGGCCGACAACTGGGCTGGACAGCACCAGAATCCTTGTAATAAAAAGCACTGTCAAGGTGTTTTCTCTTCTCTCCTCCCCTCACTTCTCTCCCCCCCCCCTTTTAAAAAGAATATGCTTCTCGGTGGTGGCGTGGGGTTCTTACAAATTGGCCTGAACAGTCTTCCAACGGCTTATGTGTAACCAGAGGCGCCAAAGGGCAGGCCCTCCTTGGGCGGGTGCCTTTTGTCTGCAGCAGCAAGGAGTGCGAGCTCGTCTGTGATGGAAACGGGCATCCGGAAGTCGGGGCCGCCAATTAATTCCAGGCAAAGGAGGCCATTTCGAGGCCTACCACTGTGCAATCCAGATCCGATCCCAGCCTCCTTTTGTCTTTGGCCACCCCCCCCACCCCTTCCCTTCCCCTCCCTTCTTCCAAATTAATCTGAAGGGCGCATCGCCGCACGGGGAGGTCCTGTTGTTCCATGAAAAAGATACCCCGGCAGTGGCATTGTCGCGGACCGAAATGATACACTATCCATCAATGAGTTTCCCTGAAAACAAATTAAGAGAAATGCCAGGTCTGAATTTGATTTCCTTTCCCTTTTTAGTTTTATAATAGCCTTGAGGGCATAACTACCTGTTATGACAAAGCAGGTACCGCTCAAAATGGCAGCTCGGCGTTTGACGGCCTCCCTCCCTCCAGAATAATAGAGGGCTCGTTTTCTGAGCGTGGATTCTTTCATAGGCAAATGTAGCGCAAGGCGATGATTTCATTAGGACTGTGCAAACCCGAGGGTTTGTAGAGGCATGTGCCTGCATGGGCACTCGCCCACTGTTCCTAAAGGGAAGGGACCCCAGAAAGCAACTTAATGAGGACTGAGAATCATGCTCCCTGGGTTTGGAAAGGGGATCGACTCTGGTGTAGAGAAACGGGAACACAGGGGCAGACGGGAGGAGAGTGCGGCATGGCCTCCAGAAGGGCCACTTGTGTGTGCTCCACCTTGTGAAAATGGGGGAAGAAAATCCCCACTGTGAATTTAAAAGAAGCACATTGGGCAGCAGGGAGACATTCTCACCCAGCCCTTTTAAAAAAAATGCTGCTAACAGGAAATTGACACAGCAGGGGTTATTGTGCATCAATTTCTTGCAAAAAGGAAGCCATGTGGTTGCATTTGTAAACATCACACCACTGTCTCTCTTGACACCTGAAGGCAGGGATGACCGAGAGAGGACTGGCCTCCCCCGAGTAAGGAAGGGCATCCACAGGTATGAAGGGCTGGTGTGAGGACAGGTCTTTACCCAGTGGGCCCTTGTAGCTCAACAGGCTGAGGCTTTGTCACTCATTGGGGTTGCCTTGGATCCATCAGGCCTGGGAGGGTGGCAGGTAGAAAGCCCCAGTGTGTCAAATGCTCTTGCCCCTGGCTCCTCTCCCGTTGACTTTAACAGCCTTGTCAAAATGACCTTTTTCAGATTTCAGAAGCTGCTGCTGCTGCTGTGCCAGAGCTGTTGCCATCATCAACGTCACCACCACTTGGGTTTTGCCCTGGATCCTAGTGATGCTACTGGGAGGAGTTACCAACCCATGGAGGAAACACTTTGATCACTTGGTCGTTGCTGAGGCTACCCCTTCTTCTTCTTCTTCTTTTTAGAGAAGAAACACCGCTCTATTCATTGCATTAAACAACAGACCCACCCACCCTTGACAGGCCGGCTCTGTGGAAAGCTGGAGGCTTCTGCGCCTTGTGTGTAGCCGAAAAACTCCCAAGGAACGCCGCGGTGTGAGCCGGTGAAGGAAGATCCATTGGGATGTTTGTGTTTCCGCGTGTAGGCAGACGTCTTGCTGGATATAAAGTTTGAAACTTCTGGAGAAAGTTCGGGAAGGGTGTGGATATAATTTTTGAAAAGTCCCCCAAAGGATGACTTTGGGCCGTTTTTGAGCCAGATGTATCCCCGATGGTCAAATTCAAGGGAAAGTGCTGGTTCGCTCTTAGGATGGGATCGCAAAGCAGTGCAGACTCCGGCCACCGATTGTGAAAGCCAAGAAGAGAAACAGGGGCGGAAAGGAGCAGGGGTCCACTGAGGAGGAGGAGGAGGAGGAGGAGGCCCCTTTCCTGTCGGACTAGCCATTTCCTTGAGCCCTCCTGGGGTGGCCAGTGGGGGCAACACTTGGAACTTTATTGGTGAGCAGGAAGGAGAGAAGTAGAAAAGCGACACGGCATGTAAAGGAGCTTCTTTCCATTGGCAAGAAGGGCCAAGATCCTCAGGGAGGTTGATGGGAAAAAGAGGAGGAGGAGGAGGAGGAGGAAGAGGAAGGGGGAGGAGGAGGAAAAGGAGGAGGAGGAGGAGGAAGAAGAAGAGGAGGAGGAAAGCCCTGCTAAAAACATTGGTGAAGAGAAGAACCTTCACATCTGCCGAGATCACCTTCTCTGAACCCAAGAGACAGGTAAGGAGAATTCAACGAGGCACTGAACTCCCAGCTAGGTCCTAAAACGGTGTGGTGGTCTCCCATCAAGTACGGCAAAGCTCTGGGGATCCAATCCATCCTTTTAACAAAAAAGGGAGACAGCGTGGAACAGGAAGCAGGGGGAAGGAGGTGCAGGAGAGGGCTGAGAAAAAGAAGAACAGAGCAGGACCGGCAGAGAGCTAGCAAAGGCAAGCTAGGTAAAGAAGAGTTCTTAAGAGAGCCCTGGGGGCACATCGGCCATGGCAGGCATGGCAAGCAACCATCACACACAGAAACTATTTCCTCGTGCGGTAATGGAGGCGTGGTGTCCAGGTTTGAGTCCCCAGAGGTTCTTGGACTAGAACTCCCAGAAGCCTTCACCACGAGCTGTGCCAGCCGGGATCTCTAAGACCTATTGTCCAAGAACATCTGGGGACTCATAGCTGGGAACCACCCTACTAGCTTTCCATTCTGTGCAGTCTGGAAGCGGGCCTTTTATCAGACAATACCATTTCAGGTCCTTCGCTGAACCAAATAACTATAAAATTGAGGGTTGTGGTGGGCAGGGGTAGTGGTAAAAGCGGTAATGATGATAATGCTGGAGAAATTCTGAAATAGCCTGAAAGCAGTCTGTCCAGCCAAAGCTTTTCCCATCCTGTTTCTGCTGATTGTACAAGCTAGCCATAAATCACAGATGTAAAAAAAAAAAAGGAGTATTTTTGTACATATCACATAATGAATTTGATTACTAGAGACTTGCAGCCCAAGATGTGGCCTGTTCTTGAAGTCACTGATCTGAAGTGCAGTTTTGCTTGTACCCATCTTGGCGGCCCTCCATCTCTCTAGAAAGAATGTTAGGAAAAAGTTCTGTGAGGGCAGACTCAAGGGTTCCACAGTGGCCACGGAAACAGCTCTGGAAAGATGATGGGGATGATGGGAAATGCACCTGAAGGGTATATAGAACCATAGAATCCTGGAGTTGGAAGAGACCTCCAGGGGCCATCTAGTCCAACCCCCTGCCACACAGGAACCCCCATCAGAGGACCCCTGACAGATGGCCAACCAGCCTCTGCTTAAAATCCGCCAAAGGAGGAGACTCCACCACCCTCCTTGGTGGCAGCAGATTATTCCACTGCTGGACAGCTCTAACTGTCAGGGAGTTCTTCCTCATGTTCAAATGGAATCTCTTCTCCTGTTGTTTGAAACCATTGCCCCACGTCCTAGTCTCTGAAGCCATGGAAAACAAACCTGTTCCCTCTTCCATGTGACATCCTTTCAAATATTTAAACATAGCCATCATGTCCCCTCTCAGCCTTCATTTGTAAGGCTAAACATTCCCAGCTCCCTAAGCCCATTCCTCATAAGAACATTTCCTCCAGACCCTCAACCATCCTGGTCGCCCTCCTCTGGACCTGTTCAAGATTGTCAACATCCTTTTTAAATTGAGGCACACAGAACTGGACACAGTACTCCAGGTGGGGTCTGACCAGAGCAGAATAGATTGGTACTATCACTTCCCTTGATCTAGACACTAGGGTTCTGTTGATGCAACCAAGAATTGCATTGGCTTTCCTGGCCGCCGCATCACACTGCTGACTGTTGTTCTGCAGAACAGGATCCTAAGAGGTAAACTGCCTCTGAGCTTACGGGGTGCACAGAACCCACAGCGATCAGTCCCATGCCTTTCCCCTTTCAAGCAAGGCATCCCTTTTGATGCCAATGCCTGAAGTAAAGATTCTCCCTGGTCCCTCTTTCCTTCTAACCCAGAAGCCTCATGGCACAGTGGTTAAAGGCCTGTAATGCAGCTAAAACTGTGCTCATGACCTGGGGTTCAATCCCAGGTAGCCGGCACATGGTTGACTCAGCCTTCCATCCTTCTGAGGTCAGTAAAATGAGTACCCAGCTTGCTTGCGGGGGGGGGGGAGGGCAATGTGTAGCCTGCATAATGAAATTGTAAACTGCCCAGAGAGTGCTTGAAGCGCTATGGGGTGGTATATAAACAGAACACTTTGGTTATTTTGTTTTTGTTTTGTTTCTTTTTTGTTTTGTTTTGTTTTGCTTTGCATTTCAGTGCCTGCTTACCCAATGCACACTTCCTCAGCCAAGCCAGCTACCCCAAATCAAGATTGGTTCTCCCATGATTCTCAATTTTGTGACCATTTTCCAGGTCCTCCACCCCCCATGCATATATTAGCAGAAACTGGGTGCCAACATGTGTAGTAGATTAGGGAAAGGTTAACCAACCTCCAACTGGAGAAATGCCCACAAAAATGTATGTACTTTTTATTTTGGTTTTTTATAAAGATGTTTTGGAAATAAATTCTCAAGCGGATGTGGAAACAGGATGAAACAAACTTAAGGCTGGGGGTTGGAATGAGAAATTGAGCAAAAGTGACATTGCCATGTTAATCCGTCCCTGTTCTTTCCGCCAGCAGACAAGACGTCTAGCCTTTCAAACATTGAAAAAGGGGACATGTTTGTTGTAACACGTCAGCTTTCATTCCATGCCTTACCTTCCAAGTTAGAGCTCCTTCCTATTACAGGACACATGAAAGTTAAGCTCTGCCTTCCCCACCTGCCGCATCCATTAACGCCACCACAGCCTGCCTTCCAATGATTTAAGGACGAGGAGAGCAGGGAGAGGGTGTTGTTCTTTTTTTGGGGGAGTTTGAAGATATCCTTTTTGAAAAACAAATCTGTCTTGCAACCTGTTCAAAAGCAAATTCCCCACAGCTGCTCTGCTTATTGAAATGGCAGGCTGCATTCCGCAGAACACCTCCGTGAGTTTGTGTGCAGCCGTTTTATACGTTTTTTCCCCCTCTATTTAATTATTCCGTTTATCCTCTCTGAGCTGGTTGGTGGTTTAGGTTTCTGGCTGCGGAGTCAGAGACTGCGAGTTCAATTCCCCACCCCTTGACAGAGCCGAGACTTGATGGCCCATAGGATCCCTTTTGAGGGGGGTGGGCATGGTGGCTCAGCAGGCTGGAGTACTGAAAACTGTCGGCTGCAAAGTCGGCTGCTTCGGTGGTTCGAATCCCGGGTGCCATGCAGTGGAGTGAGCTCCTGCTCTTAACCCCAGCTCCATGTTCAAAAGCATGTCAATGCAAGTATATTATTTTTTAAAAAAAGCAGGAAGGGAAACAGTGCTCCGTGTCCAGAAATGTGTTCAGCCATGCTGGCCACATGGCCATGGACTTGCACAACGCTGGCTCTTGAGCATTGCCCCTAGAGCAGGACATGACTAGTACGCATTTACTTTTACTTTTACCTTTACTTAGGATGCCATTCAGCTCTGCACTTCTAAGCCCTTCTAAGATGATGGTGGTTTGAATCCCAAGGCCACAAGAGCTCATGGAGCTCCCTTGAGAATTCAGTTCTCGGCTGTCCCTCCTGCGAGTGACACAGCTGGCCTTGGGCAGGCCACTCACGTCCCAGGACACCCCCAGAAGAAGGGCGTGGGAAGCCACACCTGTGCCTGGTCTACCTAGCACACCTCGACAAGGGCTGCCATAAGTCAGAATTGAAGTCATGACACACACACACATCAGTTTCTTCTCTCCTTCAAACAACAAAGGGCTCCAGAACAGCCTCCTGTATGGGGGGGGAGGGAGGGGGAAAGATAGAGTTGCTGGGGCCCCTAGGCTTAACATCTTCCACTTGGAAAGAATAAGGGATGTAGGGGGGGGAGGAGAATGTACCCTTACTGGAGCCAAGAGCCAGTTCTTCTCACTTAAAAGGGCTTCCAGGCCGGTCTGCTGCTTAGCCAGCCTGCCTGGTTCACAGTATTTTATGAGGGAACCGGAAGAGGAGGCCTCTCCCTTTAGAAGGCTCTTGTGTCTTCCAGCTTCTTCTTCCCAGACCTGGAGAAATCGGATGGCAGCGACCTTGCCACGTTTCTCCATCTCAGCACCTCTCAACCTTTCTAATATTTTAGAAATGGGGGAAATGCATCCTTCACCTCCCTCATGTACACAATAAAGCAATGTACTTTCCATCCCTTAAAATGAAAACTCTGAATGGGAGGAGCCTTATTTAAAACTGAAAGAATAAGCACTCTACCGCCCAATTCATCGTCCCTTTTTTCAGGTGCGCCCACGTTTTCCACAGTCCAAGGTGTGGTTTACACACAACATGCTTGTAAGGCACCGGAACCCCAGGCATGGATGGGCAGATCAGCCTACTTCTGGTTAATGTCAGTTTCACATATACATTCACTAGCACGACTGTTCCCACATCGGCGCGCAAGAAAATTCTTCAGTGGATCTCTATTTAAATACATATTTTCGGCATATATATTTTTGATACGTATTTATGCATGCCTTTCCCCTCTCTATATCTATGCGTTTCTGAGCGAATTTGTCTCCAGAAAATGTAATTTTAAAATGCCTCTTGCGTGCATCAAAAAATTGGGAGAAGCACAACTGTTGGAGTCTAGAAAAGGTGGGGTGAAAATAAATATTACTGTAAGCCGCCTTGGGTCTTTTTCCAAGGAGAAAGGCGGGGTAAAAATACTCTAAAATAAAACAAACAAACAAACAAACAAACAAACAGATTCTGTTCCCCATGTTAACCAGGGACTTGCAAATCACGTCACTTTGTGTCTGAATTTTTTTAAAGAACAAACTTCCCCAATTCCAGGCCCCACTCGTCGGTCTCAAACACAGAGCTGGGAAAGAAGGAACCGACTTCGGTGTCAGCTCGCTCAGGCCAACAAGCAGGGAAGGGCAGCTTTCCCAACCCCAGGGGTGGATTTTTCTGCCAGCCAGCATCTCTGCCTCCTGCTGGATTTATCTGCTTTCATAATCAATAGCAATTACCCTGTCCAGAGGGAACTCTTTTTACGGCTGTGGGGCTTGCGACAACACCATTAATGCCTCGACAAGTCAGGCGTTTAGGGCTTCGTTCTGATGGGTCCTGGCATCTGCCCCCGTTTCCCGAACCACCCCCACTCTCGAGAGGCCAGGATGGGAACAGAGGCCCTGTCAATGCCACACGGTGTGAGTAATGCTGGAGGGCTCAAAGCGCCAATAAATCAAAGGCTTATTAATCTCACTGTCTCATTTTCGGGTGCTATAATGAATCGACCGCTCGTGTGCCTACTCCGCCCCTTGCCCCCATCCCACCATTGATTACCAGTTTATTAACTAACTACTTTTCTCTCTTGCACGCGCTCTGCCTCACACACATACAAAAACAGGCACAGACAAACACCTCCCAACATATGACAATCCAAACAGGGCTTCTTAAGACACAAAGCCATATTCTACCTCTTAAGATGGTGTAGACCAGTGGTTCTCAACCTGTGGGGGGGGGTCCCCAGATGTTCCTGGACTGCAACTCCCAGAAGTCTTCATCCCTAGCTGAGCTGGCCAGGAATTTTAGGAGTTACAGTCCAAGAACATCTGGGGAACCCACAGGTTGAGAACCACTGGTGTAGACAGACTATCCACCTTAAGAGAGCATAGCCTGGTGCCCAAACTTTGCATGCTAAGCTATAAAGTTCCAATCATGGCAAAATTTATTTTGCTCTTCTCCGCTCTGGCAATCGAGAGAAAACAGAACTGACCTACAAAACCTGACTAGGTCATTATAAGCATTATATATAAGGACAATCTGAGTTAAGCAATTTGCTTTGATCTACCAGATGAACACGAAGGACAGGGAACTCCACAATCCATAGTGAGGAGATGCCTTCATTAGGCCAAGCAAAATTGCTCTCTCTCTCTCTCTCTCTCTCTCTCTCTCTCTCTGCAAACATTTTTCTTCCAAGGATCATGACATTCATGGCTCTTTTTCCTGCTCGCCTGAGAGCTACTGACTATCACCCCCTCTCTGTTTACAAATCCCAAACAACCACACACCCTCTCTACCAAAGTCAGGTTTCCCTCTGGGGAAAAACCCATCCTTCATCATTGCCACCACATTAATATGGGCCGGGTCTAGGCTCTGTGGTCTGTAGGGTCCTTTCCAGCATTGCAGTTCTGTGATGATGATGATGATGATGATGATGATGATGATGATGATGATGATGATGATGATGATGATGATGATAGGCTGACACAGCTACCTCTTCTAGCACCACATGAATGTTTGCCTTCGACAAGGCAAAGTTTTGTGATAATGTCTTTGTGTGCGTGCCAAGTGCTGTTCTCCTTCATGGCCTAGCTCACTCCTCAATGGGGTCCCAGAACCCAGAGGGTGATTTCTGCATCTCCCACTCTCTTCAAACAGGGAAGCGACACGTAGAAGCCGCTTTCTCCAACCTAGAGCCCTCCAGATATGTTGACCTATCGCTCCCCTTGTTCTGCAGCTTTGGCTGAGTTAAATGGCTAAAGTTATACAGCGACTCTAGTCATTATACCATTTCGGTTGATAAGAATCTTCCATGTTGTTTCCCCTCAAAAAACCATTGGTGAAGACCATTGTGGTTTGTTGTTGTTTTGCAACCTTTCGTTGTGGACGTTGTTCAGTGATTCCGTGGTTCTTCCTCTTGTTCCTGACAACTGTCAAAACCTTAGAAGTCTTTGCTGGTGCCTTCTGTCCTTGTGGACAATGTCGAGTGGGTGAAAAATGTTGTTTGCAACACAGGGACATTTGGGTAGGTGGTTAAGATTCACTTGTGTGTGTGTGTGTGTGTGTGTGTGTGTGTGTGTGTGTGTGTGTGTGTGTGTGTGTGTGTGTGTGTGGTTTGCATCTGCTCTTGAGTGGGTTTCCCATGGTGGTTTGGTGGCTGGTTAACCAACCATGGTTTGATAGTTGTTGTGAGTTTTTTGGGCTGTTTGGCCGTGTTCTAGAAGTTTTTCTTCCTGACCTTTCACCAGACTCTGCGGCTGGCAACTTCAGAGGGCAAGGAGCTCAGGAGACAAGGAGTTCTCTCTGTGCCCTATCTAGTAACAAACCAACCATGGCTTGTTAGTAGATAGGGGATCACTTGGCGCTGCAAGCCATACTCCAGCCAAATACAGAGCCAGTGGCTTCATGCAGAGGGCTTCCCGTCTCCCCAGCTCAGCTGCTTGACCACCCCTACATGAGGCATCTCGTGGAGGCTGTGAAGGAGCTGTCCTGAGACGGCGCTGGCAGGAGGGAAGGTGCTCCTTAATGGATCAAGACAGTGATAGAACTTGCTTAGCTTGCAAAACTCGCCAGACGAAAAGATATTATCGTGATGCGAGCCTGCAGCCAACTCGAATCAGGACCAACGAAGCGTCTGCCTGATATTTATCTGGAGGTGTCTTTTTATAGAAATGGCAGCCGTGGTGGTTCTTCCTCTTTTCTCCAGCTCCCAGTATAAAACCAGCCCAAAGTTAATCATTTTGCCAATTTCGGGCATCATGCATTATGCATCTCGCCTTATCTCTGCCCATAATTGCAGGCAGGTATGCAAATGACTAGATAGATATATTTTACTTTCGAAAAGAAGCCGGGGCATCTCCTCCCACCTCCCCCAGAATTGAAAAGCTAGCAGAGTTAATAGAAAATGATGTGCTTTATAAGTGGAGAATGAGAGAGAGGATTTCAAACTTGTGTCTTGGGAGGTTAATTATATTGATAGTAAGATCTGATATGAAAACATTTTCCCCCTTACTGGTAAGAGGAGGATAGGGAAATAAAGGAATTGAAAGCACCCATTCCATCCTCACTTTCTTTTTGAGATAGAACCTTTCCTGCGCTGAGTTTCTTCGTGACAACACTGGGAATAAAGTGGAGGAGATTTGGATATGTTTGGATAATAATGTGCATTTCATTGCTTTCCATTTAGTCACTGGGATTTTCTCAGCTTTTGTGACAAGAGAGGTTGGGAGTGCCAAGTTTTTCATAGGAGAAAAGAATACACACACACACACACCAATTTTGAATTGTAGTTGTTTTGCCCAGTTTGGTGCCTCAGGATCCCACATCGCCTCTTTGAAAGCAAGGTGCGTGTACTTGACGGATGGAGGGGAGCACAGAGCAGAGTCAAATAAAAGTCCGAGGTCCTAGACATTTTGAGAGAGTAACCTGTTTAGCACTTATCTGAAAATCGCCATTCCAACTCCCATGGCAGCTACAGAAACCTCTTAGAACTTTATTGAACCTGGCAGGAAGTAATGATGACATAAAATATATGTGAAATGTGAGAGAGAAGGTAGGACTTCTATATATATATTTATCTCGACGACAGTTTCTCTTTCTCTGTTCCTGGAATAAAAAACAGGAAGGCTGTCTTCCCTCTTCCGTTGCTGCATATTAAAACTAGATAGAATTTTTAAAGCAGGCATTCTAGGGATGGTTGAGTAAACAGGATGTTCTCAGTGCTGGCTGGGGGTGGGGGTGATGGGAGTTGTAGTCCAGCAGTTCTGAACAGTGTTGGGAAAATAAAGGCTAGAATAGATGCTGGGGAACGGAGAGAAGAGGTTCATGCCATCTTCTCCTTTTGTTTTCTTTCAGCAATGCTTGGTTCTTGCCTAATCATTTCAAGTTTGACATCACCCTGAATTCAGGGAGCAGCTAAGCAGCTGCCCTTTCAGAGGCCATCAATCCAAGGGAACATGTTGTTTGCTGACCTTATACAGGCTGTTATGAAAACTCACAAGTCTGGTTATTGGGACTTTTTAAGGTGCCAGGCAGAGAATGGAGCTACCACTCCCTCCTAACGTTCATGGGGATTGGGGGAAAAGACAATCCAGTGCTGTTGTACTGAGAAAGAACCGTTTTCTGTGGAGCCGATACTGAAGCAAAAATAATAATTAGGGATTAGAAGCAGGAAGAGCATATATCACACAAGTAGTCTCATTCTGTCTACCATACTGGTTGCTGGTTGCATGCAAGGCTGCAGTTGGTCGAATAGATTGCCATTTCAAGTGTATCACCTGGTAATAGACCCACAAGGCCTAGAAACTTGTGTATTTTTTATAGAAAAGACAAGAACAAAGCTGATGGAAGGTTGAATGAGCTGGCATTTCTGTGCACCCAGGAGCTCTACAGAGGAACTGCCATGCATCCACCTCAGCCTGAGAGGGTTCTTCCCTGGCTGTCAGATCCGATGGGTTCTCCGTGTGCCAGCCCTAAATGGAGACCGAGGGACACCTGAGTTTCAGAATTACAGAAAGACTCGGCGCAAGCCTTCCTGACTCCCTAGAGCCTGTAGCCCTTTTAATAACAGCGAGAGTACAAAAGCCCCAAGCGGCAGCCAGGGTAATTATGGTCTGCCATCCAGCCTGCTCTCGAGAGATGAAAAGGGCAACACACCAGAAGAAAAAGTTATTATTTACTTCAAACGGCTCCACAGATATTAACTTAATGGAGGCTTGGCACTTCTGCCGGGGGAGAGAATTATGCTTCTTACCTGCTTTTACAAAAGGGTAGAAAAGGAACCAAGGGGAAGAGGAAGAGGGGACTTGGTCCTCAAAAGGAAGGCATTGGTGCATCTGTGGCCCATTAGGGAACAGAGGTCCGTCTGCATGGCGGGAAGGGAAAATGGGACGGACGCCAACGGTTCAAGGCCAGGTCCACAGAGCAGGGCCTCCGTCTCAAGAGAGCAAAGGAGATTCGTCCCTCACCTTTTGAGATGCCCTTCTCGGCTGCCCTTTTTCAGAAGGCCCAGGCCCACGAGAGCTTGCTAATGTTTCCCAGGAGTAAGAGACGGGGGTGGTGGGTTTCGTTAAAAAGGACCTGCTTTTCCAGACTGTTTTGAGCATGGACCCCAACGCCTATCCAGGGCAGAAGACTGGCTTCCCACAATGCCTGGTGCAAGGAGACCATTTCTTCACTGACAAAGGTTTCTAGTTTAGTTTGAAATCGTATAAAGGGAAACGCGGTACTCTGACTGTCTGATGAAGGAAGGAAGGAAGGAAGGAAGGAAGGAAGGAAGGAAGGAAGGAAGGAAGGAAGGAAGGAAGGAGCTAATGATGGATGGAATGAAGGAAGGAAGGAAAGAAGGAAGGACGGCTCTTGGCCCTTCAAATAATGGCTCAAAAGGTACAAATCCAATGAAGTGATGCTGCCCCTCTGCAACTTCTTTGGATTTATGAACCACACCACCTGCAACATATTTAACATATTTATTTATTTCATTTTATCATGTTTTCCCCCTTTCTCTCCTCCCCCGCCCTGTTTTTTTCCCTTGTCATCCCCCTACCTCCATACTTTATTTTATTCATCCTTTTTCTCTCCAGTCCAGCCTATGCATGCAGCAGAATGAGGTGCTGAAATCAATTGTTCCACCATAAATTGTGGTGTACATGTCACATTTTTATATCCTGCCTTAGGTTAAAACTCCTTGAAATCTGAAAACCCGCTATGCAAGCAGAGAAGTGCTATATCAGTTTTGATCAAAAAAGAGAGAAAAAGTATTTTATGCACACACACGTGTGCACCTATACACATGCTGCCCGGATAAGCGCCTTTTTACTAATCAAAAGGGGTTTATTCAGTTCAATCCCACCAACAAATGGAGTCCTGCTACAGGCACTCACTTGGCAGGAAGGCCGACGGAACCCACCTCAGCTTACTTCTGAGTAGAGACGCCTGCAAAGTAAAAGGTGCAGTCCCACCTCCTGCGCACACATCGCTCTGAATAGAGGAGCGTCCATTTCCGAATGAAGCCTAAAGACTCTATAGGTGCGGTTATTGTTCACCTGCATTTCCCAATGCTTCCAGGCAGTGAGCTAGAAAGGGCAATTCAAAGACTGCCTGATAAACATTTGCTTTTTCTGTAAATAATGGGCTTAACTGGGCCTAGCAACCACAGCCCCAACAACGATGGCCAGAGCACACCAAGCAGAACTACTACTACTACTACTACTACTACTACTACTACTACTACTACTACTACTACTAATTCTTCTTCTTCTTCTTCTTCTTCTTCTTCCTCTTCTTCTTCTTCTTCTTCTTCTTCTTCTCTTCTTCTTCTTCTTCCTCTTCTTCTTCTTCTTCCTCTTCTTCCTCTTCTTCTTCTTCTTCTTCCTCTTCTTCTTCTTCTTCTTCTTCCTCTTCCTCTTCTTCCTCTTCTTCTTCTTCTTCCTCTTCTTCCTCTTCCTCTTCTTCCTCTTCTTCTTCTTCTTCTTCTTCTTCTTCTTCTTCTTCTTCTTCTTCTTCTTCTTCTTCTTGTCCTCCTCCTCCTCCTCTTCTTCTTCCTCTTCCTCCTCCTCCTTTCTTCTTCCTCCTCCTCCTCCTCCTTCTTCTTCTTTCTTCTTCTTCTTCTTCTGATTATCCTTGGGAAGGCAGGGAGGGGCCCTCTTGGCTGGCTGCTCCATGTGGGAACCCGGTCCTCCCTGCCAGGGAGGCAGCCCACATGTTCTGTGTGTGAGAGAGAGAGAGGAGCCAGGGACTTGCCCAAGGGGTCCACCGCATGGCAGGAACACCAGAGCCAATGACGCCTTTTCCCCAGAGATCTCTACGGGACCGAACTGTGCCTCCTGACAAGTTTGCTCATTTCACTTCAGGCACTTGGGTGTACCAAATGAACATGCTTTAATTAAAAAACCCCAGATTTAATACTTTCCCCTATTAGGAGGGAATTAAGGAAATGACTGGCTCTTTTCAGAGTCTGCCAGGGGCCGCAAGGTGCCACCCACCCAGTCCGGCTCCAAGCTCGCTCATCGTCTGGAGCGCACGCCCTCGTGTCTGCCGCGCTGTGGGACAACCCACGGGGTTGACAGATGGCCTATGTGCGGGCCAGTGGCTTGTCTTCAAGGGTGGTCCTGGCGCTAGAAAGAACCATGGCCAAAACGTAGTGGGGAAGGAGCACAGAGCCAGTTGGAAAAGCCTCTGCAAGCCAAGACAAATCAGATGAAACCTCTTAACAGACATGGCCCAGTAAGTTAAATGCCCTTATGTTTATCAAACCTTTCCAACGAAACAAAACTCAATTTGAACGATTTTTAAAACGGTGTTCTACTGTAAGATGAGAAGGCGGTAGGGTTGTATACTGTAATGTTTACACTGGGCGCCACCTATTCCTATTTTTGAATTTGTGTCTGTATTTACTTTGTAATCCTTGCTAATGGCCTGTACTCAGTAGTAGCAATACATTTACTAACACGGGACTACAAGAAGGGCAGCAGATTTTTGCTGGAAAACTGCGCCGCAACTGCGCCGCATAGTGCTTAAATAATTTCCCTTGCATAAGTTTAAAAAAAGTATAGATTTCTTTTTATTTCTATTCTTTAAATGATTTCTGAAGAAATAAGACACAGGGCCTGAAAGAGGGTTAAGTTAAACATTCTACATAATGCAGAAAAGCGGGGTCTTTTTGCTTAGAGAAAGCTACCACTGTGGACTGGGCGGGCGGGGCGGAGAGGGGTGACCTCTGAATTAACATGCACAGAGGTGGTGGTGGTAGTGGTGGTGGTGGTGGTGGGATGTCAGGAGAATGGATGTGCACTAGTTACCAATCAGTTATGCAGCGTCCTCCCTGGGAGTAGGTCTCAGGGATCTTCACCCCCAACCAGACCTGCGATCTGCCTCTAGTCTAGTGGTTTTTGCGTGGGGGGAGTGGATGGGAGTTTGCCATCACTGCCCATGAAGCCTTACCCAAGGGCAGAAGGCGGACTACAAGGGGGCCTCCCATTTTACGCTTGGAAAAGAGTCCTTGATGGGGTGGAGAGGTATGTATATGGGGGAGAGGGAAGGGGGGGGGGTCGGGTCGGGTCGTGAGCGCCACAGCCCCGCGCTTTTTGCAAAGGAAGCGGGTCTCCCGCCACGAACGGCTCCAAAGCCCCGCCTCCCCCCCTTCCTCCTAAATCCTCCTCCTCCTCCTGCTTTCTCCTCCCTCCTCTCCCAACCTCTCCTCCTCTCTTTTCTGTTTCTCTCCCCCCATCCTCCTGCAACGGGCCTTTTGCACAACACACAACGCACGCACAGGCACCGGCAGCTGCGCGCAACCCTCGCCCGGGCTCGCCCCGTTTGCACGGCGGCTCCCGAGGGGCGTCCCCCCCGCCGCCGCCGCCCCGGCAGAAAGAAGAAGGGATGGATCCTGGCGCAGCCGGGGCCCCGAAAGCAAGGGGGAGCAGGAGACGCGTGCCAATAACCAGGAGAGGAAAAAAGAGAAGGAAGGAAGGAAGGAAGGAAGGAAGGTGGCGAAGGAAGCGCGGCGATCCGAGCAGCAGCGGCAAGAGCAGCAGCGGCGGCAACGGCATGGCACCGCAATGCCGGGGAGAGCATTTTTAGGCGCCCGCTGGAGATCGCTCCGTCGCCTCCTCCTCGGTTGCAGAGGGAGAGCCGAGCGCCGCCGGGGGTTTCCTCTCCCCGCCCCCCACAAGAGGCGAGGGGGTGAAGCCCCTAAGAAAGAGGGGGAGATCGAGGCGCGCCCCCCGCCCTCGCCCGCGCGGTGGCCCAAAAGGGGACCCGGCCAGGAGGAGCCTCTTCGCCGGCGGCGATGCCCAGGGGGCGGTAAGGACCTCGGAGGGCAGGCGAGGCAGCAGGGGAAGGGGGGGGGGAGAAAGTTTGCCAGGCAGGGAGGAGGCGGCGGTGGGGAGGGGGGGACGGCGGCGATCGCCAGGCGGGAGGTCAGCGAGCCCTGACCATTGGGGGGGGGTGCAGGAGCCCAGTGCCCAGAGGCCCGGTTGGGGCAGAACCCTCTTGATCCCCCTGCGCAGGGGGCTGGGGGGGGCATTGGGCTCCAGGCGGAACCGAATCCCGCCTCCCCCACACACACACCCGCCTTTTCCAGCTGCGAGCTTTCCAGAGGCGTCTTCGGGCGAACCGAGGGAGGGTGGGTGGGTGGCTGAGCAAGCTGGGCTCTGATCTGACGAAGCAAGGCAAGTTTGATCGATGGAAGGTAGCTCCCCGGGCAAAAAAAAAAAAACCCAACAACTGGTTGCCAGGGCGAAACGGAACGTGGAGGTAGGCAGGCTTGATCCCTGTTCTGGAAAGATTCTGCTGATGAGGAGGAGGAGGAGGAGGAACTCTGGATGCTTGCTTTTTAAAATGTTTTGGTTTCATCTCTCAGCTGCCACCGGCCAGCTTTGGGGCTGCAGCAATGGGTGAAGGAGTTCCTCTCCTCCATGCTTTTTTAAACCAGCTCAAGGACCTCCGCCTGCAGGCTGTGCCGTTGTTGCTCAGGGCCGTGGCTTCCAAGCTTGGGGTCAGGACTGAGGGACCAGCCGGGCAGCTGCTGAACCTTGCACTCTTTCCCAGGGAGGCCTGTGAGTTGCCATTACAAGAGGGGGAGGGGAGAGGGGGTTGCCCACTGGTGGCCAGTCGGTGGGGTTCCCCAGGAGCTAATTATGGCAGAGGGGCAGCCACTCTTCATATCTCCTTTTACTAAAACTCAGGAGCAGCTGGAGGGGGTGTGGGGTGCGGGGCGTGGGGCTAGAAACAGATCTGAGAAAGTGGAACACCACCACATGCCGAGTTAGTACGTTGTTTGGATGGTGTTGGCAGGTCGCTCACACTCCCCCTCCTCTGATCCGCCGCACAAGAGTTGTTTAGAGTACTTAAAAAAGCATCAACGCCTGCATGCCGAATGTTTTGAAAGATGAGTGGGAGGCTAATGTAATAATCCGAGACCTCTGCAAGTCTGCCAGGAATCTTCCCGGCAGACTCTCGGTCAGTTGGCTTGAAGGGCAGGGAACGGGGTGCCCCTTTGCTGTGGGTTCAGCCTTGATCCGCTGGAGCAGCCTTCATCCAGCACACGTTTTGGACTACGAGTCCCATCGGCCCCGCCAAGCGTGGCCTGCGCCTGAAGATGATGGGTGTTGCATCTCCCAAGCATCTGACATAACAACAGAGAACCAGAGAGGGTGGGCCTAACATTGGATTTTGCGCACTGGTCAGTTGGCCAAATATTGACAGTGGACTGTGGTGAGGTATTATAAAGCTCCTGTGTTGTTGCTGTTGTTGTTTTACAAAACATGACATTATTGTGCCCTTTGTTGGAAAGTGAAGGAGTAAGAGAACTCCACCGATCCCCACCCTGTAGCCATCCATCAAGGGCAAATCTAGCAGCATATATTTGATCACTGGATCCCCACGATAGCAAAAACTAGATTCAAAGAGGAAGATGAGCAGACATGGCCTAGTAGCCAGAATAAGTGAGGAACATGTTGCCTCATAAAGCTCATTTGTTGATACTGGGGCCCACACACACTCCGATCTATCTCTTGGGGTTTTTTAGGAGGGCAAGATAGAATCAATAGAGCTTTATTTACTGTCCTTTGAATCAAGGAAGACGGATCTCATCAACTGTTTTTAAATGTTGTTTTTAAAGTTCACTGTTCTTGTGAAACAATGTTTTCTTCCCACCAAGCCTTTTACTGTTGCACTGTTGCATTGTTTCCTTTGAAGGCTTCTACAAGATAATCCTTGTATGCCAGATACGTTGTAGCTTGCTTGTATTTCTCCCATATTTCTCCCATCTTTTTCTTATCTGTCACCTCCCACCTCCCCCTCCCCCAAAAAAACTGTTGGGGGAAAAAGTCTTTTGGAAGAAAATGGGAATTCTGCGCACAATGCCATGCTACCACTTGCATCCGGGAGTATCCAGTGGCATTATTTATTTATTCATTGTAATCAGTCTTATGCATCACACCTGTTGATCCAGTGTCCTACATTGCTTTAATAACAACAAAGCTTTGAAACTATCTCCCTATTATTAGACGACTCAGCTGACCAAAATCTGTTTGTTTTCGTGGGATCTCCCCGCTTCAGTGTGTTAGGAACACGCATTCAGCTAAGGCAGGTAGATGTTTATATACTGTCTTTTTCCAAACAGAAATCAGGGAGACAAACAGTAATGATGTAAACATAATTAAGACAGTTGTCTTTTGGAGACACTGATGGGTAGACTTCCTACTACGTGGGCCAGTTTTGAGCAGATGAGATCAGATCCTGATTCAGTCTTGGTCCAATGCAGTTGAGCTAATGTGGCATTTTGATTCAAATCATCATCATCATCATCATCATCATCATCATCATCATAGAACTGCAGTACTGTATACTGTATCTGATTTGGGGCCAGCTCTACTGTTGGGCAAACGGAATGGTTCCCTTTGGGAAGCAGACACTTAGAGGCAGGAAGACTAGCAGTGGCAGGAGTGGATGAAAAGGGAATTGCATGCTGAGCCCTGTGCAACCTAAGCTGTTCTGCTGCCTTCATTTGTGGTAGGGTATGCTTTCCCCGTTATTCAGCTGCTAGTCTTGCCAGTTTTTGTGCCGAGAAGAGGAAGGAAAGTCGTCTTGTTCAGGCAGCTCAGCGTTTTGGCCTACCCTGATCTCAATTCCTTCTTACAGTGGGCCAGATCCTCCCTTTGGATGAGAATTCTGGAGAAGAGAGTTCAAATCCCAGATCAGCCATGGAAACGAACAGAGGAGGGGGAGTGGAACGGGTAAAAGCACTCTTTAAAAGTGTTTTTTGAGATCAGGGAGCTAAAATCAGGGCTTGAAAGTCCTGTTACGGTCTCCATAAGCCACTTCCGATTGGACAGCACAGAACACACACACATGCACATCTTCATGTGGTTTGCAACCAGCCTTGTGTCACTGTAGCTAAAGGTGTCAGGTATTTATGTGCTGTAGTGATAGGTGTCCCCCACTGGCCTATATCCCTACTTGGGGAATCTGTCTTGATTTTGCTGAACTGATGTTCAGCTGGGATGCATCAGCAGATCAGCAATCCCCTGCTGTGAACAAGTTCAGGTTCCCATCCTGCGAAATTAGGCCCTGCTCCATGATCAGCTTGGTCATGATCAGAGGCCATATTCTGCACTGGCGTGCATCAGCTCACCTCGGTCACATTCGGTGGCACCTGGGTCCCTAACTGTTTCCAGATTAAGCTGTGACCTTGTGACATAAGCCATCTGTTGGGATAGGAAGTGCATTTCCTTATTAAGGGAAACTGTATCTAGCCCTGTACAGGTATCAAGACTATGTATGGGGAAACTTTTTTCTGGGCCTGATGCCATTAATGCTAATTTATTTATTTATTTATTTATTTATTTATTTATTTATTAAACTTATATACCGCCCGTCTTCCCGAAGGAACTCCTGGCGGTTCACAACATAATGTTTTATGCTGTCTATTTGATGTTTTGTATTTGCAATACCGCCCAAAGTACAAAAATAGAAATCTAAGAAATTCATTCATTCATTCATTCATTCATGCATGCATGCATGCATTCATTCATGCATTCATTCATTCATGCATTCATTCATTCATGCATGCATGCATTCATTCATGCATGCATGCATGCATTCATTCATTCATGCATGCATGCATGCATGCATACATACATACATACATACATACATACATACATACATACATACATACCACCCTACTGGAAGTCACTTCACAGCGCACCGGCTTCTTCAAGGATTTTACTCAAGCCATCAGACAAAAGGCAGATTTCAGAGGAGTGAAAATTATCTCTCTCCTTAGTCTTATCTATTCTGTGCCACTCTTGTAGAAACCCAGCAACCTTTGGCATTTTTACCTCAAGTGGTGATTTGTGAGAGAGGTGGGGAAATGATCGTCTTCCTTCAATCTTTTATGCTGGGCCGAGGTCCTTTCTCGCAAAGGAGAGCTTTGGATAGAGTCAACATTCTTAAGTTTGCTTTTCCTTTCTCCTTCTTAGCTAATGTTCTTTGCTCTGAAAGCAGCCAAGCCTGATGGAAACTTTAAAAGTACAAGAGCCGATTTTAATATTTAAACATGTGTTTCTTCAGGCAAAAAAAAAAGGGGGGGAGGTAGTCAAGAGGGTTTACAAACTCTGGGTCTGTGGACAGAGATTTAGCATTGCTATGAATTATTAGGCAGATTAAAGTCCCCGGAAGGAATCTGGTTGTTTTGCATTCTTTCCCTTCCTTGTGGTTCTGTGGTGGATGGGAGCTGAAATATCACTGAACAGCACCGTGCTCCCCGCCATTGCTTGCATCCCTGGGTGGCAAATTCAGATTCCGTAATGCCTGAAGTTTCGCGGGGTCTTCTTTCCTTACGTTTCTGCACTCTGCTTTTCCGTCCAGTTCATTTTAGGCACCACAGAAGCCTTCCAAATAATTCAAGCTGCCATTTGCTTGCACTGCCCAGGGTCTGTCTCACTCAGAGTCCTTATCCCAGGGGTTCTCAACTTGTGTGGGTCCCCATATGTTCCTGGACTGCAACTCCCAGAAACCCCTTCCAGCACAGCGAGTGGTGGAGGCTTCTGGGAGTTGCAGTCCAGGAACATCTGGGGACCCACAGGTGGAGAACCACTGCCTTATCCCAACAGCCTTGACAGCTTTAAGAAAGGATTGGACAAGTTCAAGGAGAACAAGGGTATCAGTGGCTATCATGATGGATGATGCCTAAGGACAACCTATGAGTTGGAGAGAGAGGCAGGAGATGCCATTTGCGGGGAATCGTAAGCAGGTGAAGACATCTGCTTGGGAATACCCTGAAGCCAATGGTGAGCCACTGTGTGAGACAGAATGCTAGACTGGATGGGCTGTGGTGGCCTGTTCCAGCAAGGCTGTTCTCAGGTTCTTAATCTAGCAAGATGTGGCACAAAAAGAAAAATATATGAAGAGGGAAGAGGAAAATACTACACAGGCATGCATAGGGTAGGCTACTTTGTGAGTTTTATTTATTATTTATTATTTTATTTATTGGGTTTTTATACTGCCCGTCTGGCAGCGAGGTCACTTAGGCGGTTTTAATAGATTGCATGTCTCAATCATGTCTGGATGAACTTGTCTTCAATTTCTTTTTAAAGACATCTCACCTATGAGCTTCATCATGTGGCAGGGAGTTCTCTAATGTCAGCTGTGTTACTGCCGCCCAGTTGCATCTTTCTGCATTCTGATTAGATATACAGTTCACAGAAACCCACAGCCATATGTGGCTAGTGGTCCAAAAGTTATTTTCCAAACTGTGGCTCTTCTATTAGAGAAACAGACGGAATAATCCCTGTCAAACAGTGCAAGTAACAAAAAAAAAACCCAGGCCCGTTTCCTTCACTAGTTGCTGCTGCTGCTGCTGTATGCTGTCAAGTAGCTTCTGACTTCCCGCGACACTAGGAATGACCCTCTCCTACTCCTTAAATTTCTTTAAATTTGGTGTGGAGGCCACATTCTTAATATCTAGCTGCACAGAGGAAAAACGTAGACACAGAAGCAGATGGATGCTTATTTCTTCTGGGAAAAATAACATTAGTAGTTTACATCTGATCAGCCTCATCGACAGTGACAACATCTGGGCATCCGTGCAGTATACTTCTCCCAGGCTGAAAAATTGCTGTCAGGTTGCTTGGAGGTAGGTTTCATCATCAAAAAAAAAAGTAATGTGTATGTGTAGATGAAAACCTTAAGAACTGTTCCCCCCCTGGGATGGACCTGTTATCCTCTTGGTGTTTTCTTTCTTTTTTTTTAATTTAAGGGGAAGGCAGGTGAAGAAGCCCTCTTAGGTAGATTTATTAGATTATAATGCTTATAGCCTGTGAGGTGGTGTGTGAATTTGCTTTCTCTCTGCTCTCTCTCTCTCTCTCTTCTCTCTCTCTCTCTCTCTCTCTCTCTCTCTCTCACACACACACACACACACACACACACACACACACACACACACACACACACACACACACACACATATGCAAGTAATGATGCAGGCTACATATTACCAAGCTTGGAAGGATGGAAGGCTGAGTGAGCCTTGAGTCAGCTGCCTGGAATTGAACCCCAGGTTGTGTGCACAGTTGTAGCTGCAGAACAGTAGTTTTAACCACTGCACCATGAGGCTCATATAATCTGTTGTATGACCTTCCCTCAGACCGAGGCCTGGGAGAGTGAGAACAGACAAAAGAAAGTACTGTTTTTTCACCCAGCGCGTTGTTAGTCTGTGGAACTCCCTGCCCCAGGAGGTGGTGATGGCATCTGGCCTGGATACCTTCAAAAGGGGATTGGACAGATTCCTGGAGGAAAAGTCCATCTCAGTTGACAAACCATGATGGAGATGTGAAATCTCCAGGCTTAAAACCAGGGTATTTCAAGGGCCAGATGCAGGGGAGTGGGATCAGGAGACAGAGATGTAGTCTTTTGTGCTCCCAGAGGCATATGGTGGGGCCACTGTGAGATACAAGAAGCTGGACTACGTGGGCCTTTGGCCTGATCCATCAGGGCTCTTCTTAGGTTCTTATATGTTCTTATGTAGTGGGTCCTGGGGAAGAGAGAATGGTATATCCAGACCAGCCCTTCATTCTAGCTTGATCTTTCCGCAGTGAAGGACCTCCGCCATCTCTGGCTACCTATTCAATCTTTTTAACCTGAGATGTTGAAGACTGAACCAGGGATAATAATCTACATGTGAATAAAGGTTCCTTCCTTCCAAGACATGCTGCCTGCAGCTCCTCCAGATCTAAGACAAGCCTTTCACACCCTGGTTCTCAGCTAGCAGGGGCTCACATACCATTGATCCGATGCAGCAGTAGCCTAGGTGGGATGCAAGATTTTCCAAGCAATTACTAGGAATTCATGTTCCCCCTGTAAACATGATGCACCCTCTCCCACTGCGTATATTCCCATAACGTATGTACTCCTGCAGCTCTAAGGCTTTTGGAGCCTGGGATTGAGACGGAACTCTTCCTTCCAGTGTACACGGCTGGGTCTTCACATGCAGCACATCACTTGGGCTAGCAAAGAGTCACGTAGGCTTAGATGGCTAGTACAGTACCAACTAGAACAAGCCCATTAAAATCAATGGAAATTAGTTTAGTGGCTCTGCTCCGGTTGGGACCTACAGCTGGCTTTGGCCCTGTCCCAAATCCGAGCCTTCGTGATGCTCCAGTAGCACTGCAAAAATCTCCAAACCTTTGCAAGGGCACCATTGCTAAACTTTCTGTTGGTGCTCTGCACTAAAACATCACCCACTCGTGTGTGTTTTTTTTTAAACCAATGAATGAAAGCAGAAGCAATGCTTTGTTGAGACCTGTTTTCTTTTTTTTTTTTTTCTGACTTGGTGGTAGATCCAAGCTTCTCTTTTCCTTTCCTTCGCAAGCTGAGCAAAAGATTGGCCTTAATGCCTGAATGTTTGTTCTTAGGCCTGAGCTCTCTTGGAGCTTGCAATTGTTTGGAAACACCCTGCCATGTCGGTGTCCCAAAGTCCATCTCTTAGCCCGGCGTTGAGTTTCCAGCAAGGCCCAGCTGGACTCTCTGAAGCAGGATGTGAAGCCCTGTCTGTTTTCGCATACAGCATTCAGGTGGAAACTCCCAGAATGAAAACCAGAAAGTCCAGCATTTCCAAGAGCCGCTTCTGTTGGGCCTCTTAAGGCTTCCAGTCCTGGCGAAAGTCAAAGCAAGGTCCTTGGTCCACAGAGAAGCAGGGAAGGAGATGCAGAGTAGAAGCCTAATTATATTGCAAAGGAGATGACCCTCCTATTTACTGCTGTTTGTTGGCTCTTTTAAAAATCTAGTACTTAGGCTTTGGAAGGCTTAATTGTCAGCAGCTTGGTGAAGCAAACTTGAAAGTAAGTGACCAAGGGGTCAGAACAAAAGGCAGAGGAAGAAGGAAAAGAAAAATCAGGCAATCAGGTTTCAGAAGTGGGAGTGATAGCCAATATAGAGCAACCCACTGAAGTGAGGACACCAGATGCGTTTTTAATACAGGAGCACAGAGAACCAAAGAAAATGAACAGATAAAGAGAGGTACTCCACGGAATGCAAAGAGAGCTGAATGGCAGATATAATGAATTGATGCACACCAATGGTGACCCAAGGGAATGCTTCCCTGAAAATGTTATTTTAAACATTTAAAGTAGATTCATCGGAAATAAATCCTGCCCTGTCTCTCCCCTGCAGCATTGGGCCTTCACTGAATTCTGTGCTAAGGTGTTACCTTTTTGCGAGTCAAATTTTTAGCCTTCCGATAGAAAACCCAGGTTGGAGAGACATAAATGAGGAGGAGGAGCCCTGTGGGAACACACCAGTCCCAAGCAATTCCCACTGAATTTCCAAGGACATGATCTGCGTGTAATCTTGGATAAATCTGGGGTGGGGGAAATGTGGCCTTTTCTGCTCCACCCATATTGGCCTTTGTAATTTCAATCCCCCCGACTTTCTTCATCACTCAGACACAACCCACAGCCACAGCATGATGATGATGATGATGATGAGGAGGAGGAGGATGAGGATGATGAGGATGAGGATGAGGATGATGGTAGTAGTAGTAGTAGCAGTAGCAGCATTACTGGCTGATCTTGGTGGACAGTTGTAAGCAGACAATGTGGGGGATTTCAAGCTGAATCAAGCATTCTATAAATGGCAAACAATAACACCACCACTAGTATAAGTGATTGTAATAAGATTATGACTATGGCAGCTACCTTCAAATGTGGCATATGTTTCTATGAGAAAGAAAACAAGTACTGTACTAGATTCAGGGAAATGTTGTGGGGTTAAGGCAGTGATGGCGAACCTTCAGCACTCCAGATCAGTGGTTCTCAACCTGTGGGTCCCCAGACGTCAGCGAAGAAAACACATCACGGTCTAAAGGACCTTGTTTTCCCTGACAACCCCTTAGAATGATGATTAGCATGCAAGAAAAAAAGAAAATCCCTTATGAGGGGTGAAAAGCAACACGGAAAACACGAAAGCAAAGTGTTCTGCTTATATACTGGCCCCATACCACTTCAAGTAGTCTCTGGGCGGTTTATAATTTAATTACAGTCATGCAGGCTACACATTGTTGTCCCCCAGCAGGCTGGGTACTCATTTTACCGACCTCGGGAGGATGGAAGGCTGAGTGAACCTTGAGCCTGCTACCTGGAAATGAACCCCAGGTCGTGAGCAGAGTTTCACCTGCAGGACAGGCCTTTAACCACTGTGCCACTAGTGTTCTTATGAAATCAGTCCATGCAATCATGTATGGTAATCCATAGAAAGCCACCTAGTAGGTAGTCCTTCATTCAGGGAAAGCTTGCCTGAAGAGGAAGGTCCTTGCCTGATTGATTACAATCATCCTTTCAGGCCCAGCAGAAGAACCTTGCTGGGCATCACACAGTGGCAAACTTGAGAAGCTCAGAAATGGGGCTTGGAGAACGTTTTCATGCTGCCCCCAGCTACTCATAGGGTCCTGGGTAGGGGAGGCTCTCTGTAGCTTTCCTGATTTAACAGTGGTAGGTAGGTCTAGGCCAGTGGTTCTCAACCTGTGGGTCCCCAGATGTTCTTGGACTGCAACTCCCAGAAGTCTTCATCATTCGCTGTGCTGGAAAGGGTTTCTGGGAGCTGCAGTCCAGGAACATCTGGGGACCCACAGGTTGAGAACCACTGGTCTAGACCCCTCATCCATCTGTTGGGGTGAGGGAGGAGAAGGGCCTTCGGTCTTTTCACACCGCGTGCAACATCCTGTGAGGCTAATTATGCATCTCAGAACCATGGGTTTGAATGTCTCACTTCTTTGGAACTGAAATGATGGCGAGGTTGGGGTGGGGGCGACACATGGATGATGGTTTGCCTGGTTGTTTCCCAACCTTTTCAGCAGTGCTGGAAACAGCTGTAACTGCCCTTTCCCTTCATTATTTTGCTTCCTAGTTCTCGCTGACATTCCACGCCCACCTAATAATGGAGTGCATGGGGGACCATGCAGTGGGGCTCACAGATACCCCTAAAAGGTTAACAATTTAGGGAGATTGGAAAGAGAGGGGGTGGAAGAAGTGGGAGGGAAGGTCCCCTGTGACTGATTTTGAGTGGAATCCACCACAACCGTGCTGTAAAAGGATTGGAAACCCTGTCCAGTTGGACTCTTCTTATTTGACACCATGAAATATTGAGCTGTAAAGGGTTTTTATGTCCTATAATGGAGAATATAACCAAAGTATGAATAAGCCAGAGGGAGACCGAAAAGAGGGGAGTAAGAAGAAGGAAGGGGGTCGCGTTGGAATAAACGATGGTGGAGAGAAAGAAAAAGGAAATGTAAAATTTATAGAGGAATTGAATGCATAATGAAGTCGAGGCAAGTGAGTGGTTTCTCCTGATTTAATGGGCACCGGCCCAGCAAGACACCTTGCCGACTCAAATCTTCCATGAAAAAGGCCTTGTAAAAAATATCATTGGAAGGAGTTTAACTCAGCTGAGGTTAAAAGAGATGCACGGGGGCCCTGTTAAGCGTAGCCTCCTGCAACAGAAGCTGCCAACGTCCTACCCATGAACGAATGAATGCCCGGCTCATGTAAATCAGGATAAAAAGTCAAATCTGGGAGAGAGGACAGGAGATGTGCATGGGGCTTAGGGGAGAGGAAAGAAGGGTGACAAATTAACAAGCGGGCGAGGGGGAAGGAATTAGCAGAGAATGGGTGAGACCGTCTGATTTATGAAAAGGCGCTTCAGTTCAGGGAATTTTTAGATAAAAAAACATGTTTTAATCGCTATAAAGATGCTATTGTTGCACACTGTGTGGAGAATAAGAGCTAGCACAATTATTATTCTACAATTCTCCAGGAGCCACTAGGACACCTTTCCAGGAGGCAGTATCACACAATAGCGCACATGCGTGCACATGAAAATGATTGCCAAAAATCACAGGTATGAGTCTCCTGGCCCCAGATCCAGATAAAAGCAGAATACATTAAGAAAAATAAGATGTTCCTTCCATATGGAAGAAGCCGCCCTGAGACTCTTCTTTGTCCACCTCGTTCAGTATGCATGGCCCACTTTGAGTGACAGCCGCTCTCTCTCTCTCCAGGTACTCCGATTGCTTGCCCTGAAATCCTTTTAAGTCTACGATGGGGAATCTATTTCAGCCCAAAGGCCAAATTCAATTTCAGGGAATTTTTCAGCACAAAGGCAGGTCAGAGGTAAAAGAGTCGGGCGACCGCAACTAACATGGTTTTAGCTTAAAGCTTTTACTGTTGGGAGCTAAGCATTGGGGAAGGCATTTCAGCTTTTTAGAATGGAACAAAAACAAAAACTGAACAAAAGCAGGGAAACTACCAAAAATGCTCTTGGAAGGGGGGGGGCGCCTGACCACTGAGGCAAGTCTAGAGGGCCAGAACTCTAAGGTGGTCTTTAGAGACATCTTCCTACGGCAAGGCAGATATGTTTCTCTTTTCTCTGTGGGAAACGACAGGAAATTTAAGCCACCCGGTGACCTCCCTCTATCTCGAACTGCTGTTCTTTGCTATGTGCCATCAAATTATGCCTGACTTACGCCGACCCTATGAGCAGCTCTGCTCAGCTCTTTCAAACTCAATCATGGCCAAAGTAGGACAGCCTCAGTTTGATCATTTTTACCTCCTGAGATAGTTCAGGCTTGATTTGATCTAGTACCCACTTGTCTGTCTTTCTGGCAGTCTAAGGGATCTGCAGAGCTATCCTCCAGCACCACATCTCAAGTGAATCCCCCCCTCCACCAGTGAATCAGTTTCCCCCCGACTTTCTTTACTGTCCAGCTTTCGTACCCATGCATAGTGAAAATATAAACACGGGGATGACCTTGGACTTGGCCTCCAGTGACACATCTTTAAACTGGATGATCTTTTCTAATTCCATCATGGCTGCCTATCTGGATCTCAGTTTTTCTTCCGATATCTTGTCTGCCATCTCCATTTGGGCAGATGATCCATGATGCAGGCAGGGACCAAAAGGGGAGAAGTGTCTGTGGAGAGTTTAATTTAAGCCCTCTTGGTCTTCTCATGAATTCCAGTTTTGCTTTGGTTCTTCGCAGAAAGTATGCATTCCTATGGCAATGCTAAGAATGACAGAGGGAGGTACAGGGAACCTCAGCAGGTACAGTGCAGGGGCATCCTGTGTAGTTGATGTCCCCTATGTGGTAGCCATGGCAGAGGAGTGGTTAACGAGGACTCAAGAGACCTGGTTTTAAAATGCACGCTGCCTTGAAACCCACGGGGTGCCCTTGGGGGGAAGCTGCAGTCTTTTAGTCTGATTCTGCCTGACAGGGGCCTGAAGAAAGAAAGTGGGATGGGCAGGACTCTTGACTCCACCTTGAGCTCACTGGGAGAAAGGCAGATAAACATGTCAGTGAAGAAGGGAAAATGGCAGGCAGCTCCATTTGCACAGTTCTTGCTCAGAGGGGTGGAAGTGGGAGAATGCAATCCAAGCAAGGGGGCCGCCGCCCAGATGTTCATTCACAGAGAAAGGGAGCCCAGGTTTTGAAGAGATGTGGGTGAAATGAGAGATTGCTCATCTACGTAGGGGATCACACCACAAGTTGGGGGATCCTCTACAGTTTCAACATCTTCTCTGGGGAGGAGAAAGAGTCTCCGGTCAGCCTGATCATCAGGGCAGGATTGGGGGGGGGGGCGGCAGTGGCAGGAGTCAGCAGAGGAATCCGCAAACACAGGTGTGGTTCTCTCTTACTACATTTTGAAGTCAGTGAAGAAAACACATCACTGTCTAAAGGGCCTTGCCTTCCCCGACAACCCCTTAGAAAATGATGATTAAACCCCTTAGAAAATGATGATTAAACCCAGAGCTGAACCACACCACCAACGTCTATATCATCAGGAACACACCTGTGCTAAGAATACTCCCCCCCCCACACACACACACACACATACCCCATGCACGCTTCATCCCCCCCCCCCCGGTCTCCTAGCTTGCCTCCCATTTTCTCCATGGCCCCCTCCATCCCACCCTGGCCATGCTCTGCAGCTCCTCCCTCCCTTTGTTCCCTTCCCTTCCATCCCATTCTCCGCCAGATCCAAGAGAATAAAATCCAAGGCCATAAAGCGAAACGATTTACTGGCCTTAATTTGATAGGCTACATAAACCGTGTAATATAAACAACAGGGGCATAAAGGAGCAGCCAAAAAAGAGGTGGTTAAAGCGAGAGGGGGCTTTGTCAGGCCTCCACCTCTAAGGCCAGGCCTCTTCCCCCCCCCCTCTCTACAAAGATCTTTTTGGTCTGGCGTAATGGGGAGTCTGACGGGAAGCAGGCAGGAAAGCCACAAGGGCAGCTGGGGGACAGGATCCTACAGCGGAGGAGGGAAGCAAGGCCTGGCTCCTTCCCTGCAATGCCACCACTTTATTGTTCACCTGGCTGCTTGCAGCTGAAGAGAGCCAGTCCAGGCAAGCGGTGCTTGGGTGCTCTTAGCTTGGGCACCCAGACAGACAGTCCTCTATCTACCCCACCCCTCTGTTCTGGCCTAAATGTAGCTGCGGTTCCCAATTCATAATAGACCCACTGATCCAATGGAATTTATACAAGGGTTGAGTTATAATTGAGCTTCCACTGGGAGAGAAATGTTAGCCTTTTCGTTCGTCCGTTGCAGAGCAAAAACAACAAAGGGCCTTTTTACACGACCCCTAAGATCCGCTGGTCACTTAAATTCGGACCAGAGATCTTAGGGGTTCCTCGCTCTTCCTCTGTCCCCGCCCCCCTCCGCACTTCCTGGTTTCTGGCTGCCTGAGGGGAGGGAGAAAAAAGGAAGAAAAGAATGCCGGTTTACCTCCGTTTTGTTCCCGGCAGCATTCAGATCTCTTAAAGGGGCGGGGCGCAAAAAAGAACAAACAGAAGCCAGGAGAGCCCCGCACTCACTATCCTTACAACGGATCAAATATTTGTCACCATCAAAGACCAGGTACAAGAAAACTGCTGTTTGGTCTTGCTAAAGTGGGCGGGGTCGCACTTAATTGTCTGCAAAGTCCGGAGCTGGTGGGTAAACATTTTTAAGGTCCGGACCTTGCAGCCATTTGCAGCGGAGCTTAGGGGTCGTGTATAAATGCCCAAAGAGTGTCTGTGGCACCGTTAAAACCGTAAAAGTGATCACGTTTCATGCCCTGTGTGGCCCACAAGAAGCAGGCAATGAGCGACGAGGAATTTCGGCGGGATGGAACTGGTTAGTTCAAGGTGTCGTAAGACTCTTCTTGAATGTTTTCCTTGCCACGTCCAGCAGTTGATTGGGTGAGCCTAGTTGGGAGCAGAGCTGCAGTTAAGCCTGAAGGATTAGGCAAAGCTAAGAGTATGCAGACGATTGGCATGTTTTGAGAAAGAAGCCGGAGAAGAACCAGAACCTAGGTATAGTGGTAGGACTGGAGGAAACGGCTTGGATGAGGTTCTGGAGCGAAGGCCATCCTTTAGGACAAAGTTCAAATGGGAAAAGCTCCAAGGAGCAGCAGCAGCTCAGGCTTGGGACAGCCTCATGGAAAGCGCCAGCCCACGAGTCCCTCCGTGTTGCTCTCTTTCTTGGGGAAACAGACAGACCGAGAGTGGGGTGTACAAGTGAAAGGCCCCAAGCAAGACAAAAGGAGGGCACCCAGAGCATATGCTCCTGTTGGCTTTTTTTCGTATTGGCCTCCTTGTGCCACACAATGGGCTATGTTGACTGACAATCATGGGAGTTATATTCAATATAAACCCACAAGTCCCCTTGTAATTAAGTGATGCACGAGTTGAAGGTTGCAATGCTTTCCGTACAGATATCCTTTCGCTGGATGGGGTAAGGAAGAGAGGAGAATGGAGTAGCTGGTTTTTAAAAATCCAATCAATGTTTTCCCCGCTAATTAAAGCTGTTGTTGTTTTTTTAAAGGATCCAAACCTCTAAGGCACTTAGCTGTCAGGCTTGGCACTTCCTAATGAGAGGAACAAGATGGTAGACAAACGCACCCACCTCCCAATTATATCTATTGTCTCCTGATATATATCAGTTGTTAGGAGGAACCAAAGCCGTACACTTTAGTGGTGCTTTGGTTCCAAGCGTTATCTCTTTACTTAGGAGAAGCGATAGATAGGAGGCCATTGAGTCGTGCAGAAGTAGCCCAGCCTGGACGGTACCACTTCAAGACTGCAACATTGGTGGAAAGGACCTGCCAATGCTCCTCTAAGGCAGGAAGAAAGCCATTGTTTCATACATAGAAATCTGGCTTACTGTGTAGAAGTGCTTCAGCCTAATTTTCATGATGGGTGGGTAGTATTTCTCAATCAGGGAATATTCAGTTGGGAAGGGAAAGCGTTCAAGAATGCAGTTCTGCACCGGCGGCCTGAAGTGGCCAAGTTTTGGAGGGTAAAATTGCCTGCTGTTTCTACGCAAAACTCAGCCTAGTCTAGTCACAGAAACGTGGGTTCCACTTCTGGATTCTGCTGCATTGAAGATAATACATTAGGCATCTATTTTGAGACCCACCCATCTGTCACTGCATAATATGCTGTTTGTAACCTCCCCTTCTTCTAATGATTCAGGATGGTGTATATGGAGGAGAGAGATGTCCTCATTATCATTATAACATGTTTGCGAGGAAAGGGAATCTAAGAACAAAGGAGGAGGACCAGCCCCAGATCACCCACGAGACCAGATTTAAACCTTGGTACCTACAACCCAAACTCAACGTTTCAATGATTGCAGTATATTCTGTCTTGATGTTTGTTTGCACTTGACATATCCGAGGAGTGAAACGTGGCTTTCAAAACAGCCTGAGAGCTAAGATGTAGCTGGATTAAATTCCAGTGTGGCCATCTAGCAGTATGGCATCTGGAGTACCGTGTCCAGCTCTGTGTACCTCAATTTAAAAAGGATGTTGACAATCTTGAACAGGTCCAGAGGGGGACGACCAAAATGATTGAAGGTCTGGAAGAAATTTCTTATGAAGAGCGGCTTAGGGAACTGGGAATGTTTAGCCTTACAAAAAGAAGGCTGAGAGGGGATATGATAGCTATGTTCAAATATTTGAAAGGATGTCACATTGAAGAAGGGATTGGTGTGTTTTCCATGGCTTCAGAGACCAGGACGCAAGGCAGTGGTCTCAAACTACATGAAAAGAGATCCAATTTAAACCTTAGGAAGAATTTCATGACAGTTAGAGCTGTCCAGCAGTGGAAGATTCTGCCATGAAGGAGGGTGGTGGAGTCTCCTTCTTTGGAGGTTTTTAAGCAGAAGCTGGATGGCCATCTGTCTGGAGTACTTTGATGGGGGTTCCTGCATGGCAGGGGGGTTGGACTGGATGGCCCCTTGAGTTCCCTTCCAACTCTATGGTTCTATGTTAGATTTAGGTAAGAAATCAGTCCGATTTAAACCATTATTAAAAACATCTTCTCTCCACAGGTTCCAAAGGGCCTAACTCCAGGACAGCCTAGCCCCATCCAAACACCATGGCGACCACCTCGCCCACAGCTACCGTGGTGACGGCCACTGTGGTGACCACCGCAGCCGCCATGGACCTGCGCGACTGGCTCTTCCTCTGCTACGGCCTAGTGGCCTTCCTGAGCGAGGTGATTGACAGCACCACCTGCCCATCTGTTTGCCGTTGTGACAACGGGTTCATCTATTGCAATGACCGGGGCTTGACATCCATCCCAGCCGACATCCCAGACGATGCCACCACTCTCTACCTGCAGAACAATCAGATCAACAACGCCGGCATCCCATCAACTTTGAAGAAGAAGCTCAACGTTCAGGTTGTATGACTGGGGCACTTGCATCTCCCTTAAATGAGCTAATCCTGAACATAATATAACCTCTCTCTCTCTCTCTCTCTCTCTCTCTCTCTCTCTCTCTCTCTCTCACACACACACACACACACACACACACACACACACACACACACACACACACACACACACACACACACACACACACACAGTTTTTTTAAGAGTAGCAAAAAAGATATATGTCTTTTCCTGTTCCCTCAGACAGTGTGTGTAAAAAAAAGAGTAGGAGAGTGATTTATGAAAGTGAGGGAGAGATGTGAATTATTTTTCATATATTTAGAATAAGTGCAAAGAGGTTTTCTGCAGATTTCATGGGCTTGATATCGGCTCGGAATTGAGAATGCTTCCAGAATCCAGAGTAGTCTTGCGAACACTCCCAACGCATTCCCAGGTTATGACCGCTTGCGGCACCCAGATTCTGTTTATGTTTTGTAACATCTCCCATGATGGGTTTGTAACTTTGATATATCAAATTTTGTTAGGGGGAAAAAATAACAGAAGAAGAGGTCTGACTGCTTTTCCTGTAATGAGAGCAGCTCTCAGAAATATCTAGCAGGGGGTGGGGGGAATAAGTTTCCTGCATCCTGCTGCCTTTCAAAACTGGAGATGTCAGGAATCAAAGTTGTTGTTTCTGCATACGCTTTCCATTCCACCAGGGTTACTCATCCACTCGCCCTGGGGCGTTCCTTTGTTTGTTGTTTTTGACGGATGGCATGAGATATCATACCTCCAAGATAGCCTATTCAATGGCAGAAAACATACTTCAGTTGTAGCACGGTTCCATCTTCAGCTCTTTGAAGCCAACGTTATTGAGGGGGTTACAGTCCAGGACATCTGGAAGGCCAAAGGTTCTCCACACTTCAGACGTTGTACTGACTAAGGAATACCCTGGACTGAATCCAATTGCTAATCCCAATGGGTCGAACCCACTGAACCCACTTGCAGATGTGCCATATGTTGGACAGTAACTCTCATCGTCCCATGATGGAAATTGCATCTAACAGATCGGGGGCGCCACTGGCTTAGGTTCTTTGCAAAGCTAGTATCTCTCTTATACAGTTGCATGGTAGAGATTACAGAGATTTTCAGATGATAAAGCTACACAGGCACATCAAACCCGCTTTGACGTTCCAAATATCATGTTCGGGTTTTATATTCCAAATTAATTTGGTGCAGTGTTGTTTGTTTGTTTGTTTTTATACTTGTGGACCACCCATCATAAGTTGATGCTTATGACGGCATTGCTTCTGTTGTTGTTTAAGTGTTGGAGGGGAGACAGGGAATGAGATAATGCAAATATGACATTTTAGCACAAGTCTGGAACTTCCACCCACAAAAAAGCGGCATTTTTGAAACTTGTCCTTTAATACCAGTTGCCAGTCGGAAACAGTGTGTGATCAAGATGAGTTTAGGATTTGCAAGGTGATGAAATTAGTACCTAAGCCCCCCCATGCTTCTGCAAATCTTGCCCAGTGTTTTAATATTTATGTGCAATTTTCACTCTCTGCTTCTGCCGTGCTGAATTTCCTGTTAATCCAATTCCCATCAGGTCATCTACCTCTATGAAAATGACCTAGACGAATTCCCCATCAATCTGCCCCGTTCGCTGAAGGAGCTTCATCTCCAGGACAACAACGTCCGTACCATCGCCCGGGACTCTCTGGCCCGCATCCCTTTGCTGGAGAAGCTGCACCTGGACGATAATTCCGTCTCCACCGTCAGCATCGAAGACGATGCCTTCGCGGACAGCACGCGCCTCAAGCTGCTTTTCCTGTCCCGCAACCACCTCAGCAGCATCCCCTCCGGCCTCCCGCGCACCCTGGAGGAGCTCCGGCTGGACGACAATCGCATCTCCACCATCCCGCTGCATGCCTTCAAGGGCCTGAACAGCCTCCGGCGCCTGGTGCTGGACGGGAACCTCTTGGCGAACCAGCGCATTGCGGACGACACCTTCAGCCGCCTGCAGAACCTCAGCGAGCTCTCCCTCGTGCGCAACTCCTTGGCCGCGCCGCCCCTCAATCTGCCCAGCGCGCACCTGCGGAAGTTGTACCTCCAAGACAATGCCATCAGCCACATCCCCTATAACACCCTTTCCAAGATGAGGGAGCTGGAGAAGCTTGACCTGTCCAACAACAACCTAACCACCTTGCCCAAGGGCCTCTTTGATGACCTCGACAGCCTCTCTCAGCTCCTTCTGAGGAACAACCCGTGGTACTGCAGCTGTAACCTCATGTGGCTGAGGGACTGGGTCAAGGCCCGGGCCTCGGTGGTGAACGTGAGGGGGCTGATGTGCCAAGGGCCAGATAAGGTCAGAGGGATGGCCATCAAGGATATAACCAACGAGATGGATGAGTGTTTTGAGGTGGGCCCACAGAGCAATTCAGGGGTGGTGGCGGCGGCCAAGACGACCGCCAGCAACGCTGCCGTCACAACTCCTCAGGGCTCCCTCTTCACCCTCAAGGCCAAAAAGCCTGGCCTCCAACTGCCCGATTCCAACCTCGACTATCCCATGGCCACCGGAGCCGGAGCCAAAGCGCTGGTCCTCAGCGTCAAGCCCCTGACCGCCGACAGCATCCGGATCAGCTGGAAGGCCATGTTCCCGGCGGCTTCCTTCCGCCTCAGCTGGCTGCGCCTGGGCCACAGCCCCGCCGTCGGCTCCATCACCGAGACCTTGGTGCAAGGCGACAAGACCGAGTACTTGCTGACAGCCCTGGAACCCAAGTCGACCTACATCATCTGCATGGTCACCATGGAGACGGGCAGCACCTACGTGCCGGACGACACCCCGGTGTGCGCCAAGGCGGAGACCGCCGACATGTACAGCCCGACCACCACCCTCAATCATGAGCAGAACATGGATCCCTTGGCCGGGCTGCCTTTAGCGGGGATCATTGGTGGGGCCGTGGCCTTGGTCTTCCTTTTCCTGGTTTTGGCTGCCATTTGCTGGTACCTCCACCGGACAGGGGACCTGCTCACCCGGGAACGAGGCGGGCGGAAAAAAGATGACTACGTGGAGTCAGGTACCAAAAAGGACAACTCCATCCTGGAAATTAGAGGCCCTGGCCTCCAGATGCTACCCATCAACCCTCACCGGGCAAAAGAGGAATACGTCATCCATACCATATTCCCTTCCAATGGAACCAGCCTTTACAAAAGCACCCACACCATCGGCTATGGCACGACACGTGGGTACAGAGACGGGGGAATTCCAGACATAGACTATTCTTATTCATGATGCAAAATCCCCTCCTCCTCCTCCCACATATATATCCCCTCATTCCCACCTCAACTCTCCCCCCCCCCTGTTTTTACTCCCTTCTTATCATGTGCCCCCCAGGGATTTGGTTTTGTTTTATTGAGAAGATGGAGGAAAAAATTCCAACAACTTGCAAGAGAAGAACTGTTTTTCCAAACAGAACAAGGTGGAACAAATGGGAGGGGATGGGAAGGAAATTTTTCACACACACACACACACACACACACACAAATCCCCACAAACCTATTTTGTAGAAAAAGATATAAGACAACCCACCCCAAGAGGTTTTTTTTAACTAGATGTGAAGGGGTGGGAAAAGACATAATTTATATTTAATACACCGGATTAAAACGAAATCCAGCTCAGAACCGTCAAAGGTATCTCGAATGTTGTCGTTGCTCTCCCTGAGGATCTGGTGGCGGTAGGGGGAAGACTCCGGGGGGGGGGGGGAGAGAAAGAGGAAATGAAAAACAAAAATGCTACCTGTTTATCTTTCTTCCTGTATAAATCTTCTATTTTGTTCAGGGGTAGATTATAAAAAACAAAACAAAAAAACAAAAACATGGAGGAAAAAAGTCTTTCCTGGTGGTTAAACTGTTGATAAGATTGTGCGGGTGGGCAGGGCTTGGTGTGAAAGGACTTTCCGGTTTTCCTTTTGTGTCCCCTTACTCTGCTTTCCTTACAGGTTCTGAGTTTTATTGTGCAAACAGCAACAAATAATCAGGGGGAGGGCGTTCAGTTCTGAAACAAGTCCTTAACCACCATCCTGCATAGGTGACATGAGTTTTCCCTTAGCCCCTTCAGCTCTCGTTTCTCCGCTCAATGCAAATGGACTGTAAGAATCATGACCCCGTTACTTCTACTTCTTCCTGACCCGTGGGACAACCGTGCAGCATTATTCTCCTGGTGGGGAGACTTCCAATATGTCCCTCTTCTTTGCCAGAAAGCGGAAACGGACACAGAACACAGAGATGGAAAAGGCCCGTGTCTTTCAACTCGCAAGATGGCTCCTTCCAAGATGTTTTTTTGTTGTTGTTCTTGTTTCTTTTTGGAATCCTAAACGAATCTCAGGTTGACGGGGGGGGTGCAAAAGGTTTTGAGATGGTAAGGAGGGAGAGGGAGAGAGAAGACGGGCGTCCACGTCAACACCAAGTGCAGCACCGACTCAAAGACAACCTGTGGACCGCGATAGCACACCCACAGCCGAGAGGCGTCGGAGGTTTGTTTGAGCTGCCCCGTTTGGTCCTTTTCTTCCAAGATGGCTGGTGGTGCCACAGAAAGGGGCCCCACCTTTGGTGGTCACACCCAGGAAAGGTCCTGATCGCTCGGATTCCAGGGTAGATTTCTAAAGTGTGAGACCTAACAAGCCAAAAAGGAAGGAAGACCAAGAAACCTCAGCCTTCATGCGTGTTGCCTCCTTACCCTGCTCGTGCTTCCTCTCATGTCTAGGGAAGACGGCACAAGCAGGTGGTTGATTGAGATCCCTAAGCGTGGCTGTGATATATGGGTAGTAGGCTGTATCCCTGGGGAATCAAAAATAATCCGGACTTCGTGCAAGATGCAACATTTCTCCTCGGCCAAATTAAGAGACTCCAATTGCAGAGGTGGCCAGAAAAAAATTCCAAGTTCTTCTCTATTAAGGGACGGGGAGGCTGACAGCATTATAAACACGTGTCTCTGAGCATGAGGAAAGGTGTTTTGTAACAGAGATGCCATAACTAAAACGAAGATGCCTCCCCCCCCCCAACTCCAAGGGTCATGCTGGATTGGGCTGAAGCTGAGAGGGAATGACAAGGAGAGGTTCAGTCAGCCTTCGTGGGCCCACAGCTTGTCACCCACCGCGTGTCGGAGTCGAGACCCTAGAGCGACTTGTAGGTGGGCTAGAATTGCATTTGTCGGATCTTTTAAAAAATCTCTATTGGCAGGACATGGACATGATGGGCCCTGGAAAAAAAAGTGGTGCAATGAAGCATCCTTTGCTTACATGGGGGGGGGGGGGCTTGGTTTTGATCACCAGCACAGTCAGCAGTTCCCTTCCAGGAAGAGAGGGCTTAGAGCACTGGTGTCCAAACTTCAGCGCTCCAGATGTTTTGGACCACAACTCCCACAGTCCTTTGTCATTGGCAATCTAGGCTTGGAATTCTGGGAGTTGTGGTCCATAACATCTGGGGGGCTGAAGTTTGGACACCCCTGGCTTAGAGCATTGGAGAAGCCCTCTGAGAGCCACCGGTCACCCTGTTGGACAGGCCACTGGCCTGATGTGGTATGAGGGAGCTCGACGCTTCAGTGTAGTTGGCAGGCTTGCACTCATTTGATCTTTGCAAGCAAGAAGATGTTTAGGCCGATGAGATGCCACAGTTTGTTTGCTTGATTGTTTAAGGATGGGTGTGCATGATGAGAGTTTGGTTGAGCAGATGGGTGAAAAAGAAAAGAAAAGGTCCTTGGTGTGTGTTTGTTGGAAAGGACAGCAGAGCCCAGAAGAAACAAGTCCTGCCCACAAGTGACGGGGAATACATTTATCAAGAACTAGAAGCCACAAGGAGCCTCCAGGTAGAGTGGCACCGTGAGGGCCAAAGGCTAGGAAGGAACAAACAAGGGAGGCTACCGTCTTTACAAGACCAGCAGGCCAGCTGCCGCCTTAAACAGAACATTGAAGCTTGCGGTGCTGCGGTCCTTACATTCTCCAAAGCTAAACTCAAATTTAGAAAAGAGGAACCTACTGCACCTGTCTCACCCCTCCCCCTCCCCCTTTCTGGGAGATCTCTCCATTCTAACACTTTGTTAATTTTGGAACAATTCCTTTCCACGTTGACAAAGTATTTCCATAACCCCTCCCCAATGATGGCCAGGCTGGGCACAAGAGAACCGGGCAAAAACAGCAACAATTTCCCTTGAAATAAAGGCATTCTGGGCAAGATAAGCTTTCAGTTCAAGTACTGAGCCAGGGATTCTATAGTTGCCCCCTCCTGGCAACTATATACTGTAGCCCAGTTGGGCCTCTGACCACCGTTTTCCACAAGAACACACCAGCAGTCAAGTTCGGTTTGGCTTGTCAGGACATAGGTTTTGGCAGGTCTCCTCGAAGCAGGCTTGGGTGGACCTGAAAGGATGTCCCCTTTCCATCCTGAGCACGCACATGTGCACACGTGCACACACACACACACACACACACACACACACACACACACACACACACACACACACACACACACACACACGTTACTGCACAGACAGCTTTCCCTTTGAAGAAGTTAATTAGAAGTCACTTTTCAGTGTCATTTGCATCTTATTTTTTAAATGAATTTCCAACATTTCAACTCCTTAAATTCCGCAAATGCCAATAAATAGGATTAGCTTGCTAACTGGAGAGCAGAGCAATAAACACACAATTAGAAGCACCCCTCCAAGAAGTGTGTGGGACTGTCTTAACAGGCTAAAAATCCTTAATAGCAACAACAGCAGCAGCAACAACAACAACAACAACTCCTCAGGGGGGGACCAGCATTTTGAACAGCTTGTGACAAAACAGTGTGACAAAGTGGAGTGGGGAGGGACTCGAAAGCCTGGCCAGTCTTTCCAAAAATGACAGAACAAACATTTGCACCCATCCACTTTCTGACAAAGGGTACATTCCTCTCTGAATTACAATCCGTTCCCCGTAATGCTATGAGCTGCCTTTTTCACACAAGGAGAGACAAGCCCCATTGCAATCTTTATTGGCATTTCCCACATTTGACTGAATTGGTTTCCACTCCACCTTGTCAATGCTTGCACGTACAAGTATGTCACCACAGAGAGGAAGGGATACAGTTAAGCTCCTATTGGCAAAGAGAGAGTGTAACAGCCCCTGATGTGCAAACTGTGTAAGCCTCTAGTCCTTGTTTCGGCGCATTTATGTGATGTATTAGTTGCAAGACGGAAGGCACTGCCCCATCCCCAAAGTTCGTAATCTTTCCGACGATTATGATTGGTTTAATGTCCCCCCACCCCCAGTTTATGCCTGGCTTGGTAGAAATCAGGAGAATTTGTAGAACCTTGGCAAAGGATCAAGACCCAGACATCTTTTTTTTTTTTTTTTTACTTATTTCCCAACTCTCTGGGTATGGTGTATAAACTAATTCCCACCAAAGCAAAATTGACTTTCTAGAAGCGTGCACAAAACCCTTCCATAGTTACTCTTTCAGACAGGCAGTTGTTTTAAGTGGCTTAGCTAGCCCTGGAAGCCAGAGAAGGCCATGGCAAGTGTCGATACAGTCAATGCCACATCTCCCTAAAATCTACCCGTGCCTTCTAAGAGCATTTCTTCTACTGCTGCATGGTGACTAAACAGGTAGTATATGATTGGGGGCAACATCCACAGCTAGTTAATAGCCCATGCTCTTTAGGATGCTACCTAGGTTTGCCATTGCTTTCCTCCCAAGAAGCAGGCGTCTTTTAATTTTGTTGCTGCAGTCGCCATCTGCAGTGATCAAGGAGCCCAAGAAAATAAACTCTGTCATTGCCTCCATTTCTTCCCCTTCTATTTGCCAGGAGGTGATGGGACCGGTGGCCATGATCTTAGTTTTTTTTATGTTGAGCAGCCCATTTTTTTTCACTCTCCTCTTTCACCCTCATTAAGAGGTTCTTTAATTCCTCCTCACTTTCTGCCATCAGAGTAGTATCATCTGCATATCTGAGGTTGTTGATATTTCTTCCGGCAATCTTAATTCCGGCTTGTGATTCATCCAGACCTGCCTTTCGCTTGATGTACTCTGCATATAAGTTAAATAGGCAAGGTGACGGTATACAGCCTTGTCGTACTCCTTTCCCAATTTTAAACCAGTCAGTGGTTCCATATCCAGTTCTGACAGTTGCTGTTTGTCCCACATATGGATTTCTTAGGAGACAGATCAGGTGGTCAACGACAACAACCATATTAGACAGAGAAGATAGGTGGTTTGAGAGAGGGGTTAGGGAAGCCATTCATGTGAGCATTGAAAACCCCTGCCCCTGATAAAAGAAAGAGTCTTGTGTTTTTGTTTTTAAAATGCTGATGGGGGCTTTTTAATTTTACATGTTTGTGAAATCGCTTCTTGAACGGGCAACGTGAATACCCCTGTCAAATTTATTAAATGCTGCCTTTGTGGGAGGCCACGGGTTTCAGAAGTAATGTCATTAAGTCACTTAAAACTTATTTCGAAAAGAGAGGGAAATGCCTGAAAACCAAAAAGAGGCAGCACAACATTGAAAACAAATGGGAAAAGAGTAGGTGGCCGCTATTGGCGATGCACCAGGATCAGCGGCATTGGAAACAGTGTGGTCTCCAAACACACTGCTTAACGAAACAATTTAAAATCTTGCGTGTAGTTTTCTGAAGTGCTTTTAACCTACTCTCTATATCAGAGTAATAATTTTCAAAATGAATGCACACAGAGATCTAAAAGCCACGTGACTGGAAATCGATTTAAAATACATTGGAGCTGAAACAGATACAAATCAACAGTGTAACTGTGCCCACTGTTAATCTCTTGGAAATAAAAGCTAAGCACCGGCAGCCCAGGCGGGGCCTGGTAGGTCAAAACGGCTTGATGGAGGACTATCAAGCATGCAGCTGGGACAGAGGCACGTTTTAAGGAAAAAAAAAACATCAGGTTTCTTGGCAACTTAGAGATTAATATGTTTTATCTGGAATATGCTCTCGGTGGCTGGAGCCTGCTTCAGCTTTGTGCAAAAAAACAACCCCAACTTGTTAATTTGAGATGCCAGAAAAGTCCTTTTCATGCTAAACGTCCACCTGTATAGAGGCCGTGTTCTCCTTGCTACACATCCCTAAGTCTTCAGGTGGATGCACATTTATGCAGCTCATTAGTAGCACTCTGAAATAGCCAGTGGGTGGGTGGAGTGGCAAACAACCCTCCGTGGAAGTGATTCTGGGAGGCAGCAGTCCAGGTGGCTCGACTCCTCCTTATTAAAAACCATCAACCAGGAAAGCATAATCGTAAGCGAGGCAAAACATTCGTGCTTCCCAGGCTCATATTTATACCCTAAGCATGGCTTCATGGAATAGGTGCCTTAGACCCAGAGCGTCCGTCTCGCCTCCTCTAAAATGTAATTTTATTAATTGTACAGCTCTACATATACATTTATATATATCGTGCTTCACAAATGGATCTAATTTAAGCAGGCTCTTGGGAGGATGTGGTTAGCATATTTTTAAAAACACCCATAAAATTTAAAAAAAAGACGCGCACACACACACACACACACCCAAAAGACAGCCACACACAAGGCTCCCTCTCAGCTGCTCATTAAATTCAGGTGATCTGAGGGCTGTTTGGCATGCATGTTGCTGGCACGCATGCCGAGTTGATGGCAACAAGCAATTTGCAGCTCGGCTTGCAAAGTTCTCATTTAGGAAAGAGCACTTTAAAAAACAAAGGGAGAAGACAGAACAAGGGAGGATAATGGGCGGGAGTGGAGAGAAAAACACCAGCTTCAGCCTGCTTATTTGTAGTCTGACAACAGGGTTGACCTCCTAAGGACACAGGGAAAGGGACCTCCCACTGCTTTAATTAGGGCACTTGAGGCTTGAACTCAGACCTTGACTTGTCTCTCCCTGGCACCTGAGTTTGGGACAACAACCAGCAAGGCCAAAGGTGAGGAGGGATGGCAGTGGCCATTCAAAGCTTGTCAGGAGCTAGGCTGGAGAGATTTGCGATTGATGGGGAACTACGGTATGGTTTCTTCCACCAAATAAGGGGGACGGGGAGATGTAATGCCAAGCCAGGTTTGGCCAAGCTGGGCTTGGCTTTTTGATGGGGTGCTCCTTACTGCCTTCCTTTTCCTTCCAGTGTGATCTGGGTTGTGTCGCACTAGGAGGTGCTGGGGCACCTCCCTTATGAAGAAAGGCTAAAACAATTGGGCCTCTTTAGTCTGGAAAAAAGGCGCTTGAGGGGGGATATGATTGAGACATACAAAATAATGCAGGGTATGAGTAAAGTGGATAGAGGGAAGCTCTTCTCCCTCTCTCAAAATACCAGAACTAGGGGACATACACTCAAATTGAGTGCTGGGAGAGTAAGAACTGACAAAAGAAAATATTTTTTCACCCAGCGCGTTGTAAGTCTATGGAACTCCCTGCCACAGGATGTGGTGATGGCATCTGGCCTGGATGCCTTCAAAAGGGGATTGGACAGATTCCTAGAGGAAAAGTCCATCACGGGTTACAAACCATGATGGAGATATGTAATCTCTGGCTTTAAACCAGGGTCAAGGGCCAGATGCAGGGGAGTGGTATCAGGAGACAGATATCTCTCATGCACTCCCAAACGCATCTGGTGGGGCCGCTGTGAGATACAGGAAGCTGGACTAGATGGGCCTTTGGCCTGATCCAGCATGGCTCTTCTTATGTTCTTATGTTCTTATGTTCTTAGGATGTAGAAGGTGGACAGGAACTTGAAACCTCAAGTCATCAAAGCTCCCAATCCTTACACAACCCTTTCCTCTCTCTCTCTCTCTCTCTCTCTCTCTCTCTCTCCCCCTGCCAGCACACAAGGGTTAAAACAAGCTCTGCCCAATGAGCCACATGCAATTATTGGCAGTTCCAGTATCAGGCTAGCTCTCTCACCTTATCAGCCAGCTACCCTAAATCTGCATCTGATTCCAGCCCATATATTTATGGCCTGTCAGAACACTCTAGAAATAATTGGCAGCTGGATTTTGTGCAAGCTTTTTGGGTAAGCCAGAAGCAAGCACTTCTACTCCTCAACATCTCCCACCACGACACTACTATCACTTGGGGTTGTGCAGCATTTTTACTTTGCTTCTTGGGTACCGTGGCTCCTGGAACTGATTAAGCAAATCAGTTTTTTTTTTAAAGGACAGACCTTTCCTGTAGGTTTACAGTAAATTGAGACATAGAGGAATAATCTGTCGGCATTAATGGCAAAATGGCCCATCCAGTGCGCTGCCTCAAGTGAAACTCTTAGATGCTCTTCGATGCCGGCAGGACAACGTGTACAAGAAAGCCAGCCCAGCTGAAGGAGCCTGTGGCTCACCTTCTGATTCATGCGCCCTACGTGCTTCGCCAGTGGCTCTGTCCATTCCTTCTAAACTGACAATAGCCCCAGGCTCATCCCTTACACAGCGGAAGAACACTTAACTCCCCCGCAAAGTGAGCAGTGGGTGAGTGTGCCCACATTTATACAGAATGGTTTTGCCCATCTCTTAAATTTTGCCCTTCAGTCACCATCTGCCTTATGCCACGGCTATTTTGCAAACACCTGATCTGGTGGGACCAGGTTTTTTTTAAATTCTTCCTCCTAAACACATCTCCACTTGCCATTTCTGTTACTGACTTTAATATATTAGACTTTAAGCTACTATCTTGAAATCCTTGTGTGCATCATGGTATTCACTTTTTTTACTCCGAAATGTATTTCTTAAAAATATATGATGCATTTCAGTAGGGGCCAACAGTGCTGAGCCCACCCACCCCCATCACCAGCCACTGATACACAGCAGTACCCAAAACCTTATGGGTTATTTTTCTGCATGAAGCAGGTGATCATACAAATTTATTCCCTACCCTATCCGTGTCAGCAAAAAGCAAAACAAAACAAAAAAAGAGCAGATGAAATAATTTACTGCCTGCAGTGGCCGCTTCTTTCTAACAGTCTTGTCCAATTTGGTCCATATTGCCCGGGAAAAGTCTGCTCTTGATGGGAATTAGCTGTTCAACATCTCAAGGCATAGATAGCTTTTTCCACTCTTGTGACTCAGATAGCAGGGAGTGAAGTCAGGGCCTTGTTACTGGTAACCCAGAGCTAGGAAACCTGCGACCCTCTGAACTGTTTTAGACTCCCCTGGTCCGAACCAGTACAGCTGATGGTGAAGGATAATGGGAACTTCCATCCAAAAACAACCAGAGAGAGTTACTTTCTCTCTCTCTCTCTCTCTCTCTCTCTCTCTCTCTCTCTCTCTCTCTCTCTCTCTCTCACTCACTCACACACACACACACACACACACACACACACACACACAGAGAGAGAGAGAGAGAGAGAGAGAGAGAAAGACAGAGAGAGAGACAGAGAGAGAGAGACCAAGACCTGACTTAAAGGAGCCATGGCTGCAATCTAAACATGGAACCCAGAGGTTTTCAGGCATAGCATAAAAAACAAAGAGTAGAGGATGGAATGTATCAAGATGACAAAGAACTGCTCTGTCCTTTTATAGTTAATGCTGGAAAAACTGCTCATAAAAACAGCCATGGCCTCACGCACAGTGACAGAGCGTGATGGCAGGACTGAGGTGATAATAGGGTTGTCACTCCACCACGGCCCCTCCGTCAAAGAGGTCTGGTGCTTTAGATCCCCCTGCCTGTGTTGACTTTATATTCGACATATTAGGCCGCCTGACTTTACTCCCAAGCTCACCTTGCCCCCTCTCGTCTCTAGTGTTCCCTCTCGTCTCGGGTGGCTAATGCTTGCTTCCTCTGGATCTTTTGTCAGGAAGAGAAAAGAAAGAAAGGTCATGATTCTGCAGCTGCTGCACGGCCAGTGAATAGGGACTCTGGCTGCCTTGAAAGGAAAAAGGATGTCCAATCCAGTCTTATTCAAGGCGCTCCTCATCATAACTAACTGTTCTAGCTCTAATGCGTGTTGGCTAGGCGCTAACTTCCAGTCCCTGAGAAAATGTAGCTTGTTTCTTTAAAACGTTTTTGGTTCAGTCCTTGGTCCAAAGGCTTACATGCAGTCTACAATAACAAGAGGAGTCCCGTCTCTTCGGGCTTAAAATCTAAAAAGAAAAGAAGAAGAAAATATCCACAGCACAAAAGGGAAATGGAAGGAGGAGGGGGAGGGGGAGAAGCGTCAACCCAGCTTCCGATCTGCTCCCCTTTGTTGCAGCCTGCTGGAATGGACGGCAGCGACTGAGGAACACTGAGGCAAGAGAGAAAATACCAGGAGCTTTACTAATGGGAAGATGCCTGGTTAACGGGAATCTGAAAGATGGCAGCCAAGTGGTCTTGAAGGGGAACAAACAGTTTCAATTTAAGAGGAGAAAGAAGTTCCAACATCTTGTCAGCCCAAGTTGGTATTCCAGAGTGCAAGAAGAGAATGAGGGCAAAGTGGCTGTACGTAAGACAGCTGGCTGGACAAATGTGGAGAGGTGTATGGCAGGTACGGGCATAGTGTCCCCCCCCCCAGATGTTGTAGGAGTAGAACATCTCACCGCCGGCCTGCAGAGCCAATGGCAAAGGATGTGGAGAGCTCAAGATCAACAACATCTAAAGGACGACACGTTTTCCATCTTTAATGTACCAGTCCAACTGAAATGGAGGAAAAACCATAGAGGAGGCAGGAAAGTAAGAATCAGCGCCTCTCGCCAGCCTTGCCCCACTCCATGTGGGCTGTTAAGGTAACAGCTACTCTGAAAGTCCTGTATTCTCGATTCTTAGACTGATTTGGCATGCAGTGTACTGTATTCTAGACTTATAGATTATTAGACCAGCCGGCAGCACAAGGAGACAGAGCTAGCTGTGCAGACAGGAGGCTCATCTAACTGCAAAATGGCAAATCTTCAAGGTCCATCTAAATGTGTCCCTTCCTCCTTCCAGCTGGATCTCAAGCCGACAGCTCCCTCCCACCATCTCGCCAGAGACTGGCCCAGCTTTCTGACAGCAAATGGAGGTCGGACAAACCAGAGAGCCCGTGAGCTGCCTCCATCCTTCCCCTCGCCCATGTTTTTTTTAGAACGGCAAACGTCCCATCCATCAGCAATGACTGCAGGAGGAGTAAATCGTTGGCCAGCGATATAGGAAGGCCAAGGAAGAGGAAAAGCTACGGTCAATGGCCATGATCCCATAATGAGCGTGCAAGTGGGAGGGAGAACTCACCACACCGCATTTACCTACCCAGCTGCTAAGGAAATGCGTTACAAAAACAGACAGAGATTAAACTGGGTCTACATCTGTCAAATGATAGTTTTGGGGACGTTCCAACCGTTGTTCTACCCGTCTCCAACTTTTGTTTCCTCCAGCTGCCTGTGGACCAACTCTTTGCTGCTTCATTCAGAAACAAGGGCAGGGTTGTGACTCCTGACTTTCCACCTAAATAAGGTGTCTTCGGTTCCCTCCTCCCCCAGTTTTTATTTTTTGTCTCCAGAGAAACCAAAGTGCTCTCTTTTTTGTGCGCCCTTTGGCCTCCTTCTCAGTTTAGGTGCCTTGAAAATTTTCAGACGTTTCAAAATGAATGTGTCGAAACTCCCTGATAAGTCCTGTTCTTTTCCTTGCTTTTCATAGAAAACAAAATAAAATAAAATCATAAAAAGTACACGTTTTAAAAAACACACGATGCTTATTAAATACAAAAATGAAATGAAATCTTTCCTTGCCCTTTCTTGGAATAAAATAGAGAAGATTTAACTTTGGCTGCAGTCTTGGTAGTGTCAATTAATGGTGGGTGGGGAGAGGTACAAAATGTACAACCAATGCGCTTGCATGTGGACCACAGCAGTCTGTGGCCTGCAGATGTCCCTGGACTCCAGCTCCCATGAATCCTTGCTTCTAAAGCCACTGTTCCATTCACTTTTTTTTACTTTAAAAAAAAAATTAGGACTGAGACGAGAACAGAACAAAGCTCACAAATATCTGCTTCCAAATGCTCTTTAAAAGCAATTAAAAGGTAACTAGATAAAAAGTGTTACTATGCCAATACGGGCAATTTGTTCATTACTTTTGAACCAAAAGTGCCTAACATCCTCGTTTTCAAAAGAGTAACTCCAACACAAATAACTGTTACTTGTAGCTCACTACTTATGAGCTCTGAAAAAAAAACCAAAGACAAAACATAGCTTGTTAAAAGCCTGATTCCTGAGGCAGAAGAGTAAATGATGACACCCCCCCAAAAAACCCAAATCCAGATGTTTAGAACCAACGTGCTGCCTATTGTTTGTCCCATCTGCATAGGACTCTGGTCTGGGTAGGCACACACCTCCAAGTGGCTGCCATCATGCCTAGAACAAAAAGGGTTGCAATTTGAGCGTGGTGGGTGGGAAAGCCCTGCACAGGGTAAGGGGGCAGAGGTGTGCACGCCCAACACCTAAGAAGGAACCTTGGTTAGAACCCAAAATGATGCACATTATCTTTGACAAAAGGGAAAGCCATCTCCTTAATGAGAGGAGAATAATAAAATATTAGCCCATTATTAACCCCTGATTTGCTGCTCCTCTGTGGCATTCAAAGGCGACCTGGAATGGCTGCCTCCTCTGTTTCAAGGTAGGCTGGCCCTCCTCCTTGGTTATAAAGTGGGGGAGGGGTGCAGCTATGCCAGTGGTTGCCCATTCACGTCCAGGATCATTCCTTCCATCATCATCTCGCTGTTCCTGAACTGCTGCAACAGGCACAGGCAAATTTGAGACATACAGGCTACATCTTGTTCGCTTTTACTCAAACTCGGAGGCCCTGAAGCAAAAAATGGAGCCAAAAAAATAAAAGCATATGGTGAAATAGTCTGTTGGGAGGGTAGTGCCAACCGGCTTGCGTAAGGAAAGCAAACAGTTGACGTAAATGCTGAGAAATCTACCCTAATTATTACCCTAGATGTGGATTGGGGAAGGGACCATTTGTAGTGCTGTTAGAATAATTGGCAATCAGAAATCCTGGGTGATCTACAGCAAACAACCCAGAAATTGGCCAGAGATCGTGAGGGAGCTTCTCTCTGCCGTGTGTCTGTTAAAAATTGCAATAACTCTTTGACCTGAGTTGATAGTAGGATTTTATGTGTCCCCCACAGGCAATTATGTTTCTCTCCTAGCATTATCAATGAAGTGGTAGTGGGGACACGCACTGCCCCGTCTCCTGCTAAAGAGCGCCTTTTACCTCCCTGCCACTACCTTCTCATCCGTGGAAATGAAAAGAAAGAACTGAGACCTTGGCAACGCACCAGAAACGATTTGTTTCTTAGCATTGCCAGGTCTCAGAGCATCGGCTATCATTTCAGGAAACCCTTACATCTCCAACCCCGAAAAAGCCACTGCCAGGCAGAGGAGAAAGGAAGGGAGAGAGGGGGAAACACAGCTGGTCTAAACCAGCACCTTGTGTTAAGCCATGGAGGGAAATGAGGGAGAGACGTCGCAAGGCCAGGCCGAGGACACAGTGTGACTCTTGGAATGATGTTGGTTAAAAGGCGGCTTCCATCAGCCATCACCACAATAAGGAGAGGGAAGGGATGAGGGACGTTCCACTCCAAGGGCCATGCATCAGCCAGCCTGGTGGGAGAGAGCTGCTCTCTGCAGAATGTCTGTGAAGATTCTCAGTCATCCAGGTGAGTTTATCTGGAAGCTGAGTCATGGCTACTGGACTTCTTTTTTGAGAGATAGAAACAGCGAAACGTTTCTATCTCTCAAAAAAGAAGTCCAGTAGCCATGACTCAACTTCCAGATCTCTGCAGAATGATTTCACTAAATGGTTGGGTATTAGATATGAAAGAGGATAAAAAGGGTTAACTAAGACTGGCTTGCTGTTTTCTAGTCCAACGTCAGTCCAACGCCTTCAGGGATGTCCAACTCACCAGTGCAAACTAATCACTCTTGTCTGATTCTGAGAGATGAACAGGGTCAACTCTGGTTATTAGGAGGGCATGGTGCCTCAGTGCGATAGAGCGCTGAAATTGTCGGCTACAAAGTTGGCAGCTCGGTGGTTTGAATCCCGGGTGGCCGGCAGCGGAGTGAGCTCCCGCTGATCAACCCAGCTCCTGCCAACCTAGCAGTATGAAAGCATGTCAATGCAAGTAAATAGGTATTGCTCTAAAAAGTGGAAAGGTAAACAGTGTTCCATGCACAGAAATGCATTCAGCTATGCCAGCCACATGGCCACAGACTTGCACAACGCTAAGCTCATTGCTTTAAACAAGGAGATTGAGCACCGCCCCTAGAGTTGGACACAACTAGCAGACACGTGCAGGGGGGTTGACCTTTACCTGGTTATTAAATGAATGGCAGACCCCAATGGAGTACGAGGGATCCCTGAAAAAGTCCAGGAAAGGATCCTGATGGAAAATCCTGGGGAGCGATCGCTGCCCCCACCAGCAATCAGTGTGTAGCTCGTTGGCCCATTCATTGGACTCAGTACTTTCTACCTTCCTATGGCCATAAAGTCACCATAGCGAGCACACCACTCTTTGTCTTGTCATCACTGGCAGTGGAAACATCAAACAATCTTTTCCTTGTGTGTTTACAGAGAGCCATTGGGTGGCATCGTTGCTTTATATGCAGTAGAAGAGAAGAGGCTCTCCCCTCAAGGAGCTTCCAGATTAAATTTCAAACCAAAGAAAACCATCTGGAGGTGGAACCAGGGGTAAAGAGGGAGCGAATGACTAGAATTCTTTAGTTTCTACATGCTTAGGAACTCACGATGTTGTTGGGGGTAGACATAATAATGTCCTTATGCAACATGCTGGACCAAAAGGTTTTGATGCTTGGGTCAGGAAACCAAAGGGGACCCCTTCTTTCCTTCCTGCTAAATAACACAGAACAGCATTCGCAAGGAATTTTTCCCCAGTGCGAGTCTTGGGGAGTAGAGGGTAAGGGGCACAGTAGGCTCCCCCAAACCAGCCAGCCACTAATACCCATCAACCTCCTTTCCCATCCTCCCCTCCCCACACGCGTGCCACCTCCGCCTTCTTCCATTGAGTCTCATTTCGAAAGGCAGAGGATCAAACGGGAGACTCCACACAAGATTGCATTTCCCACCCCCGGCTCGAGAGACATTGATCAATCACCGCTTTTGCACAGAGCTCTTGTTCACTGCATGAATCTGTACATCTTCCACAGCAGGTTGATGATGGTTAGGTTGATGAATATCAGCAAAGGGCTCCTTGCTCCACACACACACACCTGGGTTATGCGTCGCATGAAAGATTTCCCTAAGTCCAAGGCTTCCATGCTCAGTGGCTACAGGGGAGCTTTATCCCATCTCTCACCTCTGTCCCCACCCTCCATTTGTTTCTTACCTCTAACTGAGCTGAGCTTCCCCACCAAATGCCAGGCCTACCTTGATAAGGCCTATGAGCCCCGGCCTCCAAACCCGATCCTGCCATCCTGTTACATCTGCAGGCTGAAAAATGGCACCTCCATCCCCAGGAGAAATCCATTAACCTGTGGCCAGACGCTGGAGCCTGTCTAATGCAGAAGTAATGAGCTCTGGTTTTATGTTAAATTTAGCAGAAACCACTATTACAAGTGACAGAAAATAATTTCCCCTGGGGAGTCTAATAGGTCAGCAGTCTAGGGGGTGTTTGCAGTGTGCGGGGGGTGGGAGATGTTATTTTCTTGGCATGGTCACTGGAGGGTGGGGATAGATAACAACCCTTCACCTCTTCTTTAACAGAAGATGCTGATGAAATGAGAACTGCATTGCAGCAGAGCTGAAGGGTGCCAGTTGGAGAAAGTTGGTCTAATACCATTTGGGTGTCTTGCAGTGCCCCTGAGGGGGAACAACCTCCTTCCCTGGGAGCAATCAAGGGCTCTTAAGGCCATCTGATATGTAGTATTGAAGGTCAATGTAGTATTGAAGATGCTCCAGATTTTTGTCTGAATCTTAAACAGCAAGCCCGGGTGCTGAATGTATTTGGGGGGCAGAGTTCAGGACCATGGATAGCTCCGGTAAAGCTCAGATTCGCGTTTGGTGGCGATTCACTGCCCTGCTGAGATGAGATTGGAGCCACTGGACTGTACTGACTACAACCCCCATCTTCCCAGCTTACAACACTAGTTGAGAGTGAGGGGAATCGGGATGGCAAGAGAAAAGTAGATAGCTGTGTCTCAAATATACTTTGTTTTGGATTCCTGCACTGAGCATCGGGTTGGATTTGAGGACCTTATAAGACCACTTCCAACTCCCTTTTTCTATTCCAAAAAATGTTGTCCTCAGTGTCATTCCACATACAACAATGGTGATAGTAGGACTTTTTTTAAAAAGGAAGAAAGAAATGTGGAGATTTGTGGTTTTGAACACAAATTTGCAGGGCTTTTTAGTCCAAAACATAAATATGTACACCCCCACTTTCCCCCTCAGTACATACAGTGTTCTCCTTTATGTCACCTGAAGGCATCTTGAAAGCAAGGTAGCAACTTGTGTTACTCTGATATCTGTAGCTTCTTATCATATGGTGTGAAATTTCATGATAAAGTCCTCAATGACCGCGGGGACTACTGAAGAGTGTTTCATCTACAAGCAAAGATATTTTGGTTGCCAGATCTCTTTATTTTGTTAGTTTTTTCCAAATTCTTTGTTTTCAACTCTAGCATCCTCTAGAATTATTATTCAAAAACACCAGGCACAATCAATCAAAGTCACAAAAACACATTGAATGGTTTACTACTACTACTACTACTACTACTACTACTACTACTACTACTACTACTACTACTACTACTACTACTACTACTACTACCTGTAGAGATAACTCTTGCTTTTCACTAAAATACCCACAGATACGTGCACATTCAAAGGGTTTGTAGCAGTTTTAATGCCAGATCACTGATATCTAAATACAGCCACCCCCAATGCACACAAAACGCCTTTCTTCTAGTTTTGCCTGTGGGGAAACACTTAGCTATTTGCCTTGAATAAAATTTTCATTTTCTCGAGGCACATTGCTAAACCCTTACTTATTGACCTACATCAGTCCTTCTTCATAGATGGAAGGGAGAGGGTCTGAGAAGGCTTCATTAAATACAGCTTTTAAATACGTACCGTATTGTGTTTCAAGCAGCAAGTTAAACAATATATGTATCTTGGAAAGATAATTGGTGGTGTGAGAGGTGGAAATAGACGGAGATTTGCTCCATCTGGATTTGTCAGCTGGGCGCACATTCTAGAGCACGCGAGCCGAAAGGAGGTGTCCTGTTAATAACCCCAGAAAATCAAATGCCGGCTCACAAGGTATAAGAGAAGATAAATTAATCGCAGACCAAGGCACAACCACACACACACAAAAGCTTCAGCCGCCCCCCCCCCAATGCCATGGGGATGGATGGCAGGGCTCTCTTTCAAAGACAAACACATGGGGCTGCTCAGGGATTGAAAGGATCCAACGTCCACCAGTGGAAGGAGGGCGGGAACGATAGGGGTGCCCCACAGCAGCATGAAGAGGCAGGCAGGCAGGCAGAGGAGAGCACCCCACTCCAGTCCCTTGGAGTCTCAGTTATCACAGCACTTAAGTTGGACCACGGCCTACCAGGTGACTTGGTTTCCCATGTCTTCCTCCCTTTCCCTCTCAATAGGCAGATTTGACACCTACCTTTTGTTAACAGCCATGTGTCGTCCTACCCCCAGGCATGACTAGAAGAGAAGCTGGATGGTGCCTAGACTGTGTTTGTTTATTTATTTATTGGATTTTTATACCACCCATCTGGCAGCGAGGTCACTCTGGGCGGTATTTTACCCCGCTTTACTCCTTGGGAAAAGGACCCAAGGCGGCTTACAGGAACGAGGGACAATATACAGTCCAGTACAGTTAAGGCATGCTCAAGTATCGAGAACAGGGAATTGAGGGACATCTTAATGGCATTAATAGACAACATTGCATTAAAGCAGGGCGGGCGACATGCATCCCGCTAGACATTATTATGGGCTGCGATTACTCGGGCATCTTCTCTTCATCAACCCTGGCTCAAGCTGCTGGGAGAAGAGACATTTGTCCAGCTACATCCGTAATCCACACACTCCCTGTCGCTGCTCTGAAGAATGGCAGTTCTACAAACATTATCATAAATAGTCCTCAAAAGGTGTAAGTGGACCCCATGTAGGTGTCTCATCCCTAAGCTGTAATCAGCCTTTGAACCAGCTGCCTCTTGTTTCCTTTGTCCTCCCCCCCTTTTTTTAAAAAAAAAACTGGCTTATTTCTACCCCTGCAGCATGAAATATTATACGCGCATGCAACTCTAGCAATGCACATAGCCATATGCTGAGCATATGGAAGAGTATTCAGCATGGATTGAAGTAAGGGCAGTGCTACATCAATTTGGCTCACTCTGCTCCAACCTCTGAAAAACACAACATCCTTTTAAAAACAGCAAAAGGCGAGGGACTGGAATATTTAAAACTACACGGACTAGAAACTTATTTTTTTTTCCTTTTAAAAATACCATCTGATACTTCCAGCCCTTTCGGATCAGCACGGTATCATCAGGAGCAAGATGGGACTATTGTAATTGGGTGGGGGAGGCTCTTTCATTGCCAATGCTGAAGAAAGATTCAGCGGGCAGTCCAGTCAGATTCTGCACATGCAGGGGTCCCCAACGTTGAGTCCCCCAGATATCGTTGGACTAAAACTTCCAGAAGCCTTGGCTACTAACTGCATTGGCCAGGATTTCTGGGAGCTGTAGTACAAGAACACAGTGCAGTAGTGGAAACACATGCTTCAAATCCCTCCTCTTTTATGAGCCTTATGAATCTCCCTGTACTCTGCCAGGCTCATTCTGTAACCAGTAATATGGGAAGTAGCACCACATGCCTACCTCGCAGGGCTCTTATGGGGATTGCTAAGGCAATGCCCACCTACTTGCTTTGGCCGTTCTAACCCAACTTTCCACAACAAGATGCCTTCCGGGTGGTGGGTGGGCCACAACTACCAAGCTTACCTGGTATAGCCATTGGTACCAGGCCAGCTGGAAACACGGCAGCTACAACCCAGGGGGTGTACAACTTGGAGAAAGCTGCTTTTGGCTAAAGGCTAAACATTTTTGCTACCTCACCTGCCCAGGGTCCCCTTTCACTGCCATCCCTCCACCCTCCAGCACGGCTCCCATGCTAGGCCTTGGCCAGCCGGCCGCTTAATGACTTAAAGGCCCATCGGGTGACCACACAGCCACCAGCTGAAAACAAGGGAGCTGCTAAGCGAGGCTTGGAGAGTGCGAAACCAACTGTCAGGCATGGTTCTGTTTACCACCACCCAAGCGCGCCTGACAGGGGTATTACAGACACTGTTTTGCCACTGCCAGACCTTAACCGACCTTAACCGAGGGGCATACAGACAAAGAAACAGAGACCCTGCTGGGGTGGAGGGAGGGTGGGAGGGAGAGTGTTGTTTGTATGGTGTTTGTTTGTTTTTAAACGGAGATCTCACATACGGTGCTTGTCTCTGAAGGCATTCAGCAGGAGGAAGTGTCGATTTTTACTTTTCTTTTTTTGAAGCCTGGATGTTCCTTCTTTGAACCAATATCCCAATCCTCTCTGCCGAGCAGAGGATGTTATTTTGTTTTGTGTTTTGCTTTGCTGGAGGTGGGGGTGGGGTGGGGAGCAGGAGCTACCATGTGCGAGGTTTCTCCCCCCACTTGTTGCACCTTTCTGCCTCAGCACAGGTGGGGTTACCTCGTTTGGCGTACGACCAGGTAGAAGAAGGGCTCTGGGTATGGTGACGGCCACAGCGTGTTAGGACACAGAGACGAGACTGAGTCAGAGACTCATCTAAGAGGACGGTTGGAGATGTCAGAAGAGAAGAGGGCTACACCCCACAAAAATATGTGCAAAGGATATGGTGGAACTGGCCCTCCAAAGGCGGAGGATTTTACAAGGCACAACGTCTCGAATTATGTAAGAGTCTTGAAGAGTGGCCAAGCTTCGTTTTGAGAACCGAGATGGATTTGGCACTCTTGAAATCTTCTCTTTTAAGTATCCACCGGTGGAACCAGAGGTCAACAGTTCCCTGCCGTGCCCACTTGACAAGGACTGGACTTGATCATTAGGGTCCCTTCAAGCTCTGAAGTTCTAAGCTCCCCTCCCCAAACTCAAAAATGACCATTTATTTTACTCCTTCCTCCATCCTGGAAGGCAATTAACTGTTCTTGCCTTCCTGTCTTGGAGGAAAGTAGTCATAAAGAGACTCTTGTCACCAGTAACTATCACACCCTCATGCAAGGAAGCCAGATTAGGGGGTTTCTGCAGCACTGTTTACAGGGTTTCCCCAGCCCACTGCACTACCCTTGGATGGATTTCCAGAGACAATAAATACAGGTTTGCTGGTTTTTATCAAAACATAACATTCACAGTCCTCCTTACTCCTATTTGACAGTCTTCGGCTTTGCATTCACTCACAATACTGTAGGTACCAAATACTCTTACAAGAACTTAATTGAGATGAAGATAAGCAAAATTCTACCCTGGCATCCTACCAGCTAGGCCATCTCTCAAAGAGACTACAGTATATTGTTTCCTTGGATTGTAGATTGAAAAGTGGCCGTCCCAACCAGAAGAGCAGGCCAAGTGTCACCACAGGTGAGAGATCCTGGACGACAACAACAAAGCCCTGGAAGAGAGCAGCGCCTACGCATGGCTTGTCTTTTGTCCCCTAAAATCCACTGCTGCCTTCAGATATGCTGGAGGATGCTCTTTCGTTGCCAGTGCTGAAGAAAGGTTCAGCGGCCAGGCCTGGTGGATTCTGCACATGCTGTGGCTCCCCACCTTGGGTCCCCAAATATCCTTGGACTAAAACATCCAGAAGCCTTGGCCACTGACTGCATGGGATGGGATTTCTGGAAGTTGTAGTCCAAGAACATCGGGGGGGGGGGTGATCCCAAGGTTGAGAGTGCTAACTTGCTTTGGCCACTTAGGCAGCTCAACGTTTCCAGCCAAACCTCAACAGGCAGTCATGGATTAAGGGAACAGAGTGGGTGTCCTCCATCACCATCATCTCGGGGTCATCCCAGGTAGTGGCAAGATGAAGAAGAATGAATGGGGATGAGCTGAAATAGGAGTGGCTCGCTTTACAGGCACAGAGACAGCCAGAAATACTCCCCCCCCCCAATTTGGCCACTTAAGGTCCATGCCCATATCCTTATAACAAGTTATCCATGCAGCTGACAGGCTTCAAAAATATTACCTCGAACTAGCCACCCACTCAGGAAGCAGCTGCAAGAAGGGGAGGGGAGGGGGTGCTTAACGATTTTCAAAACCTGCCTGTGAAATATAGCACGGCGGTGACAATAAAGAGAGCGGAGACAAGAGCCATCTGATGGGGAAGTGCGGACGACTTAGCCATGCAGAAGGCGGCTGCAAATCTCTGCTTTTTATGGCAATTTTTATAGCCAAAAGGTGGAAAGAGGCAGGGGGAGAGGGAGGGAGGGAGCTGGACTGCCCAATCCCACTTGTTGAAGCCTGTTGGAGACAGAACGGGGCCGACAAAAAGCATGAGGTTTTTAGGGGTGTGTTTTTTGGCGGCGGCTGCTGCTGCTGCTGCTGTGGCTGAGCAACCTAGCAGGGCCCAGAAAAAATAAGCCCCGGCAGGCTCATCATGGGGCAGCCTTGTTATCTATCCTTGCGTCACCTGGCTGGACCCAACAAAAGTAGGAATGGAGAAGCTCCCAAGCAAGTACTCCTGGGCTGCAATCTCCCAACACTAAGGAATGACAGGGATTGTAGTCCAGCCATGTCTGGAAAGGTCCCCCCTGATCCATGATTGCTTATGTCTGTTCTCCTATGCGTGTAGGAGAGAAAATCTACCCTTGCGAATGAGCCTCCCTGACTCAAACTATGATGCCTTCTACCCTACTTGTATCCACCTCTGCCTTCTAGCTACACTTCTTGGCAAGTGTGCCAATTCAGCTTAAGCATCCCACCTATTCTCATCATCCCTCATGGCTTCTGACGCCTAACTCTTCTCCAGGAACGCTGCCATGGATCCTACCTCCTCCGCCCATATCCTTTCAAACTCTCGAGGGACTCTCTTTGAATGCCCTGTCATGCTCAATGTATTATCAGGGCAGGACGATGTGATATACTGTCACCAGAAGCTACCACTTCCCATAAATCAGCAGTAGGAGTGGTTGCACATTGTGTCCTGGTTTTGATTGGAATTCACCAAAACTCAAATTTGGAGGTGGGTGGGGGTGGGGGACAGAAATGGTGAGATTATAGTCAACCTTCATGGCCCTAAAAGTTGTTGGACCCCAGCATCCATCAGTCACAGGCGGCTCAGCCAATGGGAACATGGAATTCTACAAGTCCTAGATAAGAACATTGCCAGAAGTGACACAGTTATCCTGGACTGACTCAGACTTTTATCCCTCTCGGAGCCTTCTCCTATGGCTGGCAAAGGATACTTTGTGGTAGGGAGAGCCTTTGGTAGCAGGAGAACTTGGCAGTACATGCTCTTTCCCGTCCACAAATCCTCTTCTCTCTCAGGAACATATTCCAGCTTGCTTGGTAAATGGAACAAAAGGCTCAAAAGCGACCATTTGCCGACAAAACTGCCATCCAAAGAGGAAGCACAATATACCATTGTTACTGCCTCGTGAACACCGAGGAGGAAGGAACAGGAGCTGCTCTTATACACAGTCAAGTGTCGAGATCTAGCTAGCTCAATATTACTGACACTGAGGGATGGCAACGGCTCTCCGAGGGTTCCTGGCTAGTATTACTTAAAAATCCCTCACATTTCCAGGCAGTCTCCTGTCCACGTATAAACCATTATTGACCTCAACGATACAAGGTTGGAAGCGCCGAACCTTGTGCTTCCTAAGCAAGGAATGGAAAGAGCAGGAACTCAACGTGGAAATGACGCTAAGTAGAACAACTCCGAGCCCATCTTTTGATTAGGCAAAACAGCTCAGCATGAAAGGTAGGTAGGAAGCATTGCAGCCCCAGGGCAAAGGAGGGTGCCACAATTCCCAGCCTAGAATAGCTGAGGAGGTGCCTCTGGAAAGTCCACCGGATAAAATTACATGGGCAGGCAGCCTTCTCTCACTGTTGCCCCCTGACAATGAAAGTCACCTGCCTCGGAAGTTCCAGTTGCCACAAAGAACTTGAAAGCTCTCCAAGCCAATCTCAAGGCAGTGAATTCTCTCCGGTTAATCATGGATGGCACAAAAAAGAAGTCTTCTGTTTTGTTCTGTCCTGAAACTACTGCCAATATCATTGACCGATCCTAAGTTCTAGTATTGGTGGGGGAAGAGGCCTTTTCTCAGCCATCCTTTTCCTCCTGTCGTCCATCGCTTGCTCCAACACTGAACTCAGCTGACAAGTGCAGAGAGAAATGGAGCCCTCGACTTGGGCTGCTGATAATAAAAGGGAAGACACCGGGATTTGCAAGAAAACAAAAAAATTTAAAAAAATATACCTTGGGAGGGAGGGAGGGACAAAAATCCGAGAGTGTGCAACCACGGAATGTTCAGAGATGAGATGTTTTACTTTTCATGGACTGAAACGCCCACCATGCTTACTCAACCTTCTTCTTTGCTAACTGGGGAGGGTGGTAGTGGCGGGTTAATATAAATCATCATTTCAGCCCCCCTTTTTTGCACATGAAGATGATGATATTAACTTATTATTTATAACTGGTTACTTCTAACATCTATATGGCAGGCACTCAGGTTCCCTAATCACTGTCTTTTCTGCTAAGGCAAGTCTTTCTTTTTATTTAACCACTAAAATGTTGGTGTTCTAATACTCCCTTCTGCCTTCCCACCCACTACAAGTGTCCTAGTGGAGCCGGGGACTTTATGATCAGCAGAAGCAATGAGGTAATCCACCATGTGTTTCCTTTCCTCCCCCTTAAGCTGAGCCGCAGCGCTTACAATTACTTGGGGAGGGAGGTGGGCTATATTTTCCAATCAACAACATATTGTTGGGAGCTATCTGTGTTATAATATAAAACATTTCAAGGGTGGGCTGGTTTTGAATAGTCAATTAAGATGTGTTAGCTCTAAAACTGGCCTGCTAGCTGGAGGAGAGGCCAAAATGCTACACTTGTTTGCTGATACGGATCAATATAATTATCTATAATTGCTTATTTTAAGACCCTTCTCTAGGACCAGTCATAGGGGCCCTTATGAAGGCTTCTGCTTAGAATCTATAATCACACCTCTGCACTCTTCTCACCCCCAACAGGCTTCAGAGAAAACCCAGGAGCAAATTATGGAAATAAATGCTTCAGAGAAACAATCATCTGCACAGAGAAAGAAGTTGTTTCTCACTTGAGTCTCTGCATTCCAGAAATCACGGCCAATGTCTACAACCCCCTTACAGCAGGCTTGTTTTCTTTTCTGACAAAGGTGCTCTCCTCGGTCACACCCCATCACAGTTGCTTGTATCTTTCTTTAAAAAAAAAAACTGCAACTCGGCCACTGTCATTCAGAATTTGCCAGAAAGCACCTTGGAGTTAGCTTAAAAAATAATTTTAATTAATCAACTCCAGAAAAACCGGACAGCTAATCTATTAAGAGATCTTTTGAAGATGTTTGCAATCTAAGGTGGATCCAAAAAAAAAAAAAAAAAGATCCAGTAAAAAGTAATACCGGCATATGTTTATCTCATTGGAAAGATGACCCAGGTTCTGTATATATGCAGTATCACAGAAGACAGAGAAGGCCTGCAAATGGAAGTCAATTTCTATATAAGCCCATGAAGAACAGGCTTTGACCTTGGTTGCAGAGCCAATAGGGTCCACACCGCAAGGTCTTGCAAGCACTAAAAGGACATAAAAAGATCTCATGGTTTTATTTGCCAAGTCAGAAAGCTGCTTAAAATTATTCTGTGCCATAAAAGTTGTCCATTAAAACTCTGCGGTGAAGCCCTTGACTCGGACAGCCAGCTTGGCGCTTTATATCGTCTTTTTAGAAACACGGGCTGAGTTAAGTCTGCCACATGAGAACTGCTCCAAGGAGGAGAGAGTCTTTAAAGAAGAAGAACGCAAAGTGACAGGGAGAAAGAAAAAGGTAACGGAAAAATGATGGGGAGATTGGCCCCAGCGTCAGCATCGTTAAATAGGAGTCAGCAGTAGATGAACGCCAAGCTGGAAAGCAGAGAGTTTCCCAGAAACCGTGATCAAAACCGTTGCCAGATCTGCTTTTTAAATATCATGAGATTTGTGGGTGTTTTTTTTTTTTTTTTTTTTTTTTAGATTTTGACATGAGGCATCACTGGCTTAACACACTTGGCAGGTAAGACAGAGATTTAAACGCACAGGAGGGAAAGGTTGAAAACAGACTGTACACTTCACATGATAGATAGCAGACATTTGTGAGTCACCCCCGGCAGTAACAAAACACACGGGCAAAGTGCTTCCTGCAAGGAGATCACCAGCATACCCAAAAAAATACAAACCAGCTTCCCAGCTGACTTGAGACCATCCTTCTCTTCCTCGGCCTGAGCAGCAGAAAACATCTACAAGCAATCAGAGCACCAGAGTGACAGGTAAAGCAATTTATCCTGACAATACACCACCGTAATATCCGCCTGGAGCTTTGTCTCCTGTACTTTGCAATCCCATAACTATGGTTGTTATAAGGCACCAATTCATAATCCCCAAGAAAAACAGCGCCGCTCGGTCCATTCATAAAACGCCTATCTGGGAGAAGACAGCCCTGTCTCTTTTTAAAGAAATGCCTGCCCACAATTCTTTCACTCTCAGAACAAAAGAAGTGATGTTAAAATCAAAGGATTCGCCACTCGGAGGCAGAAAAACTTTAAACATACTTCCACCAGGTCTAATCTGCTGCCTGAGATATAGTAGCAAATGGCTCCATCATGTTTCCATGCAGGCTAGAATCACAGATCAACCCAGTAATGTTGATGGATAGGAGAAGAAAGCACTTCAATTATTTCTACCCATCGTAGAAGCATTAATACACCGAAAGGACAGATAAAACTATTATTTAACAACTGTTGAATTGGAACCCCCAGCATTCCTGCATGTAAAAATACAGTACGGGAGGAAGGACATGTGAAGACACCTTGAGCTATTCTGACAGGGCTTTGGATACATCTGGACATGACATAATAATTGTTAGAATGGCAACAGTTAAAATTAAAGGCTGCTCAATACTTGAGCTCTTCTTTCTGCACTCTTAGTGCATTTTCCCATTCCTAATGTAAGGCTACAGAAACAGTAAGCGACCCTGTGGGTTAGAGTCAAGGAAGGTAAGTCTTCTGAGACACTTTTGCATAAACCAACAAACCAGCTAGCAAACCAGGAGCAGATTTTCCTGCTTGGCGCTTCCTACTTGGGCTTTTTCTAGCCAAGAGGGGACCTTGTACATTTCTAGGTTCCCCCGGCCCTGTGTGCCCAGGTGAGACAAGCCACAGAAGTCCCCTTCTGTTCGAGGGCATCTGGCGAGAGTCTGGAGACATGTTACAAATAACAGGAAGGTCGACCCGAGATCAAACGATGCTCCAGGAAATCTGTTTTAAAAGATTAATGCCCAAGAAAGACGTTTCTTATAGACACCCACGTCTACACCATTCAGTCTTCCTCCTTTTAATTACATTTGGAGCTCATGTCACAACTATAATTCCCATATGAAGCATTCCCTCTTTTACAGACACACTCCTTGCACTGGGTAAGAACTGCCCCACAAGTAAGTATCCATAATAGCCCTTCTAGCAACCTCATGTGAGCGCAATGTTGATCAGTGTTATTATATCTGAGCTGGATGTCAAAGAGTCAAAATACCCGGATTTTGGATTAAATCAGAAAGGATGGTATGACTTGCCACATCTCTGGACTTGGGATAGGTGTGTGTGTGTGTGTGTGTGTGTGTGTGTGTGTGTGTCTGTGTGTCTGTGTGTCTGTGTGTCTGTGTGTCTGTGTGTCTGTGTGGTGGGGGAGGGGAGGGACCGGGTTTCCCCAGGCCGAATATATGGGTTGAGTTACCAAATGTCATATGCAAAGTACTTCCGGATGGTGTAGTGCCGAGTGAGCAATCCAAGGGCATTTTAGTGTTACACCTGTTCCTGCTGGAAATGGCAAAGGGCTTGAACCACCTGGCAGGTCGGGAGCAACCCCAGCTGCCTGTATTTCTGGACTGCCCACAGGGCCCAGGGACGGCGAATGTCAGGATGAATGCCTGGGCTTCCGCATTTACGACTATTCCGCTGCTGACCAAGCAGGTCCCTCTTCCAACTTCAGAAGAGAAAAACAAATGATGGCTGCTATTTTCCAGGCTGCTGAGTGGACAGATGAGTAGACAGCGCATACCAGGCAGCTCGAGCATACGACAACAGCAAGCTCGTTTCCTCAGAGGGTGGCGTGCTAAATCCAATCTCTGGCTGGTAAGTGGCCTGCGTCTCTCTCTCTCTCTCTCTCTCTTGAACATTTCCAGCCACCCTCCACCCCCCCACCCCTCATCAGGCGTGGTGTCTGTGGCTCGTATTAATGCTATAAATCGTGTCTGTCAAGAACTGCCTCAGACTCAGTGGATTCCTGCCAGGGAGGCCAGGCTAAGGAAATAAAGAAAGGCTCCGTCTGTTTCTCTCACTCAAGATGGCACAGAACATTCTGTCTTTCCCAAAACAAGCAAGGCACTCCCCTTGGCCACCATCACCTGATTCCCGGTATGCCTCTCAATGCCACCATAGCCAGGAACCACTCCCGGCCTCGATCCGTGCAGGTAATTAATTACTCGTGGCTAATGATAATTATCAAGTCGCCTGGAATTTAATGGACACTTATTATGGCCCTGCTTGTGGTTTTACATATGAATTAAGCACATATGGGCTTCATGGTGCACAGAACCAGGATTTATGAAGCGCCAACAAAACCTCTTGTTAGCGGGGACTTTTATTCCACTAATAAACAGTTTGATTTATTGATGCAAGAAAATTAATATCATAACCACCTCGAAAACCTTGATGCTTTGTCTCCCTCTGGTGTCTAAGAGTGGGAATGACAGATGGGCTTTCCTGTCAATTAGCGTTTCAAAACCCATACGTTTTGGATAAAAGCACATAAAAAACCTCCTACCTCCATCGAAGTAAAAGGGAAGCCGTGTGGTCCAAACAAAATAAAATACAAATACAAAAATAGACAGTATCTTTATAGACTATTAAAATATCATCATACAATACAGTACACATTTTTTTGCAGACTAAAACACCACTTCATCAAGTTTGACTTTGTAACAATGTGAAGAACTTAAAAAGACAGTTGCAAATACCTCTCCTGTTGGTTCCTATTTCAGACAGAAACCTGCAGTGCTTGAACCTACACTGCCTCTTTGAACCCCTTTACCGTTTTGGTAATCTTGACATTTAAAACTCCCCAATGCAACAAACATCAGAAGGCATGAGCTGCCAAATCTCCCCCCCACCCCCGAAAGCCAAAAACAATCCCACCCCTAAATAACACAGCATCAGACTCACTCACCGGCGTTGACAATCGCATCGACCTCTAACTTGGTGATGTCCCCACGGAAGAGAGAGATCTTTTCATTCAAATGATTATCCTTGGGGTAAACTGTTTCTTCAGGTTGCTTGACCCATGCGCCTGGGACCCATGGGGTCAAAGGGGAAAGATAACAAGTGTAAAAAAGGCTTGTGAAAGATCTGTGAAATTCTGTCACGTTTTAATACTACAGCAAGTATCCTGTTTTCTGCAAGTTGTGCTGTGAACAGTCTGGTCCATGCATGGCTCTTTCTGTCCAGATCAGCGGTTCTCCACCGGTGGGTCCCCAGATGTTCCTGGACTGCAACTCCCAGAAGCCTCCACCACTTGCTGTGCTGGAAGGGGTTTCTGGGAGTTGCAGTCCAGGAACATCTGGGGACCCACAGGTTGAGATCCACTGCATTAGAGTATATTATCCCTCATTACTGTAAGCCACCTTGGATCCTTTACCTAGGAGAAAGGCAGGGTGAAAATACTCTAAAATAAATAAACAAATCATTACCAGCAAAGATGTACTGAGGATTCATCAAGTAACGGAGCCAGAAGGGGCCTCTAAGGTCATCAAGCCCAACTCTCTCCCTCCATGCAGGAATCCAGATCAAAGTACGTCTTATAAACTGTGCTAAAAACAAAATAAAAAGACTCACTCTTGGCCATCTCTTTCCATGTTGGTATTTGCTTCAGTTTGATGAAATCCCGGGTGAAATATTGCTCTCGCCTCTGCTTGTTATTCAGTCCTTTCAGAAATGCTAAACGATAAAAAAGTGGAGGAATGGGTAAAGGAGGGACAAAAATTAAGAACAGTTAAAGTGGTGGAGAGAAAAATCGGTTCATGTCTGAGAGAAGAATGTGTGTAATCTGTAAAAAAGACCTCAGAATGATAGCCAGGATAGGCTGGATGTCAAAAACTGTTGATAGATAACACTATTCTTCAGAGCTGCAAAACATAAATAAAAACCTTTTTGGCATGCGTACTTTGCTTGGAAATCTTCAGACCTCAGCCATGTATAAATATTTACAAATAAATAGGTTTACATCAAACGTGAAGAATAACAGCAGCACACCACTGGAGTGGCACCAATGTGTTTATGTGTGCCCATGACGGGGGAAATGTTTTAGTAGCAGGCTACCAAGCAAGAGAGCAAACAGGACACTGTGGTCTCAGGAAAGGAGCTAAAAATGGAAGTTTTGCCATGAAAATGACAGAACCACCTGCCCTGTAGCCCATGCATGCCAGAACATCTAGCAGCCAGTATCTCTGAGTTGGGGAAAAGTTCCTAATTCTCCTAAGTGCTAAGAAAATATAGGTTGAAGGGGGACATATGGTACATTTTTCTTCTTTCATGCACACAATCCCAATCTTGGGATATATCCAATATATCCAGGTGTTCTGGACTAGGGCGTTTATTCCATTTATAGGCTGCCTTTTTATTAAATCTTAATATGCGTAGGGGAGCCAAGGCAGCTCAGAATAGAGAAAATAACTATCTTAACCCTTATTTAAACACTAGATACCATTTTAATAACATTAACCATGCTAAGATTTAACCTGAGGAATGCCCTTTGGCCAGAGCAGCAGCATGAAAATAAAACAAACGATAAGCAGACATTTTAAAAATCAAGTTTAAAAACACTTCAAACCCATTTACAAATCTGTAAGTTAAAAACCTGGGTTCCTGGGGCATCCAGAAGCGTTCCTAGGCACAGCCAATGATCAAGCCTCACATTTGGGAACCATTGCAGAGAAGGAGTTTAGCTCAGCCTTACTTGGTCATATGTACTTCATCTTATTGCTTCAAACTCATTCCACCTTGAGTCCTTTTAAGGAGAAAGGTGGGGGCAAAAATAGTTTAAATATAGTATCAAATCCATGTAAATAAATCCTCTCCCCAATGCAGCTCAGTTGCACCAGCATTTCATAAAGTGTGCTGGCACCCTGACACATGGTTTGAAGCACAGATACTAAGAAAAGTGCTGGAAGCTCATCAGCCACCAAGCCAGGTGCAAAGGGTGCTGATTGAGGAAACCCTAAACACCTGAGGATGGAGTTATTTTCCCCCCTCCAAACTACCCATTTGTGTGTTTGTGTATTTGTTTGTTTTTGCAGTCTAAGGAAAGCTATCTGCTTACTGGATGGTGACCTTTTATGATGTTTGCTTGGTCAGTTTGAAGACCAACATGGTGGGAAGAGTCAGTTCAAGTGCTGAGTTGAGGGACCTTTTAGGAACGGATATTTTTATTTAGTTTATTTATTTTATTTATTGGGTTTTTATACTGCACATCTGACAGCGAGGTCGCTCTGGGCGGTTTACAACAATTAACAAATTCAAACAATTCATACAATAAAACATAAAATACAGTAACACAAGAAAATAAAAAATAAAAATAACATTAACATTAAAGTGAATATTTTTATCAGGAAATATTTCTTGTTCTCTTTTTTTAATCATGGTTTTTCAATCCTTGGGCACAGAATCCTACACTTGATGGGCATTCTGGGAGATAAAAGTCCAAAAGTTGGTTTATAAAGTGCTCATCCTCAGTTTTGTCTTCAATTTTTTAAAAATAAGTTTTCCCCCTCTTTCCTCTGGTACCCACAATGTGATATAATTTCCATGTTGGAATCAGGCAGCTTCCAGTGTTGAGAATTTCTGTCACAAACTAGAAACATTTTTGGACAGAAATTCCACTATTAGACAACCTCACTAGTGACCTGTAGTGATTTTCATTAAATATTTCATAATTCTATTATTTTATTTCTGTGTTACTGTTTTACTGTCCAATTTTATTGTTTCTTTTTTAACATAACTCTATTTGATATTTTTTTTTGAAAGACAGGGAATTATGGCTTGCTTCCCACACACCCATTCATACGTTAAAAACCTTCAGAAACATCTTTTCTCTAGATGCCTCTGAGGAAAGTAACCAAGGAGCAAGATTTTATGGTGTCAACACCATTTGAATCATTTTCCTCTGAGCATGTACAGTAATCTGTTACCAACTTGGATATGTATTTAGCAGCAGACAAACTTTGTTTAAACACCAAGCTTTTAATGTTTTATAGTTTAATTTCTTTCCTCACAGCCCAGCATGAGCGACTCTGTTTCAGAATTGTGTCACTTTCTCCTCAGCTCTTAACTTTTTTTTATTTTCATTCCCCTCCTTAATTATGGCATTTGTCAAGGGAATAGGTCCAAAGGCTGAGGTAAAGTATTGTTCCAAAAAAAAAAAAAATTCCAACTGAAAATAACGACCAGTTTTAACAATAAAAATAATACCTAAATCTGGCAACTGAAGACCTACAGGGGACTTGCTCCCACCCTCCAAACATCTCGGGTATTTTATGGGGCAACATGGCTGTTCTCTCACAAATATCCTTCCATGAAAACATAATCGGTGCCAGCCCTGAATTTTGCTCTGAGGGGCATTCAAAACTTTTACAGTTGCAAATGTTTCCTTCATCTTTTTCTCTGAGGCCATATTTTTAAGTCAGCTGTTCTGGTGCCCTCTTTTTTTTGTCTCTTTTTTGTAACTGTAACTGCTCTGGGTGACAAAGAAATGTATCGCCGATGAAACCGTTTTCACACATACAATTTAAAAACACAACAAAGTTTCCAGTACTGAGGTTATTTTGTGTTTGTTTCCTTTGGGCAAGCATTGAATTGCAGAAAAAGCACACAGGCTGTCCTACAACGCCACCCAGTTGCTTGCTACCTCAACTGCTACAATGTTTACATTTTAACACCTCAACCTCAGGTCCAGCAGAAAAAAATATATATACTGTATGCAGGAAAGTAGCAAAGAGGTGGTTTTCTCGCAAAAATAAAAAAAAAGGAAGCAGTGTCTGAATTTTGTAAAAACACCCTGAATGCAAAGTTCCTGAAGGCCCAGAAAGATATCTATGCTTTCTTGAAAATATGTAATTTTTCCTCTGGGGCTCATTTTGGTGATTGGGCCATCAAAAAATAAAAGGGGGGGGGCTGGCGAGAAGGGTCAGGACTTATTTGAGGTGATTTTAGGGATGTCCTTTGTTCTGACAAGAATTCTCCGTTTTCTAGGCCTCTAGGCCCAAAATATGGCTGCCACTGCCGGTCGCCAAGGATACGGTGTAAATGTCCCAGGACGCTTCATGGGGCCTAAAAATTCAGATTACAGCCAGGCCTTGAGCTCTAGGCGAGACAAAAAAAAATCCCCATTATTTGTGTAGCATTTAATGTACTGTATTTATTGTATTTAAAGCTTTTTATTGTTTTGATTTTATGGCAATTTTGATGTTTTAATTGTCTGAATTGTTTATTTTGATGGTGAGCCGCCCAGAGACCTTTGGGTAGTGGGTGGCATACAAGCGATATAAATAAAATAAAATTAAATAAATAAATAAATAAATTTGCTGTTCCAGTAACTGCACCCTGGCCATTCCCAAAATATCTAGCTTTCGGCCATCTGTCCGAAGTTCTCCAATCTCAGCTCGAAATTTGCTCCCTGTTCTTGGGAGGCACTGCAATGGGAAATCAGGAACCGAGAGGCGCTAATTATTTCAGTTATTGATTATCATACCTCTGTTTAAGACATGCATTGAACTATCCGGGGTGTCTCATCTCCCACCCGTCCCAATGCAAGAGTATTTAAAAGACTCTTTTTGTGCTTGTGGGATGCTTGAAGGTTCGTGACCATAAAGGGAAAGTATGAGATGAAAGTTAGTTAATTGGGGAGGGGGGTGATGCTTTGCTCTTAAAACCTCTGTCTAGGAAAAACCCTGAGCTGGGCTATTGAATAGATAATTTATAATTTATTTTTATTAGCCACTCCATACACAGACCTATCCTGTGGTGCCCATGGCCGCGTTCTTCACGCCCCCCACAGTGTCTTCTTCCTGTGACCCAACAATAAAGGTTAGGACTTCAGATTTAGGACTTGATAAAACTACATGTGTGAAACCCACTCGGGAATCTTAGGATCCATCGCTGCCTCCTAGACTGGCCTGCCTCACAGGGTTGCTGTTGTTGGTTACAGAGCCAAATGCACCGTACACTCAGAAATGGCAATAAATAAACCAAAAATATGACACAAATCAGTTGGTACCTGGGGGTGGGGCAGAATTTTTGCCATGGGAGCATGGGGATGTGACAGACGCACACACGCACACACGCACACACCCGTCCTCTTCCTCCCTCCCAAACATCTCCCCCTCTCACTTACATTTAGCCTCCTTCCAGTCAGTGGAGGTGGTCAGATCCACCTTAGCTGCCATGGCCAAGGGGGTGAGGGCTGCCCAGCTCCGGATCCCCCTGGCCAACCCCAACTGGGTCGTCCCCCGCCACGCAGGAAGCCTGCCTCCAGCGCACACCCTTCTCCGTCCACCCCCGGGCACTGTCAGGATGGAACAACTGCCCCAGAGCCTCCAACACGTCCCCAGGGCTCCGGGCAGGCTCCGGTTTTGCAAAGACAGGAGGAGCCCTGGCATGGTGGCAATAGCCCAGGGAGAGGTGGGGTGGGGTGGGAATGCACTGGGCTCTCAGCCTCCGGCCCTGGTTGGTCCTCCAGCAGGCCAGAGAAATTCTTCTCCCTTATTTATAACCCCTGGTATTTAGGCAGGTGGTGGCTGCTGTGGCACACACAACACAGACACACAGAGAGACACATGCGATGAGGGGGGTTTGGCTGTCAAGACTCTTGCCTCTGCCTCCTGGCCCTCCCTCTCCTGCAAAGCCTTCTGGGAAATGTAGTTTCACTCTGATGCACTGACGCACACACGCGCACACACACACCCCTCTGCTGCCGCCACTGCCACATCTGTGCAGCTGCGCTTGCCAGCCACGCTTGGCTGAAGCTGGTTGGGCCTGCCCAGATTGTGACCTTTGAAATCACCTCCACTAATTAAGGAGAGAGTCCTTGACAGGAACAGCAGGAAAATAACAAACATGCTGGCAAAATTAGAAGCGAGGGAAGGCAAATCTGCTTATATCTGCTTATATATGGTGTTACTTGAACTGAGATCTGTTCCAGGGTGCACTTTTGTGGATTGCATCCGTTTCTCGTGGCTTCGGAAGATGATTTATTTTGCTAGAACTCCCACAACAAATATTAGAAATTAGCTGGGGGGGGGGTCTGGAAGTTGCAGCTAAATACTCTCTCTCTCTCTCTCTCTCTCTCTCTCTCTCTCTCTGTGTGTGTGTGTGTGTGTGTGTTTGTCCAGAATAATGGTCAGAGACTGGAGGAGGGGCGCATTCTCTCCTCACCATTTCAAGAAAGGGCAGCTGTATTAAATTTCAGTCCTAAATAAAGAAGCACTACTTAAGCTAAAGAACAGGCTACATGCACCCCCCCAAAAAAAGCTCATTTAACTAATGCACCCAGCTCCAGGGTAGGTTTAGAAAGAGGGAGGAAAGGTAATTTCTGTCACCCTAATCCTAGTTGCCCTGTTCCTCTTTACTTGCTCCTTTGCATGACTCATGGGGCTAATTTGAGGCAGGTTGCCAAGGCATCGCCAGGCCAAGACAGGCATGACGCTTCTAATTTTAGCAAGGAAGCGAGGCTGGCAGATGCCGACCCCAGCCGCTGCCAATGTCAGGTGTTAAAAACTCAGATGATAGCCTAAACTCATGCAAATGGATGGCACAATGGTATTCGAAAATAAAAAACTTGATTAATTAAATAAAATACTATATTTCTTCAGCTGATACTTGACTATCCAGGAAAAAAGACTAGAAAAGGCCATTTGGTCTTTACATAATACAAATTCAAGAGTGGCTGTTGCAATGTGGCATCAAACCTCCGCCACCCCATGGCACCCCTAACGGCATCATCTTGTCAACAATGCATTAATTATTAGACCATTTTTAAAATATATGTACAGTTAGCTCTCAGCTGCCTAGATGCTCTTGCCTGATTTCAGAAGCTAAGCAAGGTCGGCCATGGTTAGTACTTGGATGGGAGACCATGTGTTGTCGGCACCTGGAGTAGGAACTGGCAAACCATTCCAGTATTCCTGCCAAGAAAACTCCATGGACATGGGGTTATGAAGAGATGTAGGACACACACACACACACACAGCTAGTTCTCAAAGCTAATCTGCCTTCCACGGGCTGAGGTTTTTATGGATAGTGCAGGGGGGGGGGAATCTAGCTTTCCCCCACTTTGGGGGGGCTCATATAATTTCTTTCTGCACTCTTGCATTTGTATTATCTAAGGACCATATGACCTTTTCTAATTTTTTTCTGAACTACGTGCCATTATTTTCTACACTATCCATAACATTTTGGAGCACAACCTGAGGAAGATGAATTAAAAAAAAATAGTGATCTAACAAAAGGTATCACCTGCACCTGCAGTGGCCTGAATATCTCAGCCAAAAAGTAAATGTTACTTAGTTTTGTTCCCATGCTGACTTTTCAATCTTCTTTATGCCCAGGTTGTTCATCAACCAATTAGACAATTTGGGTGCATCTAACTGGCAGCAATTGCACATTTAACAAAAATGGAATGTAGAACCTATTTCTCTTCCTTGCCGGCATAGACTTTCACTGCCTTGTGAAAAAAGAGACAGATCACTTTTCTGCAAGCAGTAAACATTTTTGCTTTGCTAGAAGAGGATTTTACAAGGTTACAGGCCAGGAAATTTTAACAGCAATGCTTACTGTTTTTCCCCACTGCCTGCTCCTACTGTTTCAAGGCATAAATCAGAAAGCTGTAAGCCTCCAATGGAGCATAAATAACTATAAGAAGCAAACAATAAAACATAAAAGCTTCCTTAAAGAGTGCAGCCCTTTACCACTTCTCTAACACCTTATACAGCTGCAGTTATGATTCAGACATATTGCAAGGAGCTATTAACAATTGCAGCAAAAGGAGATATTTAAATTTTTTTAATTATACAAAAAAAACCACCCTGCTGTTTTAGAAAAGAAAAAGATCCTGGGGAAGACGAAAAGCGAGCAGAGGAATTAAAATGCGTCAGAACGTGACGTCAGCCACTAAATAAAAAACTGGTTTCCGGTTAGCCCTCGGGTGACGTCACTCGACTTCATCCCTCCCAGGACGTCTCGGGAGGCGAAATCAGGACAGCCAATCACAGCGCGATGCGGGGGAAAGCCAATGGGCGCCTGCCGTGACGACTTAGCCCCGCCCACTGGGGGGGCGTCCAATGCGGCCACCGTCAATGAAAACAGAAGGCGGTTCTTTAATAGAAAGCGGTCGCTGTCCTTCAGAGCCCCTCCCAATTGCCTGCCTGTCAAACGTGTCGGACCAATGGCCATAATCCCCGGCGGAATTCGGGGCGGAGCATAAAAAAGGAGGGAAGGGAAGGGAAGGAGAACGTTCCAGCCAATCAGGCCTGCAGAAGGGCGTGGCTTCAGGCGAGCCGGCGTGTGGGCGGGGAGGAGTGAGGTCGTTAATAAAAAACAAGCGTCCGTTCGGGCCTATAAGGAAGGCCGGGGGAAGCGGATGGGCGTGTCCTGACGCGAGGCGGCATCCAATCGGCGCGGGGAGGCGGGGCGGGAGGGTTCTAGCAGGTTCCAGAAGGCGGGGGCGGAGCAAAGCAGAGGAGGAAAGGGAAGGAGCGGCCGAGGCCAAGCAGGCGGCAGCGCGGGGACGGTCCGGCGCGATGGAGAAGGTGGGCGCCTGGGGAATTGGGGGGGGAAATGGGCCGCACGCAAGGGCTTCTGGGAAGGCGGGGGGGGAATCAACGCAAGGGGTGGGGAGGGGGGGAGGGGAGGGAGGGAAGAGAAGAGGGGAGCCTGAAGATTGTGGGGGGGAGACGGGGGTGTTCCTGACTCGGCTTTGTAGAAAACGAGGGGGGGGGCGCAGTTCCTCCTAAAGTAGAAAGGGGAGGAGGGATGGCATGAGCCGCAAAGGATCATGGGAGGTGGTGGGGAACCCTCCCCACGATGGGGGTAGGGGAGGAGAGAACCCCCCCTCCCCCCCCAAGCAATAGATCTTGCGGGTCTCTGGAGGAAGGAGGGGGCAGGTTTCTTGGCTTGGCCGTGGGGGGAGGGGCCACGGGGTCGGGAACCGTTTGGACTACAAACCCCATCCTCCACTAGCCCCCTCCCCTCTCCCCCCCCCCAGCGCGTGCTGGCCCAAAGAGGGACGTTCCCAGGCCTCCCTTGCGAACGAGGGATGATGCCTTGCTCGTTGGAAGGCGGCGGCGGGGGTGTCGGTGGTCTTGGAAGATCATTGGGGGGTGGGGGAGCTTGGATTGCCCAGGTGTGTGTGTCTGTCTCTGGGGGGGGGTCGTCGTCCTAAAAAGGGAACACCTTGGGAGCAGCGTGGTGGTGCCCAGTGGTGAGAACCTGGTGGTTCGGGGATCCATTGAGGAGAGCCAAATGACTGGGGGAGGGGGGGAATCCCTGGGATCATCAGGGTTATTTAGGGTTTGGGGGGGCAGGAAGGGCATCCCTAGAAGAAAAAAGGAGGGCACGTGTCTTTGTGCAAGGGCTTCTGGGGATGTTGACTTGAAGGAGGCACTGCTAGGGCTTCTGGCCCTCTTGAAAGTCAGGGAGGGTCTTCAAAACACCAGGAGAGAGAGAGAGCGAATGGAGGCTTTAAGAAGCAGCTGGGACAGCTCAACTGCATGGGGTAGTTTAAGAGACATCCCTAAGGCTTGAAAAGGGTAGATATGTATTTGTTTTTCTGCTGCAGCGGAAAAAAAATGCCCTAGGACTCATCCCAGTCTTAAATGTTAGCTGTGGCTTTGATGCAGTCCCAGTGATTTCTGTGCCTGAAATTTCAGCTGCTCCTCCCGATAGCCTCTCTGCTCTTCTCTTGCCGCTTGTTTGGCTGGCGAAAGGCTACAAGCCGGAGGGAGAATGTGTGGCCCTGGAGCTCTTGCGGATTTGCCGTTTCTAGCGTTGTTGAGAGTTGTCTTTGTAGGGCTACACGTGGGGAGGAATGTCGGTCGACCCAACTGGCTGCAAAAACAGCAGCTCTTTGCTTGCTAATGAAACATGCTGTGCAGTGGAGGTGTGACCTAATCTGCAGCTATACATTTTAGAGTCAGGGTATTTCATGTTTCTGCTGGGGGACTGGGTGGAAACAGACATATTAAGTGTGTGCGCTTTATATGCAGAAGGGTTGATATGCATCTTTTAGTCAGTGGGGGGGGGCAAGGCAAAACTAGCTAGGCCACTAGTGTGAGTGGATCAAATGCAGCCCTTTGTGTCCATAAATGTACCCAGTAGGTGTTATAGAAGGAGGAGGTTGAGGACAGTATTCCTCGGGTGCAGGAGTTCCTCCAGGAAGACGGGTGGTATATAAGCCCAGTAAATAAATAAATAAAATAAATAAATTTGCTAGGAAGGGAGCAATGTTTGAGTTGTGGCATCATGGAGGACCTGATTCCGTGTGGATGCTGCACCTTGAGAGGTGAGGCAGAAGCTGAGTGGTGAAGGCCTTGGCAGAAAACATGCAGCTTTAAAAGCACGCCTGTTTACCGAGGAAGCCTTCAGACCCAAACACCGTTTACATGCTGTAGCATGTTCTACACCTACGGAGATCGTTTTTTTAAAAAGTGTTTGCAGCTTTGCATGGAGCCCAGGGACGTGCGGAGAAGCAGTCTGGTTTAACAGTGTCTCCACAAGCTGAAACAGGGTGACACAGTCCCAACTAGAGATGGGCACGGATAAAAAAATGGCATTTTGTTTGTCGTTTGTCATTTGGAGGGTCCGTTTCAGTTTGTTTCCATTTTTCGGGAATTTTTGCAAAAAAACTGTTTTCGTTCGTTTCGTTACCATTTCGTTACCATTTTGTTACCATTTATTTCATTTTTTTGTGATTTGTTTTTTTTTGGGATTTTAAGCAATTCACTCATATTGCAGTAACGGAAACGAAACGCACGACAAAATTTCCGGTGTTTCTGTTCGTTTTGTTTCATTTTAGAGACAAAATTTGTTTGTCGTTTCGTGCCCATCTCTAGTCCCAACGTTCACGTGAATAGACCCGCGGGGCAGGCAGGCAGGCAAAGGAGAGCAAATCTGCCAAGGTTATGCCATGGCAACCTGGCTGTCTTCCACAAACATCTCTCCGTGGCCAAAACATGGGCTGCTTTTCTTCCCAAAGGGACGGTTGAGGTCCATGCATGGAGATAAAGCTAGCCGCCTCTCTGCCATAATTCGTGGTAGTCCTGGCTTTGGTCAGGGCCCATGTTAGCCCTCCTCGGGTCTTGGTGAGCAGCTAGAGGTCTTCCTAAAACTAGCACACACCCCCAATGTTGATGCTTATAGCTTACCTGTTTGTCCAAGTTCAGCAAAGCAAATTCTCCACCCACCTGGTAGTTTCGGCCCTCAGCCCCCCTCCGAATGTGGATCTGTGACTCAGAGGGTGGTTCCTCCGGCTTGCAGTTCCTGCCAGGAGCAGCCTGGGATGCAGACGGGGACCCTGTTCCGTTTGCGGGAGCGTCCCCTTCCTGCTGGGAGGCCGTGGGGCTGGCGATTCACGCGAGCTGCCGCCCAGGCCGTGGTCTCTGCTCCTGCTTCCCTCGGGTGCTCGTGAGTGGGTGATGCTCCCTTGGGCTGGGTGCACTTCCTTTTCAAGGGGCGGCTGGAGGGCAGCGTGGACCTAAGAGGGAGGGAAACACAACGAGTGGATCGTGGCCAATGTGCTCCATAAAGCTGCTGTGGCTCCTTGCCGGTGCCTTGATCATGGAAGCTTGTGAACACACAAATGCAATTCCTTTTTCCCCCTTTTCTGCTCACGTCAAGGCTTCTGTCCGAAGATGGCGGTGGTCCCCAAGACTGCAGGTGTTGCTGTTTTTGAGACCGGACAGAGATTTGAGTTGTACGTTTTTAGGGGCATAAACGTGGGCCTCTATGCAGCTGGCCTTGTGCTCTGCCATCAAGCTCTTTGCAGTCTCTTTTGAGGGACATGATATAGCCTGGTGTCTGAGACTTAGCTACGAAGCAAAAGAAATCACTAGTTCCTTTATCACACACATCTGCATTCAAATCGCCGTAATAACATTATGGCCAGCCTCAGTTTATCTCCTGCAGTATGGGGGCGAAAGCTGCGGTGCCAACTAGGAACAGGTAACTGATACCCTCCAGATATTTTCAACTACAGTATTGCAGGAGGCAACGTCCCAAGCTGGCAAAGGAAAATTAGTGGCCTTCCCATACCTTAACATCCACTTGTTATCATGTAAAGCAGGAAGGATTTTTTTAAAGTGATTTTTTTTAATTAAAAAAAAAAAGCAAACTGTTCTGCTTATATAGTGCCCCATACCACTTCAAGTAGTCTCTGGGCGGTTTACAGTTTTAATTACAGTATACAGGCTGCACGCTGCCCCCCCCCCAACCAAGCTGGGTACTCATTTTACCGACCTCGGAAGGATGGAAGGCTTAAATTGTAAAAAAAAAAAAAAAAAAAAAAAAACCACGGTTTTTTAAAATTTAAGCAGTGATTTAAATTAAATCTGCCCTTTCGTAAAGCATTCCGAAAGTTAAGTCGAAATGATAAAGTTTTTCATACTGCCTTGTATACTGAGAAAGCTACTATGGGTATGTATGCGACAGACGTACGGGCGCTGAATACTGATTTCTCCAAAATGCTGGAAGGGATGTTCTGTGCTGGGAAACAGGCCGGTCCTCTACCGATCGGACTCAAAATTCGTAGCGTCACGTTCTGATTTGGTGACAGCACGCGCACTCTTATTTCATTTGGGTTTACAGTGGAAAGGGCATAAAATACACAAGATGGTCTCCAACGTGCTAGTTGCTGCTCTGTGTCTGGCAAGTAGTTCAATAGAGAAATAGGTTACCCTGCTGGGTTCGTGGCACGTGGGATCCTCAGCCGTGGTGTGATTCTTCTCGACTCTTCCCCAGGTGAATGAACTGAAGGAGAAAGGGAACAAGGCCCTGAGTTCCGGGAACACGGCCGAAGCGATCAAGCACTACTCGGAGGCCATCACGTTGGATTCCACCAATCACGTCCTCTATAGCAATCGGTCCGCTGCTTATGCCAAGAAAGGGGAGTATCTGAAAGCCCTGGAAGATGCTTGCAAGACCATTGAGCTGAAGCCAGAATGGGGCAAGGTGAGGGGATCCATCTGGTCCTGAAGGCGAGGGCCGGGGGGGGCGGCGACCCTGATCTGCTGAGAGGCTGGGGACTCCCTGCTCCAGGGGTGTCCGAACTTCGGTCCTCCAGATGTTTTGGACCACCACTCCCAGAATTTGAAGCCTGTATGACAGGAGTGGGAGTTGTGGTCCAAAACATCTGGAGGGCCGAAGTTTGGACACCACAGGCCTACTCCCTTTTGCCATTTCTGGTTCAGGGATGAATCCCTGGTTCCAAATGGGCGGTCGATAAAATGTGGACCCAGCTTGCTAAGGAGGCAATGTGTAGCCTGCGTCCTGACTTGTAAACCGCCCAGAGAGTGCTTTAAGCGCGATGGGGCGGTATATAAGCAGCTCGGTTGGCCTTGCTTTTGCTTCTTCCAAGCCCCGGTAGTCAAGAGCAGTAAGGTGCCTGTCGGCAGGTAAGGGAAAGCCAAGGCACAGTTGCAGCCGGTTGGTTTATCGGGCAACAGAAGGCAGGCCCTTTGTCCCTTTGCCGGGCCTCCCCGTCCGCTCACCGACCTGCCCCCCCCCCTTTTCTCTTCTTCCTAGGGCTACTCCCGAAAGGCGGCTGCTCTGGAATTCCTGAACCGCTTTGAGGAGGCCAAGAAGACCTACGAGGAAGGGCTGAAACACGAACCGGGCAACGCACAGTTGAAGGAAGGGTTGCACAACATGGAGTCCCGGCTGGCAGGTGAGCTGAAATGCGGTCTTGAGGCCTCCTTGGCCAGCACCTTGCAGTTAGGTCAGTCTCAGAAGGAGTTCTGGTTGCAACAGTGACCCCCCCCCCCAAAAAAAGGAAGTTGGAAAACCACAGACGAACCTGTACAGGGGCTGTAAGCGCACGTTGCAGGAGGATTACAGCAGAGGATGGCACAGACGCCGCGAGACCAGTCCTGTCGTTAGGCAGTGTGGGGCAGCAGTCTTTGGCTGCAGATGCCAGGGAGGCGTGTTCGAGATATTGTTGGCTGGCCCTTCGGTGACCTTGCTGTTCTTGCGTGGAATCCCTGGTCCCATTCAGAAAATACTTGCATCACCACTCCCATTTTGCTTCTATAAGTGGATCTGGGTGTTGTTGTTCTTGTTGATGGCCATTTCCTTTAAGGAAGAAGACAATTTGGGCCAAGGCTGATTATTTCAATCTAGGGTATACCTCCCCCCCCCAAATTTGCCACCACCACCAGCCACGCACCAGCAAGACTCCTCCATGGTAGCTTGTCCGTTTGATGGTTTCATTAGCAGAACAGCACTTAAGGTGCGCGATTAACCGACTGGTTGGGGGGGAAAGGTGTCCCAATTAACGATGGAGTAGATTGGATCTCTTTGGTACATGTAATTAAAGGGACCATTGGAGACAGCATTTATCCTTTTCTCCTCGCAGGGAAGAGAAGGGCTTTTGGGCACGATTCTCTTACTGTAGCAAAGCATTCAGATGAATCAAATTATTAGATTAGCCACATGATTAGATTCAGTTGTTAGATTGGTTCGCGTTAAGGTATTTAATGGGACCTAGCGGAGAAGCGAGATTTCTTCAGGGACTTGAGATGCCCAGGTTGTTCCAGGCTGCAGGAGGCCTGTTTCGGTTTCAAAATGGTTCTCATCCAAATCCTCTCAGGAAAAGGGCTTCAGAATCCCAGTGGAACATTGCTTCTCTGAAGAACACGGCGTGACGACTTCTCTTTGGGTGCCTGAGAATGGAAAGCCCCCCCCAGATACCCTCCCATATCTCAGGCAAGGGAAGGCGTCCATGCTTTCTATGGTTCCTGTCGCGGTCAGGTCCTCGGATTCCAGCAAGAGAAATCTGCATGGCCGGTCCCTGTGGAGACCCAAATAAGTGAAAGCAGGCAATAAAATGGGTGGCCGCGGGGTTGCTTTTGGCCTGGCGTGGATGATCGCAGGCTCTTCTCGGGGTCCTATTGCCAGGAGAGGCATCTTGTTGAATAAAGGGGAGATGATTGTGCAGATAGTTATTCGTGAGCTGTGATTGGTAGTCTTGAGTTAGAGGTCAAGGGCTTGGTTTCTCCCTTTTTTTTTCTTTTTGGACAGCAAGCAGTCTTCACGCAGTGGGTTTTGTCTTTCTGCACAGTGTGTGTGTGTGTTGTGTCGTTACAGTCGTGACCGACTCTTCGTGACCCCATGTCCATGGAGTTTTCTAGGCAGGAATAGTGGAGTGGCTTGCCAGTTCCTCCTCCAGGCGCCTACAGCACCTGGTATTCCCTGGTGGTCTCCCATCCAAGTACTAACCAGGGCCGACCCTGCTTAGCTTCCGAAATCAGGCGAGATCGGATGTGCTGAGGGCATCGAGGCAGCTCTGCACAGAGCGGTTCCTAAAAGTGGCTGCCAGTGCAGGCAGGAAGTGTCAGGAACTGCACGCCTTCCCATGATGTCTTTTTCCTTAAATGGTTCTCTGGAACTTGCCGCCGTCGATGCCGCCAGGAGAGCCTTTCGTAAAGCAGGGTGCCTGCTAGAAACAGAGATTACATCTGTATTTTCCCCTTTCTTGGTCATCGTTCCAGAAAGGAATTTCATGAACCCTTTCAACATGCCTAACATCTACCAGAAGCTGGAGAGCGATCCCCGGACGAGGAACTTACTCAGCGATCCAAGTTACCGGGAACTGATTGAGCAACTCCGCACCAAGCCATCCGAACTGGGGGCGTAAGTGTCTTCTGAGCAGAAGGGAATGAGGGGGAGAAAGATAGTCCAGATCAGTGGTTCTCAACCTGTGAGTCCCCAGATGTTCCAGAAATCCTGGCCTATTTTTTAGCTTCACAGTGACAGGTGCTCCAGATCTTGCCAAGAATAAAAGACAGGATATAAGCTAAAACCGTTGGGAGAACCAACATTAATACTTTTTGTGACATCATGAAATTATATCCTATGGAAGTCAGTAACATAAACATTATTCTTTTAGGCAGCTGTAGGCACAGTGCCTTGATCTGTTTGTAGGTCAGGCTCTTCCTAGAAATGTCTATGTGTTTTGGAGAAGAGGCAAAGATTTTTGTTTTCAAGCTCATTTTTTTTTTAAAAAGCAGGGGTGGAGACGTGAGGATGCTTCTGTGGCTAGCCACAAATTCGTGGGCTGAGCGTGTGCTCGTGAGTCACTTTCTCCCAGTGTTCACAATGCACGGCAGTAATTTTCTTGGTTTTTCCCCTCCCCCATCACTCTTGTGGTCCTGGGCTCAGTTTCTGAATCTAAGTAGCACTAGTGGGAGATAAAAGTGGAGCTTGAAGGTCTGTGGTCTGACCACGCCTTCCCTCAGGTGCCACAAGGCGGAACTCTGCTTGCCAGAAGATTGACACCGAACGTGGCTGTCATTAAGGTGCTGCCAGGCAGCTGGCCGCGTTGCAGGCGGGCGAGGGAGAGGCTGAAGGTGATTTGGTCAAGCCCACCCGGTGGGTTTTGTGCCCAGGGTAGGACTTGGTTCTAGGCCTCTCGCGGTGCCGGCTGACGTTGGTCCCCCGCCAAACCGCCCGGGCGGGAGTGTGTTCGCCAGAGCCAAGGGTGCTTTTTCTTCGCCCTAGGAAGCTGAAGGACCCGCGGGTGATGACCACCCTAGGAGTCTTGCTTGGCGTAGACTTAGCTGCTGCGGATGACGACGACGAAGCCATGTCTCCACCCCCGCCCCCGCCCCCCAAGAAGGAGCCCAAGCCGGAACCCATGGAAGAAGACCTCCCAGAAAACAAGAAGCAGGTAACAGGCTGGCGGTCCTTGGCTGGGAAACTGAACCGCAGAATGTCTCTTGGGCTGTCCGAGTTGAGCAGACTCGGATGTGCTTCCGTCATCGCAAATCAGTTTTTAGGCAGTAGCCGAAAGATCCTTCCAAAGCCTCAAGGCTCATGGAAACTTGACCAACAATAAATTCTAGAGAGGCGCTCGGCCCACAGCTGGGAGATGCCAATCTGGAGATCTTGGATCAAACATCCATCTCTCTCGATCTGTAAATATATTTATTCCTTTTAAATATTTTTCACCTAGTCTCTAGGCTAATTTCGTTCACCGAGGTCCCGCTGTATATATTGGTGTGAATGTCCATCTTTTCCAAGTTACCGAGTGATTCGATTCCTCTTCAGGCCCTTAAGGAAAAAGAGCTGGGCAACGAGGCTTACAAGAAGAAAGACTTTGAAACAGCCCTGAAGCATTATGACAAAGCGAGGGAGCTGGACCCGGCCAACATGACGTACCTCACAAATCAAGCAGGTAAGACGAGAGAACAGGATTGGTCTCAGGATAGGACTGGGCTGGCAGAGGGGACGGCGGCCACAAGGCATCTTATAATCCAAGAATGTTTCCACTTTGCATTGGAAAGTGGGACTGGAAAAGGGGCAGAAATCAACCGTCTTACCTTGCTCTAGTTGGCGCTGGGCAAAAATCCAACCAGGAAGCAGCCACCGACGGGACATCTTTCCCTCTCCCGGGTGCTGGCCATTCAGACAGGGAGGCGGGATGATGCATGCCCTTGCACAGCTCCTGATTGGCCAGCACCAAGGAGAGGCAAAGATGATGTGTCAGAGGCTGCTTTCTGGTTGGATTTTCGCCCCGCGCTAACCAGAGCAAGGTAAGACGGTTGATTTTGTTCCTGAGTGTGGGAGTAGATTCCGAGCACCAGCTGTGCCGGCGTCTTTCATTTCGGAACCAGTCTCCTTCCAAAGCAAAAGGCCCATATCTATCAAGTATATCATGGCCTGGATGCCACCATCAGAATAAAGCTCCTGCATCTCTCTTCTCTGCCTGCCTCATCTCATTTGGCAGAGGCCTGTAGAAAGGATCTTCTCAAGCTGTTCCTTGCAATCCAGGCAGGTAGGAATGGGGGGAGTCAAGGGGATATATCTTGGTGTGGTGTTGTTCTTCTCTTCTTCTAGCGGTGCATTTTGAGCAAGGAGACTACAACAAGTGCCGAGAGCTTTGTCAGCAGGCCATTGAGGTCGGCCGGGAGAACCGGGAGGATTACCGCCAGATTGCCAAGTAAGTGGCCCATCCCTTCTGTCGCACCATATCTGCCTTGAGGAACCGGGTGGCTTGTCGCGTGGCTTCGGGGATTGGCTGCAGATCCTGCATCTTCGCTTTCTCTTCGCTGGAGGCGTGAGAGGCAGGACCCCTGAGCGTGTTCTGCATAGAAGACCTTAATGCTCTGCCAGCTGCCCTGTCTTTTAAACCCATCGGCTGGTTCACATCCATAGGAAGGAGTGTCCTGTGCTAACTAGTAGCTGCTGATATAACCTTATTTTCCATTTAAATAGGTGGCCCAGCCACATCTGGAGACAACAAATGCCACAGTTTAACTATGTGCTATGTGGAGTTAATCACCATCATCGTTTGTTTACCTTTCAGTTGATCCCAGTTCTACTATTGGCCTAACGTTTTAGTTTATGATTTCAGTATTTTTGTCTAAAATTGTTAGACTAAAAATGGAGGGTCGTCTTATACACGGGAGTAAGAGAGAACCACACAGTGGCTAAACAAATTTTGAGTTGGAAAAGGGGGGAATTTTGGAAAAATCTGGTCCAGTATTTGGCTTGCCCCTTTCCACCACTAATACATCAGTGATACTGATGTTTTCCTTCCAGTCCCTTACCTAATGATGCTTAGAATCAGTCTTTTGCAGAATGAAACCTCATGGGGTTTGTAGTTAACCCCCCCCCAGTTAGGCACTTGTGAGCTCCTCCTCCTCGATATACTCTTTCTGTTTCACCTAGAGCTTATGCCAGGATTGGAAATTCCTATTTCAAGGAGGAAAAATACAAGGAAGCTATTCAGTTTTACAACAAATCGCTGGCGGAGCACCGAATTCCCGAGGTGTTGAAAAAGTGTCAGCAAGTAAGTCCTTTTGCTTTGCAAGAGCGCCTTTCTCTCGGTTGACATGGCGTGGAGTGCGGTTGAATGGCACGGCGATGACTCTGCCTTCTCCCAGGCGCTTCCGGAAATGAATGGGCTGCAAAAGTGTATCTCGGCTTCTTTTCTTAGGCTGAGAAGATCTTGAAAGACCAGGAGAGGTTGGCCTACATCAACCCAGAACTGGCTTTGGAAGAAAAGAATAAAGGGGAATGAATGTTTCCAGAAAGGTAAAAGAGTTTGGTATTTCTCCTTTCTGACATTTTGGGGTGTCTTAGCGACTCAACTCCATGTTGGAAAGGACAAGGGAATAACTATTGATCTGCTGCTCCAGAAATATTTCTGTGATCCTTGAAGGCAACGGATGCGTCTGTCTGAGTGCAGACTTTTCTGCTAGGGCTGTTACTAACCTGATAGGCCCCTGCTATTTGGCGCATTAGTGTGGGAAATCAATACCGTCTGATCGGAAGGTTGCCTACTGGGACGAGATGAGCCACTGTGGAGCCCGCAGAATGGAAGAGAGCGTGCTGGCAGACCCGTGCGGATCCATTAACCTAAATGCTCCTCTGCTGAAGGATAGAAGCCCCAATGTTTTATTTGTCCCACCATATCCAACCTGTGGGGGGAAGGCCTTTGTGAATCTTGCAGCTGGGCACGAAGCACAAACACATTGTCCGTCTCTGTTGTCCTTCAACCCCTGGTGTTCAGGGATAGATATGCCCTCCCTCTGCCCCAAGACGGTTCTGTTTGCTTGGCATTCCTGTTGGCTCAAGCCAGCCTTGGTAAGGGTGACCTGCGCGAAACACTTTTGGGTATTTGGAATTGGAGAGGTGTGCATGTTGTTCACGCTGGCAAAAGTCTTCAAAAAGTTGTGCGTCTGTGTGTAAAGGTATGGGCACGTGCAGGTATATAGGCATCTTGTCCACCAAGGCATTTTCGAACTTCCTTCTCAAGGGGATTACCCGCAAGCGATGAAACACTACACAGAAGCCATCAGGCGCAACCCAGAGGATGCCAAACTGTACAGCAACAGAGCAGCCTGCTACACCAAATTGCTGGAATTCCAGTTAGCACTCAAGGCAAGTGTCTTTCGGGCAGCCTGGAGGGAAAGAGTTCCCCAGATGTTGATGCTTGGACCAGTTGGGGGGGCGAGGGGGGGAACTTCCTGAAAAAAGAGCTTTTCTCAGCCACCACATCCCGTCCCCCAGTCTCCCCCCCCCCGGCTGCGGACTGCTGTAGTTGTGCACTCGTGAGGCCCAGGAGCCTCGGCAGGTGGTCTGTGCGAACGGAGCTTTGGCCTTCACAAAAGTTCCTCTGGAAGATGCCTCCGTGGCAGACTCGTCCAGCGAAGAGAGGGCTTCTTGGGTGAAGGCGAAGCAGCCAGAGGGGTCTGTTGTGATCCTCAACGTGACTGTACGACTCTGTTTTTGCTGGTTCAGCTCACAGACCTTAAGAAGGTGATCCTGCCTCTAGGCAGGCTTGGCAGGAGCATGGGGGTGGGATGGAGTCATGCCCCTGATTTAGTGCTCATTGTGCATTTCAAGGCAAGGGGTGGCTGACTGAATCCCTGCGAAACAGGACAGCTGAACCTTCTGTCTCTGAGAAGGCTGGCCATCTCCTTTAGGGGGTCCCCTAAGAATCATTATCACGACCATTGGGAGGTCTGCAAGGCTGCGCCGGAGGGGATATTTACTGCATCTGCCCGACTTCTTAGCAAACTGGCGGCTCACCTGGACTGATGAGGAGGCTGGGAAGTGCCCACCCCGAAGGAGAAGGGAGTGCCTTGCGATCGTTCTCTGAGCGAACAACGGTCTCTTAAAAAAGGGATTCCTTTTCCTTTTGCAGGACTGTGAAGAATGTATCCGCCTGGAGCCCGCGTTCAGTAAGTACGCAGAGTGACGTTTCTTAACCCTGCAAAAAGCAGAAGGTAGTAGGTGAAAAAAGCACGCCAGGCAGAAGCCACTCCGTGAAAGACAGAGGAAGGAGCCCCTGCCAAGTTCCCGGAGGGTGGGACACCACTTTGCCTCGGGACTGCCATTGTCCGGAGAAAGTAAATCTTGAGTCGGTGAGGTTAGATATCTCATACCAGGCTGTCCACTTGGGTTTGAGGTCTTCCGGGGAGCAGGTTCTCGTTGGCTCTCAGTCGTGGGAACCGCTGGCTTATCTGGGCCATTAACGGCTCCCCCCCCCAAAAAAAAGACTTGCATCTTCCTCAAAGGCTTCTAGGGTGAACGAGGAGGGGAGGAAGGTGAAGCGAAGTTTTCCTCCTTGCAGGAAATGCAGGAGAGGCCCCGTAGCGAATCATAAGAGGAACAACTGCTCTGAACTTGAAAGGGAGATAGGGAAGCCGGGCGTTGGGGACCGGGCTCACTCGGGCAGCGCCTTTCCAAGAACTGACCCTTTGTTCTTGGCTTCCAGTCAAGGGCTACACGCGCAAAGCGGCTGCCCTGGAAGCCATGAAGGACTACACCAAAGCCATGGACGTCTACCAGAAAGCCCTCGAGCTGGACTCCAACTGCAAGGTGAGAAGGGGCAGGGCATTAGGAGGAAGGGACAAGGGAAGGATTGTGCCAGGAGTGACCATGGGAGTCCCTTCCCTCCCTCCCTCCTTGGAGTCAACACTGGGCCCTTCCCTAAGAAGGCTCCCTTGAGTCCCCAGTTGGGGTCTTGTTCTCCCCCACTTTAAGGAAAGGGTTTGTAAATGTTAAGGACAGGCACAAGCATTGTGTCCCTGTCCATCCTCTGTCATTCACGTCCAACCCTAGGCGCTGTGCTCCCCTGCATCCGATGCTAGGAACGGACCGTGAGCTCTGCTGGATCAGGCCGAAGGGTCTCTCCGTCCTTGAACTGCTGTTTCATGGAGACCCGGTGGGGGGGAGGAAATCAGGACACGAGAGCAGCCTTCCCTGTCATAGAATCCTAGAGTTGGAAGAGACCTCCAGGGGCATCCAGTCCAACCCCTTTCCATGCAGGAACCCCCATCACAGGACCCCCGACAGATGGGCCATCCAGCCATTAATTTTAATGCTCTTATGGATTGTTTTATTTATTTTTGTTTTATTTATGTTTGTATGGTTGGTTTGTATGGATTCTTTTGTTGTGGACCACCCAGAGTTCCTTTGGAAAGTCGGGTGGTAAATAAATAAATAAATAAATAAATAAATAAATAAATAAATAAATAAATAGGCACCAAAAGGCAGGGACAGGAGGAGGATTCCTACCTCGTAAGCCGCCGCCCCCCCACCTGGGGTTTTCTCCCCCTTTTCCCTGCAGGAAGCTGCGGAGGGTTACCAGCGCTGTCTCATGGCTCAGTACAACCGCAACGACAACCCCGAAGAAGTGAAGCGCCGCGCCATGGCTGACCCGGAGGTCCAGCAGATCATGAGCGACCCGGCCATGAGACTGATCCTTGAACAGATGCAGAAGGACCCGCAGGCCCTGAGCGAGTGAGTGGGCGGCAAGCCGGGGCTGGTAGAGTCCTCTTCGGGGACGTCCCAAGAGGGAGGGCGGTCGTCCTAAACAGAGCCGAGGAGTCGGACGAGCTAATCTTAACGGTGCTCCCATCGTATTCCAGGCGGCAACATTTCCGTGTCGAGCGGAGCACTTGACTTACTAAAACGCCGGATGGCGACACAGGGGGGCTCTTGGCATCCCAGAAGGCCCTACAGATCTGCAGTTCCCTGAATGTGCTTTTTTGTTTGCATTTTTAGAAGCCACCACTCTGAGCTGCAAACAAATCCTCTCTGCTTTTTGCTTTTTTCCCCTCCCAGGCACCTGAAGAACCCGGTCATTGCTCAGAAAATCCAGAAGCTCATGGATGTCGGTTTGATTGCCATCCGGTGATGATGCTGACCGGGCACCTGCCTTCCTCCTTCCCTGTTGAAAAGGGGCAGCCGGTGCGGGATGTTGGAGGGGGGGGACGCTGGCACTGCGGTCCGAGGGTGCGTCCGTTCTGTTAGAGGCAGAGACTTGCGCAGCCGAGCGGCGTGGCGGTTCCTCCCCCACGTACACACCTACCCCCACGCGCGCCTATGTCACGCAGGTGTGCCCACCACCGTACCACCCTGCAGGCTCCAGAGCTGGCCTGTCGGCGATCATTGTGGCCTGTCGTTCTGTCTCTCTCTGCAGTTGTTCCCATTTGTGAGCTGCCCTCCTCTCTCTTTTTTCGCTCTCTCTCCCCAACTTCCCAACCAACTCCTTGCAGTTTTAAATTCTCTCTGCCAGCCGCTGTGACGCAGAGAAGTTCATCCGCCAATGGTTGTCTGAATTGGTTCGGCTGTGAAAGCTGTGTTTCTTTTCTTTTTCTTTTTTCCCCTTGACTGCCGCAGATGCAATAAAAGAGCAAATTTAGTGGCCTTGGCTTTTTGTGTCGCCTCCCTTCATCTCGTCGTGTTTGGCTCTCGGATTCTAGGCAATTACCTTTAGTCGTGTTTTCCCAGGCAAGCAAAACGAGCTTCTGCCGTCATGGCTGGGTGAACTTTTTCCACTTTCCTAGCACTGGTGGCTCCTCTAACAGCACAAACTCCTGATGCCTCCCTTCGGGTCTCAGATCTTCTAAGAGAGATGTTGCCCACCTGCTATTTATTTATTTATACATTTCTATACCGCACCGATTTTCCCAAGGGAACGTTTTAAGTGGCTACCTATACCACGGGGTTATCTTGACCTCTGGTGGATCAGATACTACATGTACGTTCTACGTAACGGCTGCGAGTCTGCTGTCCCGAATGAGGGGGGGGGTCGTTGTTTGGGTCCACCCGGAGTGGGCTTGGGTCTGGAAGGCCACCATGTATTTGTGAGTAGACGGGTGCTGGCTTTTATGCAACCAGATGAGCATCATCCTAATGTGGTGATGAATAATTAGCAGGCTTTTTCAGAAGGAGAAGTGGGATCGCCAACAGGGTGACACCCCCGATCGGCCGTGTGAGGGGAGGAAATGCGATCGGTGACACAAGGTGGCATGTCTTCAGGAAGGAGGAGCAGAACAGAAGCAATTGTTTTCAAAAAAAATTGTAACCTTTTGTGGACCTGCATACTGCCTTTCCTTTTTTATTTCGCTTAATTTAGGCTGCTTTTTATCCTTCAGGAGGGCCAAGAGTTCTTACAGGCCCCTGAAACTTCATTTTTTCTGCCTGGCTCAGAGCTCTTCCTTGGCAGCACTTCCGAGGTGGCGCCGGGGTGTGACTGAAGCCCTCTCTGGCCTCAAGAGGCAGGCACGAGTGTGGCTTCTAAATGGAAGCGGAGCCAAGAGCGTACCTTGAGGCTAGTAGCCGCTTAGTCTGTGCAAACGTGCTGCATCCCACCCACCCACCCTTTTGTTTTGTTTAACGTGCTGTGGAAAGAAGCAAATAACTTGGATTTGGTAGTGCATTAAGACGGGTTTAGCGCCTTGGGAGGTTGCTGAGCTCCGTCTTTTGTCTCTCTGGAAGGCCACCAGGCTGTAGCACTTCCCCTTTTAGCCAATGTTTCCATGCGGCGTCAGCAGATCTTGCAACACCAGGCGATGGGCCTCTTCCGCAGATGTGCAGTAAGGCAGGCACAGTGTCGCCCTTTTCCCTTGAGGGAAGTGGAATTGACCCTGAAGAAAAAGGCCTAGGGGAACAACCCTTTCAAAACTTGAGGGAGAGAACACGAAAGCCCCAAGCATCCAGAGGGTTAGTTCTGAGGATCTGGTTAGATCCAACAAATCAGGCTCTAAGATGCCTGGGAAACTCCTGTTGGCTTCAGAAAGATCGCTGGGCCATTTGCCTTGCGGCTGAGCATGAGGCCTAGAAACTTTGTTCTTGAAAATAATGCTTGGCCCACTAACTCCTAATAACGAGTCAAAAAAACTTTGGAGGGATTTGGAGTCTTGAAGGAGGCCTCAAATGGGTGATTTTGGGGATGTGGCCGTGTTTGTGTTGGAAGAAGCTGACATTAAAACCTCTTACTTCGACAAATATTTTTGCAGCTGAGACTCGTGTCGTCGTAGAAGGGGACATTTCATCCAGCCTTGCATTCATGCAATTGGACCTATTCATTTTTTTTTAAAAAAAACTTGTGGTTGCATTTGAATGGCGGTCATGGAAAATGCCAAAGGTTAAGCCGGGGAAAGTCAGGGAAATCAAAAATATTTAGTGGCAACCCTGTATTATTATTTTTTTAATGCTGTTCGGATCCCAGGGATGGGGCGTTACTTGTTCCCCTGCCCCTTATGCAGAAGCTGTGGGTTCTGCCCCCTGCTTGGCGGTGGGTTTGGAAACAGGAGCAGTTTGCCCACAGGCCAGGCTGCAGGGGGAGAGGGAGCGGAAGGGATGCCCAGTCAAGGCCACCAGCCTCGCAGCAAGTGCATGCCTCGCTTCCGCCCTGGAGCAAACACGAGGTTGCACACGCACACACGAAAAAAGAAAGGAGTTCCACATTGAAGCGCCTTGCAGTTCCGGTGTGTGTGTGTGTGTCACCCACAAGGAGGAAATTGATAAGGTGGGGGGAGGCCAGGCAGGCAGGCAGGAGCGCCTAAGCTGGGAGCAGAAAAGAGGGTGCCCTGTCGGCGTGGAGGGACGGGCGAGTTTGTCAGACCGTCCACGGGAGAGAGGTTCAACTCTGCACCTCACGCTGGTGTCCGGAAAGATCTTTTGTCTCCGGTGGGGAACCTCTTAAAGGTAGGTCCTCCCGTTTCCCTCTTCCTTGTAGGTCTGGGGGCCCTGTGACCATTCCTCTCCATTCAGGGAGGGAGAATGCGTGGCCCGGGTGGATGTCAACACAGATTGCAACTCCTTATACCCCCACCACCACCACCACCCGGCATGCTGGGGGGGCAGATGGGTGTTGTAGTCCCTCTGCCTCTGGACGGCTCCAGGTTTTACTCCCCGCACGTCAACATCTTAGAACGATAAGAGAGGGACCCCCATTTGTTCCTCGGCATCTGAGTTTGAGGAGCTGATGGTTCTCCTTACTGGAGGCAAAGAGAGGGGAAAGAAGAGGTCCTGTCGGTGATGATATGTAGCTGATGACGGGAACCAAGGGCCGTTGGGTGCAACTGAAAGTGCCTAAATAAGTACTGGAATAGGGACGGTGAAGTAAGCCCCCAACAAAAGCCATACGACCCGGAAAGAGTGGTGGGCAGAGAAAACGGGGGTCACGAAGAAAAAGACGAAAGGAACCAACAGAAGAGAGAATGGCACACCGACCTAGGGAGGGTCTGCTGGTCAGAGGGTCCTCCCACCCCCTTCGTCCCCAAAGCTCACAGAAAGAAGGTTTAGGGTTGTTATGGGGGCTGAGTTGATGACCACTGGAGACCACGCCACTGGTGGAAGTAACGTGGCCCCGCTTGTTAGCTACTGCGAGTGTTGGCAGTCGATTGTCCCATTTGTTTGTTTGTTTGATTGATTGATTAGCCCTAGGACTACTCTGAGGGTTTACAACATAGAATAGCAAAATAACACAAGACATTTAAAAACCAAAATTGGGTCCAGAGCATGGGAATTGACAAACCATAGAAATGAAACAGGTGAGAGTCCACCTTTGCCCCGTGTTGGAGACTGATGTAGACCAGAGGAAATGACCCATTTAAAGTAGGGATGCCGGCAGGTCTCGGGGCTCAAGTTGCTATTAAAATCAAGCTCCCCACCCCCCACCCCACCACCCCAAGGGGGAAAAAAAACAGGGGGAGGAAATTCATTCATTCATTCATTCAAATTTTATACCACCCCTTGAGCAAACGGCTATCTGTGCTGGGCAAGAACAAAATTACCCTTCGTTAAGACAAATTCTATGGGGCAATAAATGGGTTCCAGTTTTGTGAATCGAATCTTGATCATTGGAAGGGGAAACCCTAGGTAGGCATAACTTGTTTTAAAAACCTCCTTCTCCTCCTGTTCATGTCACAACCATCCTCAGAAGGTCCCCAGGGCAGCAACCGTGAGCATCCTGTAGTTACCATTTGTGGTGCCTTGCTTTAGCAAGCATGATGGAAGGGGGGAGAGGGAGAGAGAGAGAGAGAGAGAGGACTAGAAACTTAACAGGCCCCCCCGTTTGGTGGATTGTTGAGCGGACGGAGGCTTCTGGCTGCCATGCGTCACAGCGACATGAGAAGGTGACAATTTTAGCAGGATCAGCTTGTCGGGGTGGTGGTGGGGAAGCTGTTCCGCCATACCGAAACCGGAAGAATGACGCGAGAGTAGAATTGCCGTTGTCTAGACAACTAAGGTTTGGCAGGAAATGAAGACGGGAGGCTCGGCGCAAGATAAGTTGGCAGCATCTTGTCCTCGGTCTAGATCCATTGCTCAGTTTCAGGGGCCGGCTCTGTCGTTGGGCAGAAAGGAAGGGGACTTCTTTAGGTGTGAAGCGACCTCATGCAGCTGTCGTTGTTGTCTTGTAGGTTCCTTCTGCCTTGCAGACAAAAAAAAAAGTAACCCGGCTGGTTTTTGGACGCCATGCCTCTTGGCGAAGGTGGTAGCTGGAGGTCACGGGTTGCTCTGCCTCAGGCGGCAACATTTTGAGGGCTTCCCATGCCCATGCAAATAATCGGAGCGAGATATTTCAAATATTCAGGACTTTCAAGCCGCTGAGTCCTAGTCAGTTACTATTACAAAGACCGCACAGAGGGAAAGGAGGAAACATTGCCTTTACTCTGAACTGGCTTTACGGTAATGATTGTGGTATGCGGTACCCCATGAGGACTGGCTCCTTGTGGGTTTTCTAGGGCCATCTGTTTGATCAATATTAGAAAGAAAAACTGGACCTTGGGAACAGGTACATTTTGTGATGACCCAGCGATAGCTGCCAGGGTGTAACCGCTGGCAGGCTTACAACAGGTGTAATTTTACATTATGCCAACATGAAAAGGATTTCCAGCCAAGAAAGTATAACTGTATTGCATTCCTATTAGAAGTGAGCCTTCACCTTTTCTGCAATGACAATTACAACTGTAAGTGCACATTTAGTAACTTTTTAGAAACAATATGTTCCTTTAAAATACATTGTTCCTTTTTAGGAAACACATGGCGATAACAATAACAAGCAATATTCCTAGCGGGGGAATATTTATGCCATTTCCTTATTCTTGGAGTAGGATACTGGCGTAAAAAAAAAACCTACCAAACCCTAATTACTTTTCCAAAAAAAAAAAAAAGGATCCTTTCAAGCTTGAGTCTGATTAGTTCTCTCTCGTTCCTTGAAGGATCACCACCATGGCTGGTCTGAAAACAGCCAGTGGGGAATACATTGATGACTCTTGGGAACTGGCCATCTTTGGTGGAAGACTTGGGACCCGAAGCAGATGCTGTCAAACTCCGGGTCTCTGGCAGCCTGCACATCGGAGGCATCATGCTGCAGATTGTGGACAAATTAAGTAAGTCTGACAAGGTCTTTGCCTTGAATATTTTTGGTGTGTTTAATCTCTTTCTCTGTGTGTGTGTGAGTAGGTGCGTGAAATGTCTTTGTAAATGTCACATGCGGCATAGCTGTACTTTGACTGGCTGTATAAAAACAGCATAGGCTAGCAAGACCTGCTAACATTCCCTCAATTTTTTGATCACAGTATAGAATAGCTTCAAGTTTCCTGGATCGATCCATCTTTTTCATCAACCGGCACTTACAGTCTCAATAACTCCCTCTGAGACATTAGTAGGAGAAAGAATAAAAAGGTTTAATAACTTACAGTTGTCTGTGGAGATTCTCCGCGGTCAGCTTACCCAGCTCTCTCAGCTATCCAGGTGAGGTTATCCAGGAACTGAGCCATGGTAACTGGACTTCTTTTCTTGTGGGATCGAAACGTTTCACTCCTCATCCAAGGTAGCTTCTTCAGTCTGCAGTTATAAACAAATCATCAGTAAGCTAACAACTCTTTCCAACAGATATCAACAGAATCTTGAGAGGGAAAGGGAACACTTGGTAGAGAGGCGGGTCTCTCTTTGAATTTTGAGGTAGGAGGGAACCATCGGTTAGCACTGGATAGATTGAGAGCATGCAAGGTTGTAACAACTCCCAACAGAAGCTTCCGCCACCCATGCAAAAGCTGCTCACCCGTGGCTTAGAGAAGATCATATCTTGACTTTCATAAATCAAGGCACAAGGAAGTCAGTTCCCTCAACCTCCAGTCATGTTTTTCCCTCCTCGCGAGGAGCCCAAAGCTTTCATTAGCCCTAGGTTTTCTGTTTTGTAAGGACTGGAACTACAGTTACCCTCATTGGAACATGCCAGAGTTCTTGTAGATGGCTCTACTCAAGTTTCTTACCCCATTTATTTCCAAATACAGTAAATAAATAAACAACACCCCCAAAATGATCTTGCATTCTGTGGGATGCAGGATTGTGTGAGGGGCTGCCCGGAAATCAAACATTTTCCCACCTTTTTCGTTAAAACGGAGCTGACCCTGAACACTTTGGCTAAAATCTCGACCTGGGTCTTTCCTGCCGTTCTCTAGAGAACCCAGTCATTCTTAGATGACACCAAACGGCTCCCAGCCGAGGCCGAGCTCAGGAGCTGGTGGCCTCCAAAACGATCTTTCTTTAAGGCCCCTCCTCAGGTCTGGAAAAGGCAAGGTTGTGTCCGTGTGATATTTGGCGACCCTCCTTTTCTGGTGGCCGCCTTCTTTCCCCTCACGCCTCGGCCGCCTTTGCCAGCGCATGAGGAGGAGACCATCTAACATGAAGGAGGAGAAACGAGGACGGACGCTGCTGGCCCCTGGAAGGTTGACAGGGGCCTTGACGCGTGCGGCTAATCGGAGCCTGGCCCGAAAGCCAGGACGGGAAGAGGTCTAGCCACAAAATCCACGCTGAGTCACACTGCTTCCCCAACAGGCGTGGCTGCTGGGCCCAGGGGCTCCTGAACACATCCCTTTGTTGGCTGGTTCCTTTAGAGAACAAGGGGCCTCGGGGCAGGGGCAATAAAATAAAATAAAATAAAATAAAATAAAATAAAATACACCCCACAGCACACCTTGAACTGCAGAGCTTGGAGGGACCCTGCGGATCATTGAGTCCTCGAGGAGGCCCAGAGGGGAACTGAACTCCTGGCTGTGCAGACACAGAGAGAGACCTAAGCCACTGGGCTACCCAGCTGAAGCTGAGAAAGGAAGGAACACCATGCACAATTGTGACTGTGTTCTTGCTTCTTCATCTCAGGCAAAAAGGGTTCTTTTATAAACTTTTATTAATGGTGTCCTTGAACTTTGGCGACATCTCTTTAACTGGACCAGCAGGGTCGAAAAATGTCCACCCAAAATGACTCCTCTGTCACCCCCGTCGCCTTCACGGCTGAAAGCTTCCAAATAACGCTCCCGGTCCGTGGGTTTCCTCAGCATCCCTCTGCCCGAGCAACGGGTTCCATCCCATAACGTTACCCACAAAATAAGAGATGGGAGACAAAGCTCATTCCACTGGCTTTCCCCTGAATTACCATTTCTCTCAGGTCCCTTCTCGTCCCTCAATTATTTGTCTTCTACTCGAAGATTAGAACAATTGCTGTGTCATTTTAGGAACCAGTACAGGGAGGTTGCTGGTTTTCCTCTTCCCTCCTCAGCCTCTTTTTCCTTTTGTGCTATGACTTTTTAATATGGCATTTTTTTAGGCAAGGCAGGCACTTTCTGGATTCTTATTGAGCTCTTGCAAGCCACACTTGCAAGCCTTGTCAAGGCTCTTTTAAGGCTAAAAGCACAAGGGAGAAATGCTTCATTCAGAGCAATGGCCATTGCTATTATTTTTCATGCACTCCATTTGTTGCTTTCAAGCTGTGGTTTTCATATTTTTTTTAACACGACTGTGCTGTATCTCCTTCGTTCTTTCCTTCAGAGATGCAGAAGGATTGGTCGGACCATGCCCTGTGGTGGGAGCAAAAGAAACTTTGGTTGCTGAAGACGAACTGGAGCCTGGATAAATATGGGATCTTGGCCGACGCCAAACTCCACTACACTCCGCAGCACAAGCCGGTTCTCCTTTCGCTGCCCAATCGCCGCAGCGTCCGGGTCCGGGCTAATTTTGCCCAGCCGGTCTTTCGCACCGTGGCAGACATCTGCAAAGTCCTCGGTGAGTATGGAGGGAGTCAGCAAGATCTGGCACTGTTATCATCGGCTCGGCTCAGCACTAGAAATGCGGTTGCATGTATGGTCCAAGAACAAAAACGAGAGAGCCTTCTTGGAACTTCCCACCACCACCACCAAGGCCCCCTTCTTTGCCATAGATGGGAGAATTGGCATCTCTTCTCTTTCCTTGGAAGGAGGCAATTATATGTGTTGTTGTTGTTTTTAAATGCAAGCCTTAATTACCCCACCGCACCGCACCCTGTCACCTTTTTATTTGTTAAGGAGATCTCTCATAGGAGCGTGGAAGGTCTTAGGGCAGGCTGGATTTTATCTAGGAAAGAGTTAAGCCTTATCTCTTAGGGTGATGGCAAACTTTTTAGAGACCGAGTGCCCAGACTGTGATTCAAAGCCCACTAATTTTTTGCGAAGTGCCAATACAGCAATTTAACTGATGTCGGGTGCCCACAGAAAGGGGCTCCGAGTGCCACCTTTGGCACCCGTGCCATCGGTCCGCCAACACTGCCCTATATGAAAGAACAAGAAGTATAACAGGAAAAGAATCACACTAAGGCAGAAGAATCACGCTAAAGGCTCCTCCGAGGCGAATGTCCTCCAAACAGCCAAGATATCTGGGGCCAGCCGGCCCTATAGCATCTGCTACGTAAGGTAGTTGCCACGTTCAGCCAACGGTAAGGTCGGCCCTGCTTTTGAGCTAAGATTAAGCCTGAATGGAACAAGGAGCAGGAGCCTCCTAGCAGTGGTTCTCAGCCTGTGGGTCCCCAGATGTTCCTGGACTGCAACTCCCAGAAATCCTTTCCAGCCCAGGGAGTGGTGGAGGCTTTTGGGAGTTGCAGTCCAGGAACATCTGTGGATCCCCCCAGATTGAGAACCACTGGTCTAGAGGCTCACTCGGCCTCTGTTCTCCCGCTGTAGGTATCCGCCATTTCGAAGAGCTGTCGTTGTTGCGGGCCCCCGACCAGAAGGACAAGCGGAAGCAGAAGGAGAAAGAGGCCAACACCGTAGAAAGCTTTGACCTGACAGGGGTGCGGCTGCCCGCAAGTGAGTCACCAGTGTGTGTGTGTGTGTGTGTGTGTGTGTGTGTGTGTGTGTGTGTGTGTGTGTGTGTGTGTGTGTGTGTGTGTGTGAGAGATAGAGAGAGAGAATCAGAATGAATGGGAATCAGAATGAATGACTCTTGTCTGTGTGTTTGTCAGGGAGGTGATACTTGGATTCCTTGGACTACAAACCCCATCATTACCCCACTGTAAGTAGATGCAGTCTGCTCTACTTGCAATTTTTTTTAATTTTGTCTTTTCATGTTCTGGTTTCTTATGCCACTAGTTATTTCATGGCCCAGTCCTTTTCAAAACTGAAAGAACTGGTCATGTCTAGCCTCAGGAAGACTGAGGTGAGATCTGATGACAGATTTTTTTTTCCACCCAGCGTGTTGTTAGTCTGTGGAACTCCCTGCCCCAGGATGTGGTGGATGGCCTCTGGCCTGGATGCCTTCCAAAGGGGATTGGACAGATTCCTGGAGGGAAAGTCCATCCCAGGTGACAAACCATGATGGAGATGTGTCATCTCCAGGCTTAAAACCAGGGTACTTCAAGGGCCAGATGCAGGGGAGTGGTATCAGGAGACAGATCTCTAGTCTTGTGCGCTCCCAGAGGCATCTGGTGGGGCCACAAGGTGAGATACAGGAAGCTGGACAAGATGGGCCGTTGGCCTGATCCAGCAGGGCTCTTCTTAGGTTCTTGTGTTCTTCTGACACTTTTCAAATACTTGAAAGGTGGCCCTGCAGAGGAGCTGCATGTGTTCTCGGTCATCTCTGAGTGCAGGACAGATAATAATGGGCTGGAGCTACAAGAAGTCGGATTCAGCCTGAAGATTAGGGGGGAAATAATACTGTTAGAGCAGTATGACAAGGGAAATAATGACATGGGGCATTCGAGAGAAAATGGGGCGACCACGGGTCAGATCTGCTTTGTTTTGGATTCCTGCCTTGAGCATGGTGTTGGACCCGATGGCGCCGCCGCCGCCGCCGCCACCCCGGCCATGGCCCTGACCCTTGGTCCACTTTTGTTCGGACACCAGGCGCAGAGCAGCAGCTCTTCCGTGGGATGCCCGCTCACTTCTCGGACAGCGCTGAGACAGAGGCTTGCTTCCGGATGCTGTCCATCAGCCAGACGGGACTGACGCCCGAGCAGATCATGAGGAAGCACCGGCTGGGAAGCCTGACTGAGAAAGCGCAGATCAACAGCAGGTGAGAAAGAGGGCGAAGACACAGGGCCGCTTCGACTGGGCATCGGGAGCGCCAAGATGCTCCTTGGTTTGTTGCAGGAGCTATACTGCTCCTAGAAATGGAGGCTCCATTTTAAAAAAATTATTTTAGTCAAACCTTTCCATCCTCCGCCTCTCCCATTCCCCACCTTCGTCCTCTCCCAGGTGGCTGGATTCCTCGCGGACGCTCTTGCAGCAGGAGGTGAAGGAGAATGACTCTTTATGGCTCCGTTTCAAGTATTACTCTTTCTTTGATCTGGAGCCCAAGGTCAGTGCTGGATCTGAGGGAACCACCCGTGTATTTACTCCAAATAAGATGCTCTCCCGAGGTTGGAAGCTCAATTCCTTACAGTGCCTCCCAAGAGAAGAGCCCACCGGGGTGGCCTTGGTCACGCTGCACTGTCCCAGAGTGCCCCTCAAAGAAGAGAAGGGGAAACCTACCTAGGAAACCCAGATAAATAAGTCAGAACAGACTTGATGGCACGCGGTGATGTCTACGATCAGGGTGAGAGTCTAATCTGGGACTCAAATTCTTCCGGTTCTGTCTCCTTCTCTCTCTCTCTCTCTCTCCTTATAGTATGACACTGTGAGGATTAACCAGCTGTATGAACAGGCCCGCTGGGCTGTGCTGTTGGAGGAGACGGACTGCACAGAGGAAGAGATGATTGTGTTTGCAGCTCTGCAGGTAATCTTGTCTTCCCTTAATCCAGGCATGTCCAAAGTCAGGCCTGGGGGCCAAATGTGGCCCGTTTTCAAATTTCGAGCAGCCCACAACCTCTTCTCCCCACCGGCTCAGCCTGTCACACATCCCCACCAGCTGCCACCTCCCCATACAGGATGGAGACATCAGCTTGCAGTTTTATGGTTTGCCTGCCCTCCCCGCCTCTGTCCATCCCTCCAGCCACCTGCCCAGCCTAGCCACTTCCAGCTCCTTTGCTGCAGCGTCCTCCCCTCCTCCTTGCATGTCCTAGAGGCTTGTCAAAAGACCAGCCCGTGGGCCAAATGTGGCTAAATAGTCAGCCCACACACATTTTCACCTCACCAAATCTGGCCCTCCTTGCAAAAAGTTTGGACACCCCTGCCTTAATCCCTTGGGTATGCAGCTTCCACCCCCCACCCCCACCCCCGCCGCCAGTGGGGCGGACTTAGGAAGGTCTCCTGCAGACCACGACTCCTATCATACAGCACCTAGCTGTCTTGGGGACGATGCGACACGGACTCCCACACCTTTCATTGTCTAGCTTATAGGGGTCATCCATTTATGGAGCTACTTCAGAGCATTCGGATAATTGTTCTAGACCTCAGCATGACTCCCTCTCTCTCACCCCTCCCGCCCACGCCCCAAATATACACACAAAACTAAACGACACCTTATTTGCCTGGCTGGCTTCCTTCCAGTACCGCATCCAACAGCTGTCTTTAAACGCCAGCCCTGCGGAGCAGTCCGCCGAGTTGGGCATTGATGACTTGGACAAAGCTCTCGCCAGCCTAGAGGTGAAGTTAGAAGGGACATCTTCGCCTCCAAATGTTCTGGTAGGTGCCTCTCTCCCTCTCTCTGTGTGTGCAGCCAGGGTTTTTCTGATGGGTGGGATATAAATAGAATAAATAAAAATGACAACAAAAATTATCTGAATACATTTGGCTTTCCACTGGTTTTGAAGGCCATTCAACTCCAAATGCTCTGCTTTTAACTGGTTTTGTTGTGGCCTCTGCTAGTTGGTTTTGAGATGTATATTTGGGCTCATGTTTTATCAGTGTCTTGTTTTAAACATTTTGTCATTCTGTACTTTATTTGGGGAATTCTTGGTACCTGTCAGTCGGTCGGTCAGTCAGTCTGTCTGTCTATCTATCTATCTATCTATCTATTGATAGATATAGCTATAGATATAAAATTACTGTATGTACATTGCTTGTCTCTTCCCCACTCTATAGGAAAGCCTCACAGCCATCCCAGAACTGAAGGATTATCTTCGAATATTCAGGTGAGACCTGAAACTTGCCAATTACCCTAAAATTGTGCACCTTTTGCAGTGCCATTTCAAGGGACAGAGACCACTTGATCCCAGGCCTCTGTTTCCCATGGCAGTAGAAATGCAGCATTTTGCTAAATGAGGCTTCCTCAAGGTGGTGTCCATGTGCCCTCGTGGCACATGGGTTAAACTGCTGTACTGCAATCAAGACTCCGCTCTGGAGTTGGGGTTCCATCCCCGGTAGGAGGCTCGTGGTTGTCTCAGCCTTCCCTCCTTCTGAGGTCAGTATAATGAGTACCCAGCCAGCGTAATTAACAAGTAATCCACCCAGAGAGTGCTTTAAGTAACATGGGGTGGTATATAAAGCAGCACCTTTTGCCTCTTTTATATATTGGCCTTCAGTTCCCATCATCCCCAGATGATGCCGGGGCCATTGTGTGGGCAATGTCAGGCCATATGTAGAAAGTAATGCATGCATTAATGCATGTAAATTGTGAATAGAGTCCTTCAGGAGGCCCTCGCAATTAATATAGTGCTATCCAATGCCAATTAGCACCAACCCTTACCAGGGTCAGGCTGTCAGCTGTAATGAGGTGAAAGATGGAACTGTTGCAGGGCCCTCAAAATGTCTGAGAGTCTAAGGGCCCTGCTGTAGATTTTTGTGGTGTTTCCTAGTGTTTCTCTGTTTTCTTATCCACACCGTCCACATGGAGAGGAGGGAGGCGAGGAAAGAGGATAAAAAGAGCAACCCAAGGCTGCTACCTGTCAGTCTAGAAAGACCCCCGGAAGGAGCTTTCGGGACGAGTCCAGCTTTTGTTTTCCTGGGCTCCAGGGGCAGTGAGGCCCTCTGGTTAGAGCACGAGAGATCTAGAGCCGCACCCCCGGCCATGCGCCTGCAGAGGTGGGGTTGGCCTCCTTCGGGCTCTTGAGAGGGTTGTGTGAATTCCCCCACCCAGGCCTCGCAAGCTGACCCTGAAAGGTTACAAGCAATACTGGGTGACTTTCAAAGAAACCACTGTCTCCTATTACAAGGCGGCCGAAGAGCCCCTCGGAGAGCCTGTGCAGCAGCTGAATCTCAAAGGTAAGTCCAGCGGCCTCCACGCCACCGCCTGGAACCGGCCAGGCTGGCCCTGGGTGTGGGAGAGAACCAGAGATGGGGGGGGGAGGAAGAAGCTGTTGTCCCCCCCCCCACAAGATCTGGTCTCAAGGGCCAGTGCATTTGTCGGGGATCCAGGAGAGAGAGCTTTCTCGGGCGCTGCTCCTAGACTAGTGATGGAGAGAACCTTTTAGAGACCGACGGCCCAAACTGCGATTCAAAACCCACAATTTTTCCCCGCCAAGCGCCAATACAGCCATTTAACCCGAATGCAGGCGACTGGGAAGGGGCGATGTCGGGGGGCCACAGAAAGGGGCTCCGAGGGCCACCTTTGGCATGCATGCCGTAGGTTCGCCAACGCGGTCCTAGACTCTGGAACTCCCTGCCACTGGAGGCCAGGCTGGCCCCACCGTTGCCGCCGTTCTCTTCAAACCGGTTTTTCCGTAGTGGCAGGCGGTGTAGGAGGTGATTTAAAAAAGGGTGGTTTTGGATGCTGTGTTTCATCATGCTTTCTACCCAACATTTTTAAGACAATGTTCTTAATTTTGTCAGACTTGGAAAGGATTAGCTGCTTTTTAGCTTTTTCAAGTTGTGTTTTGAATGATGTAAGCCCCCTTGGGTCCTTTTTTTGGGGGGGGGAGAAAGGCAGGGTAAAAACATTTAAAATAAATAAAATGATAAATAAATATATATGTTTATTCCCAACCAGGCACCACATCTCCAATTGAGAGGCCCACCTGTTCTCTTTTACAGGCATCCTTTTTGATTATTATTATTTTGGGGGGGTGGGGTGGGGGGGATGGGGACCACTCTCCAATTATCTGAGGTTTGAACCCCTAAAGCTAGTTGGTGGAAGAAGAGGTCCTAGGCTAGAAATCAGAGTTGTTAAAAATCACAGCCCCCATGGTTTTAAGTAGACCACATTGGCTAGCGGTCAAGGATGCGAGGAGCATGAAAGGTCAAATCGAAAGAGCAGTGGCAGAGGTTCCATTTTTAATCTGTTTGGACTACGTCATCCAGAATTCCCCAGCCAACTGTCAGGGGGATCCAGGACATGTATCCCCCCCCAAAAAAAGTCACATTTCTAAAGCCTGACCAGTGGGTAACCCCTCTTTCAACCATGGTGTTAACAAGTTAGTTCCTTGTTTCTAACCTTCCCTCTCTTCCTCTCCAGGCTGTGAAGTGGTTCCGGACGTCAACATATCCGGCCAGAAATTCTGCATCAAGTTGCTGGTGCCGTCGCCCGAGGGGATGAGTGAAGTCTACTTGCGCTGCACGGATGTGAGTGGGGGGGGGTCAGGATAGGGAGAAAGAGTTTAGAATCGTAGAGTTGGGTGGGATCCTTAGACGTCTCTTCCCCCAAAAAAAAAATACTTGAAAGGTTGTCGTACAGAGGAGGGGCAGGATTCATGTCCCATCAATGCAGGACACGCAGTAATGGGCTCAAGTGACAGGAAACCAGATTTCGGTTGAGTACCAGGAAAAAAACCTCCTAACTGTTAGAGTAGTACAATAACGGAGCCTATGGCCTTGAGAGGTAGTGAGTGCTCCAACACTGGAGGCATTCAGAGACACAGAGTCAACCGCCTGGCAGATGTCCCTTGATTTGTATTCCTGCCTGGATTTTTTTTTTTAATATATTTTTACCCTGCCTTTCTCCTTAAAAAGGACTTCTCGGCGGCTTACATAATTAGAAGACAATATTGCAAGCTAAAAAAACAGTCTTTAAATAATGAAAAGGAGCAAAGGAATACTAAACAAAAACAGCAGTAAACAAAGCCATAAAAAGCCCATTCAATGCAGTAGGGTACCGCAATCCATTTTTTCCATGTTATCTTCCGCACCTCATAACGGATCCTCTTTCCAAGGAGAAAGGTGGGGGTGAAAATATTCCAAATAAATAAATAAATAAATTGACAAAACCCCACATGGGCCGTCGGTCAGTGATGAGGGGGAAAGCCTGCCTGAAGAGAAAAGCCTTTGCCTGCTTCCAGAAGGACAGCCCAGACGGGGCCGGTGCTGGCCTCCAGTGGGAGGGAGTTCCACCGTCTTGTTTGGGGAGAAAGGGAGAGCCAGCCTGGCCCTTCGTGCCATTTGCCCGCCATCCCTTTGCAGGAGTCGCAGTACGCCCGCTGGATGGCCGCTTGCAGACTGGCGGCCAGGGGCAAAACCATGGCCGACGCGTCGTACCCGTCCGAGGTCGAGAACCTCCTCTCCTTCCTGAGGCTCCAGAGGAGCAACCCGGAGGCGCCCCTCGCCCCAGAGGCAGAAGGAGCCCAGTGGCTCATCTCTCCTCGCTACCAGAAGAAATTCAAGCCCAAGCAGGTATTGTTAGAGACACACCGGGCCCTTATTGTTTTTTTTCCCAACCCCCTGGGTTCACGTTTCTACGGGTGGAAACCCAGCAGGGAGGAAACAAAGGGCATCCCTGGCTGGCAGGGGGGAAACCATGACACAGTTATAACAACATATCCCAGTCACGGGATATTATCCAACTAACGCAGGCAAAGGGCAGCCATGATGGGAAGGATAAGGCAACCTCTGGATGACCACAGGGGGTCTAAGCCTTGCAATGTTTGCACACCCGTGGCATGCGTTGTTAACATTTTGAGTCCTCCCGCATGTGATTTAACTGCATTTTGTAATTGCCAGCCATTCTCAATCCAGTTTTGGAGGCTGCTAAGTCATGGCAGGAAACCCAGAACCTTCCAGTTGTTTCTGGTCTGCAAATGGGTCAGGCGCTATGCCCGACGTGGCCTCAAACCTCTGGAAAGCCAGGGACTCACCTGGTTGCACCCCCTGCCATAACCGGATGAAATCCCTCTGCCTTTTTCGAAATATCTGCAGAGTAAGCTCTCTCTGGGCGTTTGTTTGTGTTTGTTTTTTTTAATCTCTCTCCACAGCTGACTCCACGCATTCTGGAAGCCTATCAAAACATAGCCCAGCTGTCACTCGTGGAAGCCAAAATGAAATTTATTCAGGCTTGGCAGTCCCTCCCGGATTTTGGCATCTCTTACTTTGTGGTCAGGTGAGCGACGGTTGCGGTCTCTGGCTGGGGAACTCTGGCAGGGGAGCCAGGGGTTGGCGGTTCGATTCTCGACAGAAGAACCAGCCTCGGTGGCCTCGGGCAAGCTGCGCGGTCCCAGGGCAGACCTCGGGGGGGAAAGGAAAGGTAAACAGTTTGAGTCACAATGCAAAACTTACATTCATAGCTGTTTTAAAGGTTAAATGCTTCTCAACCAGCCAGAGTTTGTTTGTTCGTTACAACCACATGTACAAGAGACGGGCGAAAAAGACCAGGTTTATTTCTTGAACAGATGGAGTAGCAACCCTTGTTCTCGGTATATCCTCATATGTAAAGCAATTAAGAGGATGTATAGCCTCATATGTAAAGCAATTAAGAGGACTGTTTGCTTACTTAAATATTTTCACCCCATCTTTCTCCTTAAAAGGAGTGGCTCAATTACTTTGATTTGAGGTGCCTATAATTCGAGGAAGGGGAAGGATGAGAGGGTGCCCCCCCCAACTTCACGTGCCCTTCAACTCCTGAGCCAGGTTCTGCCGCCTAATTAAAGGCAACTCCAGCTAAACCAAACCCTCTGCTCTTGGCCCAGATTCAAAGGCAGCCGAAAGGATGAAATTTTAGGAATTGCCAACAACCGTTTGATCCGCATCGACTTGGCAGTCGGGGACGTGGTGAAGACCTGGCGGTACAGCAACATGCGCCAGTGGAACGTCAACTGGGACATACGGCAGGTCGGATTTTTGCAAAATACAGGTGTAGGGTGGGGGATTCTGGTAGTTTAAATTCTCAGCAGCTACCCCCCCCCGAGTGTGACGCTGTCTCAAGTTTTTTGTCAGGCTAAGATTAACCACTAGGTGGCACGAAAACCACATACAAGAGGGACTAGGGCTCCCTTTCACCTACACCCATCTGTAGCCTCAACAGAACTACCCTTAGGTTTCTCTGCATGCTCGCCTGTGAGAAGCAAATGTGCACCCCAGGCGACCAGCTGAGGTGGCCACATTCTCTAGCCCTTAGCAGGTCCTTGGACAATGCATTGCGAAGGTGAGAGGCATCATCATTCAGGTGCAACCTGCAACAACAAGAACATAAGAACATAAGAAGAGCCCTGCTGGATCAGGCCAAGAAGGGCCCATCTAGTCCAGCTTCCTGGATCTCACAGTGGCCCCACCAGATGCGTCTGGGAGTGCACGAGACTCTATCTCTGTCTCCTGGTACCACTCCCCTGCATCTGGCCCTTGAAGTACCCCGGTTTTAAGCCTGGAGATGACACACATCTCCATCATGGTTTGTCACCTGGGATGGACTTTTCCTCCAGGAATCTATCCAATTCCCCTTTGGAAGGCATCCAGGCCAGATGCCATCCCCACCTCCTGTGGCAGGGAGTTCCACAGACTATCAACACGCTGGGTAAATATATTAACTAGCTGGTTCCGCATCATTGCCTTTGAAACCAGGTAATTGTTTCTATTTCCCTTTAATACAAAGCCAGCTTAGAGCTTTTACCTTTGCCTGACTTAACGTTCTCCCATCAGCAGTAAAAGTGGGGAAGTTTTAAAAGATCCTGGAAAGGCCCTTGCAGTTCAAAACCCACTAATTTTTCACAAAGGGCCAATACGGCCATTTCACCTGAATCCAGGTGGCTGTGAAGGGGCGATGTCGGGTGCCCACAGGAAGGGCTCCTCCGAGGGCCACCGTTGGCATCTGTGACATCGGTTCGCCGACACTGACGTATGCTGTTCTGGATATGGTGTGTTTTATTTGTATGTATTTTGGAGACTGGCCACTGACCGTGGCCGATCGTTCTTCAACCCTGCTCTGGTGTCTCTTCCCGCAGGTGGCCATAGAGTTTGATGAGCACATTAATGTTGCCTTCAGCTGCGTCTCTGCCGGTTGCAAGATTGTCCACGAGTACATCGGTGGGTACATTTTCCTGTCGACCCGCTCGGCCGACAAAAGCCAAAAGCTGGACGAAGAGCTTTTCCACAAGCTGACCGGGGGACACGAAGCCCTCTGATCTTCTGCTGATCCTAATGTGATCCTATCCCCTGAAACCCACATCCAGGCCTTTTTTTTTAAAAGGGGGGGGGGTTCCCATAAGGAGACCTGTGTGGCTGTTATCATTTGCACCGAGGCCTGAGCTGGTGTCTGGAGCACAGCTCTTAGACCAGGCCTGTCCAAACTTCGGCCCTCCAGAGGTTTAGGACTGCAACTCCCACAATCCTTTGTCATTGGCAATCTCAGCTTAGAATTCTGGGAGTTGTGGTCCAAAACATCAGGAGGGCCGAAGTTTGGACATGCCTGTCTTAGACTGTTACTTTTAAGAGGAATTTGTGTTACTCATTACTTCTGGACCTCCAGGATGTAACGATCGCTACTTCAACTGTGCTAGTAATTCATTTTCTTAAACGTTCTGTAGTGATCGACAAGGGGCCATGAAAATACAGTACCAGGAAACACTTCCTGGTCCCTTTTAATAGCCAACTCTAGCTTTTACCCCTTGCAAATATTTGAAAATATATGCAAAGTCAAAAACTATCAATACTTAGGCATTCTAAGGGAAGGACATGACACATCAAAATGCCTTTAAATGTACAAGGGGCACCTTGTATAAAGGAATTAATTTGTTCCAAATGAAATTCTGTTAAGCAAATTTCCCTTGGTACAAATTTCCCATAGCAATGCACCGAAAATAGATTAATCCCTAATCGCGACCGTTTTTTTGTTGTACGGATTCGCCCCATAGGCGATGCTGTTAAGCATCTTCTATTCATTGGGAGGGGGGGCTACTCTATTTGCATCTTTTCCACCATCTTGGACTAAGAGTTAAATTGTGAAACCTTCCCTGTTCCTCACCTGGCAGTTAAGGCAGGCTGGGTTTACTGTACTCCCTTTCAGCTGTATTTTAACGAAGGTTGTGTCTGCTTCTTGGTTTTTGTTACAATAATAATATTAATAAAAGAAACTCTTTGTTAAGGAAGATGTTTTCCCCCTGTTGGTCTTGCCTGTGTTTATCTTAACGACTTCGACAAAAATACCAGCTCTTGCTGTCCGTGGTCCATTCTCTCCAAGAGTTCCCCCATTTTTAAAAAAATCAGATATATGTACTGTAGTTTATTCATAGGCAAAGTTCTCATTTTTAAAGGCAGCTGGTGGACCTAATTCTCCCTTTTCCAGAGGTGCAGCAGTCCTCTTTCTGTAACTCAAGAGGGACGTTCTCTGTGGACAAGCTTGGTTGAACATCATGGTTTGCCAAAGAGTATTTGGGAAGATTTTCCCTTAGCGATTGCCTGTCAAGGAAGAATTTTTAAATGGGGCTTCGTTTGGACCGGTGCCTCCCCGTTTCCTCTCACGGCTGTGAGGTCAGCAGGTGGCACTCTGCTCTCTGCCGTCGGGCACCATCTGCAGATGCTCCCCCCCCATCTTTCCCTAAATCGAGTTTTGCACCAGGTCCTACCAAACGGGGACGGGGAGGGCTCGTCGGAACAAGTTCTTGCCTTGCAGAGGAACATCTCTCTTGAAGCGCCAGCTCCTCTGCTCTGCGCCACGTCTTTCCACGGGATCCGTGCCTGCCTTTGACAACCTGTTTCCTTCCAGCCTTCTTTGGACTTGACAGCTAAATCCACCTGAGTCCCAGAAACTGACAGCCTGTAACCGGACGTCTGGAGGAACTTTCTTCCGGGAAACGATTGTGAAAAGAAATGATCTGCTTTCTCAAACGCTTTTAAAATAGAAGAGCATCCCGCATGCTATGCCCAGAGGAGTCAGCGCTGAGAGAGGATGCTAAGGGAGACCCGGTGTGGTGTCATGGAAAGAGTGACAGACTTAGGGCTCAGGAGAGCTGAGTTCGAATCCCCACTCTGCCCTGGAGAAACTGCCCCTTCAATATCACGCTTACTTTGAAAACCCTGTTAGGGTCGCGATACGTAGGATTTGAGTTGTTGACACTTAATATAAAGCACTGTGAGAGCTGCTGCCCAATGAAACCCGGAGAGCCACATGTTCCAAAACAATGAGGAAATGGCACGAATCATCATGTGCCGTCAAATCAATTCTGACATGGTGACCCTTTCCAGGGTTTTCCAGGTAGAGAATATAGTAGGACCCCTGTATCCACTGATTCATTAACCACTGATTCAGGTATCCACGGTTGGCAAAGGGGAAAACATTAGATGAATAATGGAGCAGCTGCAAAGCAAGCTACTGTCACAAAACAGCCATTTGGGGGTTGGCATTATCTCTTATCCTTGGTTTTTGTTATCCACAGGAAGTCCTGGAACTGATCCCCAGTGGATACTGGGGTCCTACTGTACTCAGAACTGGGTTACCCTGCGATGGTGCAGCTTGCCCAAGGCCACGCAGGCTGGCTCTTCTCTGAGGAGACACAGACTGTGTTCCTGGACTGCAATTCCCAGAAACCCCTTCCAGCACAGCGAGTGGTGGAGGCTTCTGGGAGTTGCAGTCCAGGAACATCTAGGGACCTGCAGGTTGAGAACCCCTGCTCCACACCCTTGTTCAACTACTCCACTTTTAGGCAGAAGACACAGATTTTTATTTAAAAAATAAAGGTTTTTGTCTTCGGCCATAAATAATCCATACAAACTATCAATTATGCTCTCAGGAGGCAGGGAGATCGAGGTAGGAGCGACATTTGGACCATCATTCAAGAGGCAGCTGGCAGCCTAAATGGGGGAGGGGGAAATACAGATGTTGAGAATAACCTTGAGAGAGGTTTGCAGATTTCAACCCCCTCCTAAACATGTACAGAGAGCCCCCATGGAACGTGGCACAAGGGGTGGGCAGGAAAGAGGTCTGAATTGTGGGGGGGGGGGGAGCTCTACCAGCATGTCCCGAAAGAGGGAGCAGCGCACTGCAAAACGTACACTTAGGCCGGAGCTGCAGAGCTTCCTGGAAGTAACAGGGAAGCAGGAGCCCGTTTTCATTGCCAGGCGTCAGGATCACTCCATTTGCCGAGCGGAAAAACGCAATTCCATCTGTGAGAACAGAGACGTCACAAAGGAAAGCTAAGATACCTGAGCAACGAACCGGGGACCTTCTCCCCTCCACCTGTAAGATGCAGATAACAACTATCGTAACTGTGGATCAGTGCCTCCCGCTCTTAGGTTATTAGACTTATTACACTGAAAAGCCATGACCTGGCTTTCTCCCTTTCTTGTTTTCACTGAGACCATAGCCAGGAAAGGCCCCAAGGGAAGAGAGCGGGCAAAAGAGGTAGCCAAGCCCAGGCTAAAATGTCCCAGCAGGCACTGCTGCTTCCATGGCACGCCCTGCCTTGGCATCACCATGCTGGTGCCTGTTAACGTAGGGGGAGCAAGGTTGGTCCTTGGCAGGTATGGCACCCTAAGTGCCAACCCCCACCACCCCTCAGGTAGGGTGAAAGGGTTAGGGTTAGGGTTTTCCAACCGGCCGCTCACCTGCCAGTGTTTTGGCGACGTCGATAATTACGGCCACCTCGCAGCTGCTCCGCATCCCTGCAAAAGCAAAAAAGCAGGAAAAGGTGGCACTCGGTTGTGCAATCCCGAGCCTTTCTGCTGGGCAGAACCATTCCAGATGAGATATCTCGGTATCTGGCTGAGTTCAATTCTCCCATGCAAGGGGCCCTCCTGTGTGAGAAGAGCCAGCCTGTGTGGTCTTCGGCATGGTCCCAGGATACACGCTGGAAGAAGGAATGGCAAGTACTCTTCTCATATGGATGAGGACCAAAAAAGGGGGTGGTCTGGGGGAGAACTTGAAGGCAATTCTGCTCTCCACGCTAGAGGTTTTTGGCAAAAACCAACACTTTGCCAAAAGAACACAGCGCAGGCAGCCGGAATATTATAGGACAGTGTTGGCGGACTGATGGCAGGGGGCCAAAGGTGGCCCTCGGAGCCCCTTTCTGTGGGCCCCCGACACGCCCCTTCACAGCCACCTGGATTCAGGTGAAATGGCTGTATTGGCCCTTTGCGGAAAAATGGGTGGGTTTTTGAATCGCAGTTTGGGCACTCGGTCTCTGAAAGGTTCGCCGTCGCTGCTCTATGATATAAGCAGACCAAAGAGGGAAGGCATTGGAGCGATAAGGGGAACCGCTCACTTACCACTCAAGATGGTTCCATCTCCCGGCAAACCTGCGGCCAAGTGGATGTGGGCTCTCCCCATCCGGGACAGGCCCTGTTGGCGAATGGCTGGCCAGTGGCGCAGGTAAGTGCCATGGGCGACCACCTCTGGGAAATCGGAGGGTTGCGTCAGTGGGGTCAGCTCCAGTTCTGAGACCTGGCAGGTGCACAGAGTGGGGTAAGAGTAGAGACGCTGCCCCGCTAAAGAGGGACGCCTATTTCTTCCAGAATCCCTTTTATGTGGCCACAATGACTCAACCTTCACAACAGGTTGATAATCCTTTCATTCTCACTCCACCCCCACGGATTCCTGGGAATTGTAGTTTCTGAGTTCTGGGGCGCGACGGCTTTAATTCAAGGAAAGGCGCTACAGCACCTTAGCAGAGAAGGTGAGGCAATCTTGCTAGACTACCAGTCCCCGAATTCCATAGGGCAGAATCGTGGCAAGATGCAGCAGTAAACAAATTGATCCAACTGTGTAGTGCAGACACACCTTTTAAAAAATACAGAACCACAAAGGACCCCTTCCAAAGGGATGTTCAGCTGAACGGAAGCTCAGTCCACAGCAGGATCTATCATTCCTCCTCGTGCAGATGTGTATAATGACGAGAGGAACGTATGGGAAATACATAATGCCCTGAGCCATGGAGAATGCACCATACTTCCATTTAATTCCACATGGGGGGTATTCAACTCGGGAATATAGACAATCCTCTGCATCAAATTTCTAAGCTTCTAGTCCTCATGATGCATCTCCCACCCCCACCCCCCCGTTCACCACCATCAAATGCCAGATCCCCGCCCCTGTTTTTCTCTCCCTTCTCCTACCTGCAGCGAATGCCCCTGGTTGGCACGGATTTGGGGGTGCCCACCGGAAGGGTGTGGGCGCAGGGAGAAGCGCTGTTTGTCGTTTGTCTCTACAACCCGCTGGACGTCGTCCAGGGACCACGGCCGAAACTGGGGCAAGCGAAGGACCTCGGCCACATCCACAAAGCCATCTGAGAAAAATCAGGAAGAACGAGAGAGAGAGTCAGGGACTCCTTCCCTCCACAGCTCCGTGAACCAAAGAAAATGACAGTTCCGCTGGTCTGAAGGGTTGCCATTAACTCAGAACTGACTTGAGGGCATCCTAATACAGCAGGACCAGTTTTAATGTGGTAGCAGGCCACCTCTGCGATCAGTTTCAGAAACCAAAAGAAAATCCATTTTTTAAAATGGCATCTCCTATCTCGGTACAGTACCTTGGCCCTGTTTTGTGAGTCACTTATGCTTTGCTCTCTAAGTCCCTTCTTACAAAGCTCTTGTTCTCTGGTTTTCTCCCTTTCTTAAAACTGTCAAGGCTGACAGCGGTCCCCACTTCTTCTGGCAGGGAGTTCCACAGACCAGGGATTCTCTGGGTGAAAAAGGACTTTTTCTTATTTGTTTTGAGATGTAGCACCCAAAAGTGTCACAGAGTGCCCCTTAGTTCTAGTGTGGTGCGGTAGGGAAAACAGCTTTTAATCTATAGGTTCCCTTCCCGCTCTGAAATTCTAAGCTGACAATAATGATGATGATAAAAAGATCAAACAGCTTTAACTGTGTGGTGCAGTTACACCGTTACTTACAGTACCCCCCCCCAAAAAAACAGGCTAACCATCTCTTTTTCTTTGATTTCAAGTGTCCCAAAATACCCGAGGCAGATGACATGTTGGCCAAGTTTTTATTTTCCTGTTATAAGGAGATGGGGGATAGGTAGAGAACGGCTCAAACACTCACCAGGTCCCATGGCTAAGCCCAACTGGTCTGCACCATGCCGCAAGGCATAAGAGAGGGCTTTGGACAAGCGGACGTCTGGATCCTGAAAAGAAAAAAAAAGGAGGGAGAGGTTGGCAAGAATGGCAGCAAAATGGTGAGGAATGAGATTTTGATGGACTTCTATGTCTGCTTTTCAAAAACACTAGTAAAAATAGTCTAGTTCACATTTTACTTTATCTTTGATATCTTCTTAATTTTACATTATGTAACGCTCTGATATGAAGATAGAAAAATCTGCCCTTTTCCTCAAGGAGATCACCATCGGGCAGAGCGAAACAGATGTCTCAGTCAGCGGGAAGAGTGTCTCCGTCAGCACCTTAAAGACTTATACTGTATATATATATATTTAATGTGAATTTTTGTGGAGCAGCCCAGGTCACCAGACCTAAAAGACAGAGATATAACATGGCAGGTATTTATTTCTGCAAGGCATCAAAATATAGATCCCAAGCTAACATTCAGGTTACTCTCTGAAGGGCTGTAGGATAACTGTCTCCAGGTAGAATTCTCCCCGGTCCCTTTTTAGAGTAAAGGGAGAAAAAGGGTGTCCCCGAGTGGATTCGGATTAGGCTGTGCACACACCACCTAGGACAGGAGATAGAAGGGAAGGGGGGGGTGACACGAGGGACGGGTGTGAGCTTGCGCGCTGGCTCCTAACCTGCTCTCGGAGTCTTCTCCGGCTTGGATGCTTGTTGCCTCTTTTGGAAAAGTTTTGGGAAGGAGCCCCCGCCAAGCCGGGTCCTTCTGGATCCATGAGAATCAGGGCAGCCAAGCCCCCACCCAGGAGCAATGCCAAGCGCCCAAGGGGAGCATTAAACCCCCTTTTTCCAAGGTCAGGATCGGTCCCTGGATGATGGGCGACCCACTGGGATTTCCCAATGGGGGTCTCCCGGTGGCCCTTCTTCCCCACCACGCCAAGGAGGGGGGGGGGGAGGCTGCCCCGCTCCGATCCTCCGTCCCAATCCCGGGGGGGGGGGGGAGAATTGGACGGCTTTGGAGTCCTGGCTGTCAGCTGATCGGACGGCCCCGCAAAGGCTTCTGGGAGTTGCAGTCCTTTTCGACGCCCCGTCCTGTGCCCCGCTGGAGCCTCCTGGCCCCAATTGGGACTCTTGCAATCCAGATGTTTTGACTACAGAACAGTGGCTCTCCACCTGTAGGTTCCCCAGATGTTCCTGGGCTGCAACTCCCAGAAGCCTCCACCACTCGCTGTGCTGGAAGGGGTTTCTGGGAGTTGCAGTCCAGGAACATCTGGGGACCCACCAGTGGAGAACCACTGGCACTACACGAAAACCCCAAATCCCCTGACTATATTGGACCTCCTGGGTGGGGCTAATGGGAGTTGTAAGCTTCCTAGTCCAGCGCCCTAAAAAGAGATAAATTGGGGGCCAGTTGCACACCCCTCTTGTCATCCCTACCTAAAGAGCATGTGCAGAGTGCATTTTTCCTATTAACTTTATTTTATTTTATTTATTTATATAGCTTGTATGCCGCCCACTACCCAAAGGTCTCTGGGTGGCTCACAATCAAAGTAAACAATTCAGATAATTAAAACATCACTTTGCAATAAAATTAAAACAATAAAACATTTAAATGCAATAAATACAATATATTTGGTTGAGGCCGATCTTGCCTTGTGCCAACTTTCCAGGCAGAAGAAAGGTGCCCATGGACATGAAAGAAAAAGAGGCATCTCCTGTTTTAAAAAAAAAAATCCCTCTCCTTAACAGGGTACCAGTTGTGGGAAGGAACCCATCTTAGGTTTAGTGCACATTTAGGTAAACGGAACTGGTGCAATCATATTCTCTGTCACTCTTGATGCCAGGAATCAAACCCGGGGATGAAAACTGGTTATATAAACAGCATACATATACTGTACATAAAGTAAAGTGGTGCCTTGTATAAAGGAAATTGTTCCAAATGAAATTCTGTTCAGCAAATTTTCCTTTCTACCAATTTCCCACAGGAATGCATTGAAAACAGAGTAATCCCTAATCGCGACCATTTTTATGTTGTACAGATTCACCCCATAAGCGATTCTGTTAAGTAAATTTCCCCTATGTCTGTCATTTTTTTATGTTTTACAGATTTTATGTCCTACAAACCTTTTGTTATATGAGGGTCCACTGTATATTATTATTTGTTTATTTGTATTTTAGAGTATTTTTACCCTGCCTTTCTCCTTGGAAAAGGACCGAACGAAGGCAGCTTAGAGCTTACACACGTAAACGTTTTACAGTTAGGGCCAGGAGTTTACCAGAGAAAATATGTCTGCCAATAAGTCAAGACTATGTGTAGGCAAAATACCAAATACAGTGATACCTTGTATAAAGGAATTAATTCATTCTGAAGGAAATTCTGTTCAGCAAATTTTCCTTTATACAAATTCCCCATAGGAATGCATTGAAAACAAAGTAATCCCTAATCGTGACCATTTTTATGTTGTACGGATTTGCCCCATAGGCAATTCTGTTAAGCACATTTCCCCCTATTTCTGGAATTTTTTGTGTTGTACAGATTTTATGTTATACAAACCGTCTGTCAAAAATAAATAAATAAATAGAAATGAATGAATAAATAAATATTATACGAGGGTCCACTGTACCACCTGTATGTCTAAGCAGTACAAGTCCTGTTATATTTGACATTTCTTTCTAAATGGTAAAAGTTATCCCCTGTTTTAACCAAGACACAAGTGATTATATTAATATAAACTGCTGGCACAAAACACATACGGTGTGTGTGTGGGGGGGAGACATAGCTGTTTTTAATACAATAGTGGTGTTTTTTTAATCTCTTTATGCTCCAAGCTGCTGTGTAAATACTCTGCCAAGTTAGAAGCCCTATATTATTTATAATAACCCAAAGTCAGCATCAAAAAAGGTTATGGGAATTCAGAATCTGGGGGGAAATCAGCCTGTTGGGAGCCCTGAGTGAGGCAAACCCAGATTTGTAAGAGTTCAGATTGTGGCCGTTCCAAATTTGTGGTAACTAAATAAGTGTGGTCACCCCAGATGGTTATGGCAGCTCAGATTAAATAAAGGCCCATAGAAATATTAAAACCCCACTGAGAAATACAGTAAAATCTACAGAAAATGGAAAAAAACAAACAAACCACAAATTCTGAGGCAAAACTAAACAGGTTTCCTCTGTCAGGAAGGCAGAGCTGAAACTAGTCTGAGGTAAAATTCTCAGGAAACAGTAAACGAACGTTTGTGAGGGGAGACAGTACCTTTTAAAAAGTATAACTAAGCCCATTTTTAATTTCTCCCTGTCAACTAAATGTGGCCAATCTCTATTCAAGAAATAGAAAAAGGGTTTTAATTCTGGTAAAAAGGAAATCCATAGTAATCTTTCAGAATTAACAACAATGAATTATAAACAAGGGCTTCAAAGAAGGAAGGCAGATTTGAAAGCATTAGAAAAGAAAAGCCTTATAATGAAGAGTTAAGGGGGAAATGGGAACATACTGACAGAACTGTCAAATTTATTTACTTATTTATTTATCGCTTGCATTTTTAGACCACACCAACGTTCCCACAGGAACTCTGGGTGGTTAACAAGTGCAAAAAAATAAATAGGAAACAGTTATACCACAATTTTACAGATATTCAGTTATATGAGGTATTCAGAGATAGCTAGACAAATGTTTCACAATTTAGAGGAAGATTATGGTCACATACTGTATGCATAATGGATTTTCTTAGGCCATTAGGCAAGTTAAATTTAAATAATAACTGTGAACAACACATACAAAAACTGTTTAAACATTACAGACAGTTGACAAATAGTGGGTTTTAAACTTACAGTTTAATTAAACAAAGGATATTTTCTGTCATCACTTGGAGATAGTTTTGAGGGATTTGTATCATTAAACATACCTCAAAAGTCATTTTTTCAAAACAAAAAAAAAACTGTGAGGAGCTTGAGAGAACAATGTAAAGATCAAGAGAATTCAGAGGAAAAACGAATCTATTTACCTCACAAATTAATTCCTTTATACAAGGTACCACTGTACTGTGTGCACAAAGAAGTAACACAATATTTAATTTAATACAGAGCAACCTGTGTGGATCAATAAATGTTCATTCAGTGAGTGAAAACAAGTGTATTTTAAGATTTTTCAAGATACTATGTGACTGAAGGAGAAAAACCAAACTTATGCAATGTGGCAATGCTCAGATACATTTGAAAGAAAACCAAAGGCAATAGTAACCAACAAAGGTGGTGACTAAATGTATCAGAAAATGGAACATTTGTGTGAAGAGCGAGGAATATTGCATATGAAACAACGTTCAAAGATGGTTCACATCTTTGTAAAAATTTTGGGCGCTTTTTTTGCTTAATCCTTGATCTAGCTGCCTCCAAGTCTTTGGAAAGTCACACCAAGGGCAAATGTAGGGAGAAGTAGGCGAAGGAAAACAGAAATTATGGCCCACAAAATTCAGAAGAAATGCTAGAAAGCAGGGTACACAAACGACAACTGTCGAGCTGGGGGAGAAATCTACCATTTGGACGTCTATTTCCGGATAATCAGGCCATTAATCCGGCCACATAATCAGCACAGTTGGGTACGATTATTTAGCACAGCCTACCTGCGATTTTTTTTTTTTAAAAACCCAGTTTTGGCGGTAGAAGAAAAATAATTTACATTGGTACCTCAGCTTACGAATTTAATTTGTTCTGAATGCATGCTCTTAAATTGAACTATGCTTAAGTCGGGGTACCTATCTAAACAATTGAAAAAATAAATAAATATTTTATTTTATTAAATATTTATTTATTTGGTACACTTTTATACTGCTCCTTTTTCCATAATGGAACTCAGGGCAGTTTCCAGATTTAAAACAGCTAAAACAGCTAAAAGAGCAACAACAGAACTTTTTTTTTTTTTTTTTTGGTAAGTCGCGCAGACCATATCTAAAATTTGTTAAGGTGGCCGTTAAAACGCCAACCGTTTTCTGCTCTTAAGTCGAATTGCTCGTAAGCCGGGGTACCACTGTACCCGTCTTCTCTCTGGGAATCGTTTTTGCCGTTGCCTTGGGCTTGACATTGCAAGCGGGGAACTGTTTCCCTTTGCAGAGTGTTTGGATGACCCCATCGCATTGCTTAAGAAATGCAATGTGTGGAGCCGTTCCAATTTTAAGTTACATGACCGTGAGCTTGCCAGCTTTTGGAACTTGGCCTCATTGCCCGTTCAGATCGATCACAACTCAACACCAGACTCATTGCTGCAACACTTTTTTTTTTTTTACCTGCCAAGCCTTGCAGGTCAAGTTCCTCCTACCTACACAAACGGTATAGGAGCAGGCAGGGACATCTCCCTCCCAGCTCACTGGCGACCTTTTGTAGGCCAAAAACCACCCCTGCCATGTCAAGGGGGCAGGTGAATGAGTTTCCCCTCTGTCAAGCCGACCCAAGGGAGTCATGGCAGCTCGGGTCCCAGCTCAGACGTTCATCTAGTCAGGTGATAATTGGAACAAGGGGGAACCATGGATCCCCAGCGCTTTAATTGCCTCCAAGCTGCCAATAATCCAGATAATCACTGCTCCAGGCGGAGACCCACAAAATCCTTGCCGTTGAGCTGCTCCCCATCGTTTGCCCAGCTTTGGCCGAACCCCCCCTCCCCATTTCTCAGCCTCGGGGGTGTCTATTACTCAGAGGGATTGCTGATCAGCTGTAGCCGTGGAATGGGACACACACTACCTAATCCCCTAATTCCTCCCAGCCACTGAGCCGGGGTTTGCATGCCAGACTGACCAGAGGAAGCTGTTCCTCTGATATGGGCAGCCACTACTTTTTTTTAAAAAAGCAACCTTTTTAAAAAAATCTCCCCCCCTCCTTATTTGCTCGTGCTTTTTAAAAACACTATTACTTTGCACATCTATGTACAGCTTACAAAACCACCCTGATCCTCCAAAAAGAGCCTCCAAAGAGGACTACACATACTCAGGCACAACAAAGCTGCTGCTGTTCTTTTTATCAGAAGAAAAGTGGGGGGGAAACCAACAGAAGTGGGGAGGGGGGAATGGTGGGCTGGAAAAAACCAGGCCAAAGTAAAACTCCTAACATATGGCTGAACAGCCAGAGGCCTAAAACCACAGTGCTTATCCAGCAGTTGTTAAACCATCAGTATAGTATTGAAGACATCAGCCTGGGAGAGATCCAAGACAGTATGAAGCCCTTACAGAAGCCAACTTAAGAACATACATAAGAACATAAGAACAGCCATGCCAGATCAGGCCAAAGCCCTATCTGGTCCAGCTTCCTGTATCGACCAAATACCTCTGGGAGCATACAAAACCAGATATCTGTCTCATGATACCCCAGTTTTAAGCCTGGAGATGACACATTTCCCTCATAGTTTGTAACCATGTGATGGACTTTTCCTCCAGGAATCTGTCCAATCCCCCTTTGAAGGCATCCAGGCCAGATGCCATCACCACCTCCTGTGGCAGGGAGTTCCACAGACTAACAACACGCTGGGTAACAAAAAATATTTTCTTTTGTCTTGTTCTCACTCTCCCAGGCCTCAGTTTGAGTGGATGTACTTGATTTGCCGAGATGGGAAGGAGACTCGTCAAGAACCACCATGCATGCTTGGAATCTGATTCTCCACAGGCACCACCAGCGGGGATGTATTTTAAATATATACATTCTTTATTGAGGAAACGGTCAACAACAGGTCTACCAGCACAGCTGGCAAAAGAAGTAAAAAGTGGGCATCTACTGGTTTGTTATCCCAGGGTGTGCGTGGGCAAAGAATCTACTCTTGTACCCCTGGCAGGACATCCCCGCTTTTCCCAAATAATAGCTGGTGACTGGTGTGTGTGTGTGTGTGTGTGTGGGGAGCTAATGCTTCATGTAGCTGTTCGCCACCGTATAGAGCTTTACAGCTCCCTTGGCTGATGGACAGAGTTCTTTCCATAGGTCCCCACTCTCCTCCATCGTCAGGACATCCTGGAACACAAATACAAAGTTTAAAACATGCAGTTAAAGAGATGCGTAAAGAACAGCACGTCTTGCATATTTAGGGACTTAGAGCATTTCATGCCGTGCTTGTAAAAAGAATTGGGGTGGAAGGGATTTTAAGAACATCTTAAGTTTTAATAGCAGCCCAGATCGTTTGCCACTTCATAGACACAAAAAGGAATGCTTCTTTCCCTTACAACAAATGTTTTGGGGGCTACTTTGGTTTCTCCAGAGCACCTGATTTATGTTGTAAATGTAGAGCAATGACCTCTGAAAAACTATGCCAGGAATTCCAGTCATCAGCTCCAGATACCAGGAGGGGTAATCTTGCGTTTACTAACTTCTAAGTAAACCAAGCCAAACTCAGATGTTAATTTCGAGTAAGCCGTGCTGATATCTGCCTTATCTCTGTTCTATAGAGAAAGTGGTCAGGTGACACAAATGGCCTAATAGGATGCCATGTTGTCCTATAAATAAAACTGCCATTTCTGCCCGGCTCAGGTCCAAGCAATTTTCTGGGGGTGGGGGTGGGGGTGGGGGAAGCTGTCCCTACATTCGCTTGGCATCCTGGCCCGTGTCTTCTGGATGTACCTCTCTTTTGATAAAGATGATGCTGGTGGATTCGTGCGCTTCAGGACCTCCAATAGCATAGTGCTGCTCTGCTTCTTCAGATGTCAGGCCGCACCTGAAAAGCAGAACTGAGAGAGAATCAATTGGGGAGGGGGATTTACTTTAAAAAAAACAATTTAGACCTGACAAATGCATCTAGTAGGGTTCACTCTCTGGGTCAAACAAGGGAAGCTGGGATCATAATCTGACAATCAGCAAATTAGGGACAGTTTATGGAGAGAAGGCTTTGGTGGGTGGATTTAGTAAATCTGGACATGCCTTAGCTCATCACAATGTCTGGACAAGCTTTGACCATACAGTACCTGACAGAGTTTATATAAGACTCTCAATCAATAATAAAAAAATTAGCCTTCAGACCAAGGTTCACTAGGATGAGCCTGCAGTCTGCAGAGGAAATACAGATTACCTCCTTCAGAGTGACCTGCTGATGGAGGCCTTTGGCCTCTCTATATGGAAAGATTTGCAGCGACCTGTCAGAGGGCTAGAGCTTATCAGCAGTCCTCAGGCAGCCTTGAATGCAAGACATGAAGAAATAAAGTGGGCACTTTTGCCTTTGGATAAAGACAGGCAGAAACACACAGACAGGCAGATTCCTCGTTTGTTAAATTTGTATCACCCTTCCCATCGATTCTGACGTATTCCAGAACTTCCTACCCGGTATGCCCAGTGGCCTTGCCGGACCCAGCTTTGCTCCTTCCCCTCTCCGGAACAGGATTCAAAGCATTACCTGACATAGAACTCAGCACTACAACGGCCCGCGCTGGTCTCATTCCGAGCCACCCCAAGCAACACCGGCCTGCTCAGTGAAGAGGCGGGAAGGTTCACCTGGAAAAGACCGGAAAGTTCCTCCAGCCAGCGGCAGGGGCAGCAACCCAAGAGCCACCCCTTTCCCCATCTCTTGTCACCTGTCTCACCTCGTCCTGGATCTCTCGCAATACCGCAGAGAACAGCTCCTGGACCACCAGTTCTCCCAGAAGGTCTTGGTGGCAGAGGGGTCCCCCGGAGGCAGTTTGGTCCTTTACCACCTGCAAAGCACAGGGGGCAGGAAGAGAAAGGCAGCTTTCCTGCCTAGATGTGTCACGGATCAAACCCCCTCTCCCTCCCCCCCCCTTCGGCCCTTTGGATGTTTTGGACCACAGCTTCCAGAATTCCAAGCCTGTTTTGCCAATACAAAGGACTGTGGGAGCCGTGGTCCAAAACATCTGGAGGGCCGAAGTTTGGACACGCCTGCTGTAATGACATCAGGTCCAACCCAATGGTGGAATCCAAAACAAGCCAGACGAGACTGAAGGGTGTCCCACTGTCTCTTGAATGCCCCCCCCACCCCGCCATGGAGGCCCTCGCCACCTCCCGAAGTCACTGGTTCCGTCGTCATCCTGTTCTAACTACTGTACAGTTCTGTGACACAGGTGCCCAAACACTGCCAAAGACCCACCTGCGGTTCGGGGTGTCCCCCTGGGATATCAATCTTCCCGGGGGCCTCGGCCACACACTGGCTCCGCCTCAGGAAGAGAAACCGGTTGTCCGCCAGGTGCAACATGGCGCCGACCCCCAGCGGGTGGGCCAGATAGGCCCGGCGGTCCCCAAAGTCTCGGCACCCTCGTTCCTGGAGGTGCCCCGCGTTCGGACAGGTTGGTGCCCACAAAGTCCTTATAGCAGGTGAGCCCCAGGCAGAAGGTCGTGATACCCCCCTCGGTTGTCACGGAACTGAGACGGAATTTGGATCCGTCAAAGAGCCACGGGTTTTGCCGGCAACGGGCCTGCCAAGCTCTTTCGATCTCCAGCTGGTCCCCGGGCAGCGACCGCCGGTCGTAGGCAGGAGAGACCTCAGCTCGGACCTGAGTCTCCGGGATTCCCTCGGGAGACGGACACTGGAACAAGATGGAAATCTCCGGGTCCATCTCTCTTCCACCTTCTCCATGGAAGGGCACATGGAAAACAATAAAAGTCAATCAGGTTGCATCCAGCTCTGTGGCCCTAAACATCCAACCCCCAGATCTCTCAGCTGGCATGCAAACATTCATAAGGACTGACCAACATTAGTATTACCACCTTGACATGGGCCTGCGCCCCATCTCTCTCTCAAAACCAGCTAGGCAGAAGACAGTAAAATGAAAGAATCTTCTTTCTCCAGCATGGAAACTGAAAGAGAGGGTACACACTGACAGCTGGTTTTTCTGAATCCTAGATTCCTGTTAAACGGGTCACGGCCTGTAAAGCTGGCATAGCCAGTTTGCTTTGCCTATTAAATTTTTTTAACTTACTAGTGCAAAATATACCTGCAAAATTGTGTCTGCAACTTAACATTCATAGGAAGCAGTGATTACGGGTAAGAGGAAGGGCCTGTTCTCAGGAATTCCTCCCAGAGAGATTTGCAGCTCTTTTAGCCTTTAATAATGTAGTCCCTTCTTTCCATGAAGCCAGCAGGGATCCGCTTAAACAGAACTGCTTTCCTTGAGCAGTTGGAATGATACGCAATAGGTAGTCCATCAATCGGGGGGAAACTTGCCCGAAGAGAAAAAAACCACGTTTTGCTTTAAAAAATCATCATCAACCCTTCTACAACAGATATACATTCAGAAGGGCGTAAAAACAAGTGACCCTTGGGCAACGAGTTATAAGATCGTTAACTCTTCAATTTAATTATGGAGCAAAAGGCTTGCCAGTTCATTCTTGCTACAACATGAGATGCAGTTAATGGAAAATAACTTCTAAGAGGAAAAGGGAGAAAAAGATCGGATGATCAAAGCTGCTGTGACTCATCTGGCAGTTGAACTGAGTTAAATGGCTTTGTATTGATTTTAAGACATGTTTCTGGCAGACTGGGAGGTTTCAAAATATTAACCCCAACCCCAAAGGAGAGCACATTTTCTTCTTTCTTTTTTAAAAAAAGACCAAGTATATGTGGAAAGCATGCAGTCCCACTGTACCTTTCCAGGCTGCAAGTGTCAGGATGTTCACAGGACGACTACCTAAAACCTGGTTTTCTGGACAAAAAATATTGGAGCATTAGCTTACGTGAGGCCCCAGCAACCTACTGAAACAGCTGTTTAATTCCCAACAATTAAACTCTTCCACGTCAAACACGTGAAATGCCTTCATACCTACAAGGAACCAAGATTCCCGCCCACAGCCTGTTCTTTCCTACATGACCCCTTGACTTTGCTTGCAATTGGCCATGCTGGCGGAGGACGATGGAAGATGTAAACTTACAAATGTGGAGGTCACGGGTTTGGGAAATGCTGGTTTACTGAATTTCCTGGACTAGGGAACCGGGGTTACTGGTCCCATAACAAGCCAGGATGAGAGACCAGAGTCTGTTCATGGTTTAGAACTCCTGGCTTATTCTGAAGGAACAAGCTAGGACACGCAACTCAGAGGACATGCTAAAAAAAGCATTCCTGGCTGGTGTCATGATTGTGTAATTAAAACCAACACAGAATTCAAGCTAGGAATTCTCATGAATTCAATCTAATTGTGTCTTCTGGACCCCAACCTCTTTCACACAGGGATGTCCCTGGCTTTTTGTTTGTTTGTTTGTTTACTGAAAACTTCCCAACCCTCCATCATATACTCTAAAACTTATACTATGCTGTCTCTCAGCACTCACCCAGATGCTCTGAAAAGCAACTTTTTCCAAGCAGAGCATCCAGATGTTAGTGGCAAAAACCTCCACATCTGGAATGTGGCTAGATGAGGCATGAAGCTGATTGAGTACATCTTTATTCCTCCAAGTGGAATGGACAACTCAGGAAATACAGTACTCACTTGTGAACAAAAGGTGTAGATATTGGAAAATACTGTATGCCTTTGGAAACCAACAGGTAAAGCATATTCCTTCACTACTAGAGCTGCCTTGTTTCTTCTAGGTTGATGTCCATCTGTCCCCCACCCCTAAACTGCTAATTTTGTGTCCAATTGTAATTTTAAAAACCTCGCAAAGAGTTAATTACTTCCAGCTAGTGGCTCCCAAACTGGGAGCTGGGGATGCCAGAAGTGCCACATTTAAACCCTCAATTAATTTCTCATGTCAAACGAAGGGATTAGTAGAGTTTGGTATGTGTGGAAATTAACAGCGCTTTGCCATTGGTTTGTGCTAAGCCCGTTCGCCCTGGTGGCAATAGTGCCATTCAGTAAGAGATTTGATCCCGCCAAGGGGATGTCTATAATCTGATTTGTAATTGGCACTAATTAATTTTAATCCACAGAGACGAACAGATAATAACCTGGGGAGAAAGGGAGAGAAGGGGGTATGACCATTTCCTCAATGAATTCTTAATTGAGAATTGGTATTTTTAGTCAAAAATGGCGATGGCCAATGCAACCTGCCTCAGCTCTTCTTCTTTGTAGCTAAATCTGCAAGTATTACTGTAACATGCTGTGTGTGTGTGTGGGGGGGGGGGGACCCTGCATGTTGTAGGAATATCTTCTGTCGATTCACGCTAGCTCAACAATGCTGTTAGAAGCCATGGTTGTTTTTTTTCTGGCAAGTTTGCAACCTTAGAACCATTTGGACCACAACTCCCACAGTCCTTTGTCATTGACAATCTAGGCTCAGCATTCTGGGAGTTGTGGTCCAAAACATCGGGAGGGCCAAAGGTTTGCCACCACTGGAAGAGGTTGACCTTAGACCTCTCAGATGGGCCCTTTTGACCTGCACAAGCAGCAAATGTATACTGATCTCAGATGACTCTACCCACTCCTTGTTTTAAGTTTCAATACTGTTGACCATTGCTCTAGATCACTGGTTCTCAACCTGTGGGTCCCCAGAGGTTCCTTGACTACAACTCCCAAAAGTCTTCATCACTCGCTGAGCTGGCCAGGATTTCTGGGAGTTGCAGTCCAGGAACCTCTGGGGACCCACAGGTTGAGAGCCACTGATCTAGATGCATTGCCTCCAACTTTAAATGCGGCCCTTCAATGTTTTGAGACCAATTTCAGAAGAAAGCCAGTGTTTCCATGGTTTATTTTCCGCCCCGCATAATGGAATTTTTCTTTTCTTTTGGTGTGCTCTTTGTCGCTTTCATGTTCTAAGATGCCCTTCTAATTCCCTGTTCTTAATTTCAATATGTCTTAAAAATGTTCTGGGCCGTCTATAAGGCCCCTCCTTATTGTAAGTCACCTTGGGTCCTTTTCCAAAGAGAAAGGTGGGGGCAAAAAACATTCAAAATAAAACAAAATAAAACAAAATAAGAACGCTGCCTGGTTGCCAACTTTCACACCAGCCCCTGACTCTCTGCTGGGTTGGAAAGAATTATTGCACAAACACCCTGGAAGCATCATCTGCCTCCATAGAGAAGGGCGTAGAGTAGCTCTAGAGTAGCCTGCGCATGTCCAAACTTCAGCCCTCCAGATGTTTTGGACCACAACTCCCGCCGTCCTTTGCCATTGGCAAGCCAAGCTTAGCATTCTGGGAGTTGTGGTCCAAAACATCAGGAAGGCCAACAGTTTGGACCTGCCTGCTCTACGGAAAACAGCTTCTTATCTAACCCGGGCTGTCACTCAACCCAGGGAACGGGCCAAGTGCCCGGATGTGCCCTTCCCTCCTCCCGTCCAGAAGGGGGCGTGCCCAGGCTGAGCGGGGTCGGAAACCTCAAAATGGCGGCGACGGCGACCCGCGCGCGGGGGGGAAGACCGTAAGTTACCATAGCAACCGCCTCCATGGCCCCTCCCCTGCTCTCTGTCCGGCCGCCGCTTCGTCCGGTCTGCTGCTGCTGCTGAGGCTGGCTGGGGGTGGGGGGGTGGTTTATTTTCCAATTATTTCTTCCACCGGCGGGCTCTTCATGAGCCTTGCCCGAATATATTCCTCCATTCCCCTTCCCCGGGCAGGCTTGGCCTCCGCCGCGGCTGTTCGTCTTTGAATAACCTCCCCCGGTGTTTGGAATGGGTGTCCCCTCGATATCCGACCCCCCGGAATTCCATGCCCGCCTCATTGGTTCCGCCCTCGGATTGAATCGATTTTTTCTCCCCAGTCTAAAATTCATCCTTGTGGAGGTGGATCCTTTGCAGCATTTTAACTACTAGGTAGAAAAAAAAAGGCACGATGGGAACAGGATAGCGTTAGATCCAGACGTTGAGGGATGAGCGACATACCCAAAATGCCCTTGTCCTGGACATGCCTTGCTCCCTTTTCCTCCCTTCAAGGTCGTGTGGGCTTCTTTCAGTGCCTCTCATAGTTTTAACTTTTTTTTAAAAAACTTTTAAGAACTCTCTCCTGGCAAATGACATCCCTCGCCATGTTTGGACTTTTATACCTGCTTTGAAAAAGAGGGCTTGCGCTCTCAAAAGCTCAGCAACTTTTTATTTTATTTTTCTGCTAGCAGCCTATGAAGGTATCACACAGTCTAGTTTTGATTTGTTTTAATGGCTGCACGGCTCCAAACCTCTTTTTACTCTCCCCCCCCCCGCTGCTTAAGCGTTTTAAATAGTCGTGGCAATCCACATTTTAAAACTGTAGAGCTGGAAGGGACTTGCGGGGGAACTTGTTTTTTCCTAATTTTTCCCCCCTGACAGTTTTATTTCCTGCTCTCCATACACGAATAGGTCTTAATTGTACTGGACTGTATATTGTCCCTCATTACTGTAAGCCGCCTTGAGTCCTTTTCCAAGGAGAAAGGTGGGGTGAAAATACTCTTAGATAGATAAATTTGATCGTCAATTTTCCCCCTCCTCAACTTGCCCACCTTTTCTGGCAACACAGAGAATGGGACATTTACCTCATCACAACTGTTGATCCAAACTTGGGTATTCTAGTTTTGCCAAAGGAAGAAGGGGACTTAAATAATAATAAATCATCTTACAAGACCTATAGAGCTGTGGAAGTGACCCAGTGGATCATCCAGTCCAGCAGTTGCCACAGGGATGTCACAGGAGGGAATGGAACTTGCAAACTGAACCACCGAGTTCTCCAGCGGCTCTCTCCTGCATTATTTTCTTTCCCAGCAAGTCTTAGGTTCTGAGGAGGTGCCCCAAAGGGTGGCACCCAACGTTCAATTGATTTTGAATTACATAAAGAATGTTCAGGCTTGATTCTATTTAGGATCCCCTTGCCCTTCTCTCTGGCTGTCCAGGGTATCCACAAAGCTCTCTTTCAGCACCGTATTTCAAACAAATTAACTCCCCCCCCCCGGCCAAGAGTTCTTCACTGTCCAGCAGGACACAGCCATCGAATGCAAACCTTGAGATGGCCATGCTTAGGGACGGTTTTGCTATGATGAGCCGCCCAGTCACTTGTGACTCATGGCAACCCTGTTAATTATGGATCATTAACAGCTCCGTATCTTGCCTGCTGAAGTTCATGCATCTCCTTGGGAAGACCCTGAAGCCAACGGTGAGCCTCTGTGTGAGACAGAAGGCTGGACTGGATGGGCTGTGATGGCCTGTTCCAGCAAGGCTGTTCTTATTTTCTTATCATCTTAACCACTGGCAAATAAAACTGTCGGAGTGTAACTCAAATATCACCACCTTCCTCTTTTTCTCTTTTTCTAGGACAGTGTTTTCCTAGGCCCAGAACCTTGTGCTCTCCAGAAGGCATCTGGATATGACTCTGGCTCTTCCCTATTTCATCTGTCATTGCTGCAAGCAGTGCCAGGGCACCAGGTACCGGCATCGAGCCTTCTCTGCCACCCCGTACTATTGGTGAGTCCGCTCCTTGGGAGTTATTTTGGAGGTCAGGGGCTCAAAAGTCAAGGCCACGGGGCCTTGAGTCAGACAGGGCTTGTGCATCTCCTTCAACCCCAGATCTGTTTGGGCCTCAGAAAAGGCCTAAGTGTGTGCAGGCCACGTTGTATCTTAAGGCTGGGCCTGGCATAATGGCCAGGGATGTATCTGTATTCATGAATGGTTTATTATTTTCCTTTGTATGATGTTCTTTCTGAGCACAGCAAGAATGGCGCCAGCACCGTATAAACCTCCCAGAGTACCAGTTTTGCCAGAGTGCTACCTAATGAGTGGTACCTTTCCATGAGGGGACATTTTTAAGAGGAGATCAAAAGAATCTTAGCTGCCTCGGTGTCCTAAGGAGCACCTCCGATCTCGCCTGATTTCGGAAGCTAAGCAGGGTCGGGCCTGGTTCGTCCTTGGATGGGCGACCACCAGGGAATACCAGGTGCTGTAGGCGCCTGGCGTAGGAACTGGCAAGCCACTCCAGTCTTCCTGCTGAGAAAACTGCACGGACATGGGGTCAGGAAGAGTCAGTCACGATGGTAGCGACGCAGCACACCCAAGAGAATCTTCTTGAGTAGTGGAAGCAGTCACGCACTTGACCCATTGATCCGGGCCGTTGGCTAAGTTCTCTCCACCACCGGAGAACACCAAACCAGAGGCAAGGGGCCTTGAGGCTGGGCTGCCTGCCTGAGAGGCAGAAGGTTAGACTTGATGACCTTTGGGGATCCCCCCCCCTACCAGCTTCCTGCCGGAGTAACCGTAGCTGTGCCTGCTTCCTTCTAGGTCACAGGTCAGGAACAGCAGCTACTATGATTTGCTGGGGATCAAGAAGGACGCCACCGCGGAGGAAATTAAGCAGGCCTTCTTCAGCAAATCAAAGAAGGTATGTTCCCACCTCGGGAGTTGGCCTTCACACCGTAGTCGGGATGCTCGTCAAAAGAAACCCCCAGCCCTTGGGAGGACAAACGGAGGGAGCAACCGGGGGCAAAGTTGACGGCCACGCAAAGTTGTCGAGGGGCTCCCTCCCTGCCACGGATTCCCCGATGAGCCTTAGAAAACGGCCACATCTGGCAGGAAATCCGGAACTCCTGTTGATGTTAAAAATAAATAGTCTGAGGAAGGGGCCACCTGCTAAATTGACCGGGGGGGGGAGGGGAACGGGCGTAAGGGAGAGCAGATCCTCCGAGGCCAATCTTAAAAGTTAAGTGGGATCCTCCAGGAGCAGGCGATGGCTGAAAGGGCCCGAAGCCATCGGAGGACTCTGGAGGTTCGAACCGTCACTTCATAAATCGAACTTGGAAAGAGATAAGGCGCCTCGGTCGGAACACGGGAAAAAACTATCCTGTTCTCGGCATAATAGATAATAATCGGGCTCCTGGTTTCATTGATAGATAGATTCTGCAGCGGTCACAGGCAATGATAGGATACGGCGACGCCTCGCATTACGAAGTTGATCTGTTCCAATGGATATTTCGTGGTGCAAAATTTTCGTTAATTCAAGACGCGGTTGAAGAAGGGACCCACCCAAGCCAAACTAAGGTTTCCTTGGTCTCTTGGACCCCCCCTCCCCCCAAATCACCACCAGCCAGGCTTCCTAGAGTGTCGTCTTGTCTCTTTTCTGTCCTGAAGAGGGCAGCCTCGGTCCAGCAGAAGGCGGGATGGTTGGTTCTGTTCTGTTTTGTTTTGTAGGACGGGGAACCCTCTCCCCCAGTCGCGCCGCAGCACTCCTTTCAGGGGGCCTTAGGGTACCTCACTTGTCGCCCCAAGACTCTGGTCTGGGATGGTGGGAATGGTCGTCCAGAACCTCAAGACGGGTGCCAGGCCACAGAGGCTGGCAGGATCAGCTCTGGCCGGAGTCTTCCGGGGCTTCTGTTCAGGAAACGGGGGCGGTCCAAGAGGGAGCAGAGGGCCAAGGGAGAAGGCTCCCGACCATCTGGGCGCAGCTGTTCCTTTCCCCGCGGATCCAAGAAGGTCCTGGAAGGAACATCCAGGACCTGACCTCGTCCTTCTTCCCCCCCACTTGCTGCTTACGAGGTGGCCTCCGGGCCCCCCAGTGTTTAAGGGATTGTTTCCAAGTCGTGTTTGGCTTGGCTCGGCCGTCCAGGTGATTCTCTTCGCTTCTGGGAGAGGCCACCCCAAGTAATTACAAGCTCTGATTATCAAGCCGGAGAGCGTTAAAACCCTTGCTGGTGTACAGGGTGGGGCTTGCATGCAGCCCGTGTGGGATAAAGGCAAGGTGTCCTCCAGTTCCATGAAATGATGATGGGGAAAATGTTTCTGAAGACCGCCAGCCCTGCCTTTGGTAGCTTCTCTCCTCCTTCTCCACTGTGGTCCCTTCGCCCGTCCGGCTCTCAACAGGGCCGAGATGGAACCACAAGAAAGGAAAACGCCGCATTTGCATTGAATCAACAAAAGTTTATTGATGTGGGTTTAAAAAAAAGAAGCTTTCAGAGCAAAAATGATTGCACTAAAAGCAGCAGGCATTCTTTTCTTCGTCCCTTGCACACAAGATTGTGTTGCAGCCAGGACAAGTGGCAAGGACCCAACGTTGCCGTCACCTTAGAACTGCGGAGCTGGAAGGCACCGTATTAGAAATGGGCACGAATAAAAAAACAGCATTTCATTTGTCGTTTGGAGGGTCCATTTCGGTTCGTTTCCGTTTTCCGCGAATCTTTGCAAAAAAAAAGTTTTCGTTTTTGTTCGTTTGTTACCATTTTGTTACCATTTGTTTCACTTTTTTGTGATTTTTTTTTTAGGATTTTAAGCAATTCACTCATATTGCAGTAACGGAAACGAAACGCACAACAAAATTTCCGGTATTTCTGTTCGTTTCGTTTCATTTTAGAGACAAAATTTGTTTGTCGTTTCGTTACGTAACGAAACGAAAAAATGAAAACAGAAACGAAAAATTGTTCGTTTCGTGCCCATCTCTACACCGTATAGATTGGAGACCCTCGCAAAGAAGGCACCGTATAGACTGGAGACCACCCAAAGTCCAGCTCCTGCCAAGGAGGCACCCTGGGGAATTGAACTCCCAACCAGCCTTAAACCATGGAGCTGCCCTGCCATTCTAATCTAGGCTGCAGCACCAGAGCCCCAAGTTTCCCTCGTCCGTTTCCCAAGAGACCGCAATCTTCCTTCAAATACTCCTTGCGCAAAGACGCAGCCGAAGCGGACTGGCCGTCAGCAGGGGCCGCGTCGAGCGGCACTCGCACAGAGGGGCATCCGAGAGGCTGCCCTACAGCGCAACGGTCATGAAATTTGCAAGCGCTTCAGATTTGGCTTGCGCATTTCTTGTTTCCGTCTGCAACGCATCTGGACAGGATCCGGCTGCGTGTCCTCCACTTTGTTTGCACAACCCAGCCGGGAGATGCACATGCGTCGGACCAACCCAGTTCCCTATCATATAATCGCGCTTTTCTAGGAGCCCTTCCAGGAAACCCCTGCCCTCGTTCCCTCCCCACCCCACGGCCCCTCCAGGTGGCCACAGCTTACGAGGGAAGGGGTTGCCGGCCGTTGGCGGGCTCCCTCGTTTACCCCATCTCCAGCCTCTTCTGTGCTGGAGGACTGCCCAGAAATCTTAGCATTTGGGAATCGTTATCTTTCTTTTTGAGTCTCTGGGAGGGTTGCTCTCTATCCCGGCCAGCCCAGAGCACAATTGCTTGTTTCTTCAACGCGGGCAGGAAATAAACTGGCCAGAGTGAGAGCAAGCTATGTCGAAATGTCCGATTAGCTAGTAGCACTTCTGATCAATCTATAACCAGGGTCCTTTCCCTCTTTTTCTCTCCCCATTTTTTTTTAAAAAAAGCCTTTGGTGTACCTTATTCCCCAGTAGATTTTTAACACAAGGTTATCTCTGAGGGGCCACGCTCTTTTCCCTCCGTCATTCCTCCTTCCTCTCCATCTCTACTCCCAGTTTCCTCTTCACTGATCGTGCAATGATCCCCGGATCCCTTATGTGTCATGCCTTCTGCCTGGAAGAGTGTGTCTGAGAGGGAGCATTTGGGAGAGTCCAGATATTGTACAATTGGGGGAGGCGTTGCGTCCCAGGCCATGTTGCAAAAGTTTGAGAGCCGGCCCGAGGCAGGGGACAAACTCCAAAAGCTTGGAAGAACACACGGTGTGTGTCAACATCTTTCAACTCCCGCCACCACCCCATCTATGGGGGCAAACGCCTCCCTCCCATCTCACAAAAATCCACATCTGTTGATCAAGAATGTTTCCTTAGGTAGAGAAGCATATGATTCGTTAAATTCTATCGTATCATCAGACATTTGTGTCACACGTGTAGTTGCTTCGTGCATTCATTGATTGACCTTGGGCTGGGATATTTTGTGTTGTCAGCCAACAGTGTTATGTCACTTTCTGCCATTTTGTCCACCCTCCCACACACAGACAAAAATTTCTCCACATGTCCAAAACCTAGGGCTTAAAACTGTGTGGAAGCACACATTAACTATAGTTACCAAGAGTGCTGGTCATTTGATGGTACATTGTTGGCAGAGCCGTGGCTTTTCTAGCTGCCAGTGCCACTGAGCTCCAGGTTGGCTGGGACAGAGAGCAACCCTCCCAGCTGCTCAAAAAGGATAAAAGAGTCCCAATGTTTAGTGCTAAAGTGCTGGAATGCTTTAGTGCTAGACAGTTATTATAAAGATAAAGAAAAAAAGGAAAGATTTTCAGTGTGTAGCGCTAAAGCGCTGGAGTGCTTTAGTGCTAGACAGTTATTCTATTATAAAGCTAATACTACTGAAAAAGAGAACAATTTCCAATCTTTAGTGCTAAAGCACTGGAATGCTTTAGTGCTAGACAATTGTTATAAAGATAAAGCTTCTTTAAAAAGTGTAAGGATTTCCAGTGTCTTGCGCTAAAGCACTGGAATGCTTTGGCACTAGACAGTTATTAGGACCCAAGTCTCAACAAATCCTGGGTCTGGGTTAAAAAATGACGTTTCTCTGAAGGAATTAAACCTGGCTTTGTGATGTAGACTCAGGTTCTCTTTGCTGCCTGCCAGGTTTCCAGTGAGGTTTGTCCCAAACTGTCAGTGTTTGCTCTCATGCGCTGTTCCCAAAACCCACCCCTTGCAAGGTAAACAGAGGAGAAACCCGTGCCCAGGGGCCACCAAGACAATTCCAACATGCCACGTGAGGATAAAATCAGAGTCACCTACCCAACCAGGTTAAGTTATATTATAGGATCTCCTCCCAGAACAAGGAAGGGGAGGGTATGACGTTCTGCTACCTGCAACATCCCATAATAGAAAATCAGTGGTACGTAGGGTTTAAATATCTACTCGATCACAGTCAGATCTACTGCACAGAGTTGTTACGAGGACCACGTTGGGGGGGGGGATAAAAGGAGAGGTGTAGGTGCCATCCTGAAGGCATGAGACGAAAGGCAAGGTAGAAATGTGACAGGACCTTGGCTTAGAGATCTAGAAGGTGCTGCGTTGGGGACATTTTGGGTGGCCCCGTGAGGCTATTCTCAAAATACAGATTTTTGGAGTCTGCCCTCCGGTGAAGGGTCTGCCTTGCTTTTTGATGTGCCTGTGTGCTTTCTCGCATGCAGCTAGAATGCTGTCTGGACGACGCCGGGTTTACACAACAGGGGAGCCTGCAGAGGCTTGCCCGATAAACCAGCATTAATGAAAAGCAGACCCTTGATCCCTTGAAGGGCATAAAGTTGTTTTTTTTTTCCCCCTGAGGGTTTCCCCATCACCACCACCCTTTATCTGGATTTCAGATCCCTGCTGCTGTTCCCTGGGCGTTTTAGGAAGCACCCCCCCCACCACCACCACCGCCTTCTGTATTTCATGATCAGATTTGTGTGACCTTCAGCTTCTTGTCAGGATGGGTCCTCAGAGAGCCCGGCCAGCATGTAGGGGGATTGTGTGTGGAGCGAAGCTCTGAAACGCCCGGCGCTATGCAGTGAGCAAGAGTAATAATAATAAAAAGCTTTGCATCAGAACCGCCGTTGGAAGAGAGGCGGGCTCGGTAAAACTGGAACGGCTTCCTACCGTTTCCCAGAATGTGTCCTTCTGAGACTCAAGGGTCCTTCGTCTCGTACCTGAGTATGTACCAAGATAAGGAAGGCCGGGGCCCCTCCAGGGACTGGCTTTGGGTGAGACACACCTAATTCCCCTCGCTTTTTTTTTTCCATTCTGGATTAGCTCCTCATCTCTCCTCCCTGGCTTTGATATCTCCTGTTGGGTCACCATACCTGTCATAGCTCAGGTTTAGGCCAGAGCCTTTCGGGAGCCAGTCTGACCGGGACCTTCCCCGTCCAAGGATGGGATTTGACACCTCGAAGGAAACCTCCGTGCGCCTGAAGAGCCAACTGAGGGAACATCTCCTTTGGTTGCTTTCCGGCACGGTTCAGAATAGAGTTGGGCACGAACCACCACCGGTTCGGGTTTTCTTGGCCAAATGGGTTGGGCGCTTCCCGGCCCCGCCTCCTCTGGGTGCTGTTGCCTCGGATTGGCTGGAGGAGGAGGAGGAGGAGGAAGAGGAGGAGGTGGGGCTGGGAAGCCCCGGACACCCATTGGGCTGATAAAACAAACGGGTGGTTCGTGCGCCCATCTCTAGTTGCTTCTTGCCCGGTGGTTCTTTTACTTATCTTATGCGTGTTGTTTTTTTTTCTTGATATTGTTAGCCGCCCAGAATTCCCGCCAGGGAAGATGGGCGGGATATAAGCTTTTAAATAAATAAATAAATAAATAAATAAATAAATAAATAAATAAATAAATAAATAAATAAATAAGAGCTGCCTTTCGGCCGATCCGGTGCCTGGCTCAGTGGACCAGAGTGGCTTTCTGGAGACACCCCAGAAGTACGGGCCAAGCAGGGGGGACGAGACAGGAGTCCCCACCCCAGGCCGGGGCAGGCTCCGGAGATGCCCAGCTATTCCCGTAGAGGCGGATGATCTGGGTCACAGCTGGAGCCTTATCCTTCACTGGGCACCTTCTTCGTCCCAGTTCACAGCCCAAACCCATCAATCTCTCTCTTTCTTCTCTCCCCTCCTTCCTTCCCTCCCTCCTTTTCCTTCGCTGCCTTGGCAGTCCCCCCCCACCCACCCAGCATCACAAGCTTAAGGTCCCTCTCTGCTCCTTTGACCTGTCACTCCGAAACCTTTTGCCTCCCCCCTCTCGCTTGTTTACTTGCGTCAAGTCGCTTAATTAACCTTTAGGGAGGATTTTATTGGTGTCACTGTAGTGTCCTGCTTTCAAGCTGCGGGGGGACAGGAAAAGAGCCTGCCTGCCTGTTCCTTCCCTCTTGAGGAGAAAAAATGCAAGCACCCCCAAAAAAAGATGCAGTGCCTCTTTATTGTTCCAAAACGACACCCCCCCCCCAACAATGCCCAGAAGCTTATATAAGGGCGTTTCCACTGAGCATATGAAGCATCTTTTGTAAAACATTTTGGAAGGCCAATTTTAGGACACTAACATTATAATGCCATTGGACAAGACTTTTTCGATTTCCCTCTTGGGAAAAACGGAAGTGTTCCGGCTTTTTTTTTTTTTTTTAATGGGAGCATGGCAATGGAATACATGGCAGCCGTTTCTGAAATCAATCATGATGTGGACAGAAAGAAAGAAAGAGTGTTTTCCCCTTTGCTTCATGCAGGGCTGGTATTCGGGGTCATCCCATAAAATTGATGAACAGCAGATTTAAGATCTACAAAAAAGGAGCTTTTAGCAGAACCTATTTACAAGTTTACTAAGAACATCGCTGCTTTTTTATTTCTGAAGCAGCCCCCTTGGCGATGCGTTGGATGGGTCCTGCCGCACCATGTAATAATGTTTTCCCTTAACCAATCAAAGCATGTACATCACTCATCTTTTAATTACTGCCCTCCTGGCCTTTAACTTCGCGGTACTCGATGGCCACGTCCAGGCTGGTCCCTGCTAAACAGGATCATTTTTATGTGTGGGTTTTGTCCTTTGGGGCAAGCGAGGCACCCACAGGGGGGAAAGTGCTTGACCCTGGGACAGGATTCCTCCGCTGCATCTCAAGTGACCCTGTTTAGCCCCGTGCCTCCCTCTAAAGCACGGAGGGTCATGGTGGAGAAGGACAAAGTAATTAACAACAATTCCCTGGACTTGGATCCTCCGGCCTCCCCCTGCATGAGGAAAGTGGGAGGAAGCTTTCATTTTAAAAAAATTCCAAGTGGGACAGGCTAATCAACCAATTCAGGGCTGCGTTATAAAAGAAAAACAAGAGTCTTGCATTGCTTTTGGCCTCCCCCTCCCCCCGGTGGAGGGAGGAGAGGGAACCTTTCAAGTTTATTAACTGCTGGTTAGATCTCGCAGTGGCTTAAAACCAAGGGACCGCCAGCTCCCAGTTTCTGTTCAGTTCTGTTGATCGCAGGTGCCGGAACCAAACCAAACAGGGCGGTCCTAATCACAATGAAAGAACACACGCAGAGATGCCCCAATGCGACTATGGGAAGAGGTTGTCATATTTGTGTGGTGGTGGTGGGGTGGGTGGGTGGGCGGGAGTCAGGGAGCATGGGCGCAGGTGTTCGCCAGAGTCACCGACCACCCTTTCTTTCTTTCTTTCGTGGTCTCCTCTCGGCAGCTCCATCCCGACAGCAACCCGGATAATCCTGACCTGCACGAGCAGTTTGTGAAGCTCAACGAGGCTTACACGGTGCTCAGTAAAGAGAGCAGTCGGAGGCAGTACGACAGCAGGCAGGCAGGCCAAGCCTTCTGGGCGCCTCCACCCGGCCGCGGCCCCCAGCGACAGTATGAAGATTTCGCCGTTTTCCGGAGAAGGTACGGCAGCTCACGGGCTCCTCTGAAAGACGGGCCTTCCTGGACTAAGGGCAGCCTCCAACGTCATGGGGGGAAAGACCCCGCTTCTCTTGGTGGCCCCAATCCCGATCTCCCCGCTGGGGTCTTCTTCCAAGGACCACGCTGCCACGGCGGTTTAAGCCCCAGGGAGAGAGCCCCGAAAGTGAAAAGGCCACCATATTTCTCCCTGCAAGTTAGTTGAGAGAGAGAGAGAGAGAGAGAGAGTTGTATGCTCCAACTCGAAGAATAGGCATTAACGCAGTGGTGTCCAAACTCCAGCCCTCCAGATGGTTTGGGTCACCACTCCCACAGTCCTTTGTCATTGGCAATACTGGGTTGGAATTCTGGGAGTGGTGGTCCAAAGCATCTGGAGGGCCGAAGTTTGGACACCCCTGCATTAACGTACGTGCGGCCAAAGTTGGGGTGACGGCCAGGTGATACTTGGATAGGGAAAGGGATATGTCTCTGCTCTCAGCCCCGGTCATACATGAAACAGAGGGAGGGCCAAGCCATCTCAGCCTTGGCTTCAGACTATAGTTTATTGATGTATTAATTTAAAAAGTTTAACCCCATTTGTCTCCTTAAAAAGGACCCAAGATGGCAGAGAGAGAGAGAGAGAGAGAGAAAAGAGAGAAAAAAGAGAGATTAAATAAAAAACCTTAATTAATTAATTAATTAATTAATTAAAGCAAAGCAAAGCAAAGTGTTCTGCTTATATACCGCCCCATATCACTTCAAGTAGTCTATCGACGGTTTACAGTTTTTATTTACAGTATGCAGGCTACACATTGCCCTCTGCCCCCAGTAAGCTGGGGTACTCATTTTACTGACCTCAGAAGGATGGAAGGCTGAGTCAACCTTGAGCCGGCTACCTGGGATTGAACCCCAGGTTGTGAGCACAGTTTAACCTGCAGTTCAGGCATTTAACCACTGCGCCACAATTAATTCATTGAATTTATATGCCGCTCCATCTAGTTACACAGCTACTCTGGGCGGTTTACAAAAGTGAACAGAAATCAGACCCACAAACAATAGAATACAATAGAATACAATACAATAGATCAGCAACAAAAAAGTAAAAACATAATAATTTAATAAACAATATATATCAAAAACATTGAACCAATATTTAAAAATCATTAAATGGACTTTGTTTAAATTGTTAGATAAAGGGATGGTTAAAACAGGTTTGGAAACAACAGCAGGAATAACTAATAACACAGACTGTCGCTTTTTCAAAAAAGCCCCCCCACTTGGATGAATCTGCCACTAAGGGGGAAGCCTGCCTCAAGAGAAGAAAATAAAATATCCAAAAAATCTCTTGGGATTCATTCTGTCGGGTAGTAGCCTGCTCAGGGGTGCATCATCTCTCATCTCCAACCCCATCCCACCTCTACACACGCAGAAACACATTGTGCCAGTGGTTGTTTGGGGGTGTGTGTGTGTGTTTGTTGGTTTTTTGGTGATGCCGTCCTCATTTCCCCTTCCCAGGAGCAAAAAGGGGCCCCACGGTGAGGAGCAGGAGGAGTGGTCTGAGTACTCCTTCTACCAAAGGCCCTTCTCTGCCGCCGAGGCCGAGAGGAGGGAGAGAAGGAACCACACGATCCTGCGGTATCTGATCCTGTTCATCGTGTGCACCACCACCCTTGAGATCCTAGGATACCGGTAAGCCTCGCCGGAGATTCCCCCTCCTTGATCTGTTTGCGTGATGATGATATGATGTCTGTGAAGATTCCCAGGCATCCAGGGGCCAGATGACTCCACTCCCAGATTTGCAATGATGGAGTGAGCCGGCGCTGGGGTGACTGCCGGCGGCCTGTCCTTGTCCGCCAAGCTTCTTGGGGGTGTGGGGGGGGGAGAGTAGGCAGGAGTGGATGAGGGTCTGCTGGTAGGTTTGCAGGTGATCATCATCATCATCATCATCATCATCATTGTAGACCTGCAATGCTGGAAGGGGCCCCCCGTGGATCATCAAGTCCCAGGGGGCTAAGGAAGCCCAAATCTGCTTGCTTTGCTCCTCCATCCCAGAGGAAATGGCGTCAGACACACCTTAGGTCAACAAGCCCACCCTCAGATGCCTCATTGCCCCCTCGTCAGGACGGTCCAGCAGGGCACAGGGGATCAAGAGGGGTTATGAGAGCCATGTTTAAATATCTGAAAGGATGTCATGTCGAAGAGGGGGCTGTCTTGTTTTCCCATGGCTTCAGAGACTAGGAGGCAGGGCAGTGGTTTCAAACTACAGGAAAAGAGATTCCATTTGAACAGGAGGAAGAACTTCCTGGTGGTTAGAGCCGTCTGGCAGTGGAAGATGCTGCCCCAAAGGAGGGTGGTGGAGTCTCCTTCTTTGGAGGTTTTTAAGCAGAGGCTTAAATGATGTATGGAAGTGAAAGATGGACTATAAAAAAAGGCTGATGGCCGCAGAATCGATGCTTTTGAGCTGTGGTGCTGGAGGAGAGTCTTGAGAGTCCCCTGGACTGCAAGGAGATCAAACCTATCCATCCTGAAATAAATCAACCCCGAATGTTCACTGGAAGGACAGATTTTGAAGCTGAGGCTCCAGTACTTTGGCCACCTCATGAGGAGAGAGTACTCCTTGGAAAAGTCCCTGATATTGGGAAAGATGGAAGGCAAAAGGAAAAGAGGATGGCAGAGAATGAGATGGTTGGACGGTGTCATCGATGCAACCAATATGGATTTGACCAAACTCCGGGAGGCAGTGGAGGACAGGAAGGCCTGGCGAGCTCTGGTCCATGATGGGGTCACGAAGAGTCGGACACGACTGAACAGCAACAAGCAGAGGCAGGAGGGCCATCTGTCGGGGGTCCTGTGATGGGGGTTTCTGGCAGGGGGTTGGACTGGACGGCCCTCGAGATCCCTTCCAACTCGACGATTCTATGAAGACGGGGACTCTGTTATGTAGCAGGAGTTAGCTGCTGCGAGTGAACGCCCTCTCCCATTTGCCAGTGTAGCTCCATGAGCGGATTTGAGCCAACGGGCACCTCATCCTCTCCTCATCGGGTTGGTGACACTGAGGAGCCTTGGGCAAATAACAGAAACGGGTGTGGGTATCGCAAGGGAAGCATGCGTGCGCTCAACATAGGGTACCAAAAATAAATCAAACAGCCCAGAGGCGCCCTTGTTTTTGCAGGCCTCGGGTGTCCGTGAAAAACAGACGTAGATTTTCCAGGCCCCATCTTAGGGCGCATAACAGGCCAGAAGTGGAAGAATCTTTTACCCCATTCATCATCATCATCATCATCATGAGGCTGCAACGGCTGGGCCTCTTCATTCTCGAACGACGGCGCCTGAGAGGTGACCTAACTGAAGTTTATAAAATCATACATGGTGTGGACAAAGTAGATAAGGAAAAGCTGTTTTCCCGATCACACAACGTTAGAACTTTTGGGTGCTGGATCTCGAACAAATAAGAGAAAGTCCTTTTTTTCAGCCAGAGGAACCCTGGTCTGTGGAACTCCCTGACAGAAGAAGCGGGGACCTCTGCCCGCCTTGACAGCTTTAAGAAAGGGTCGGACAAGTTCACGGAGAACAAGGGTCTCCATGGCTATCGTGATGGATGATGCCTAAGGACAACCTCCGGGTTGGAGAGAGAGGCAGGAGATCTCTCCATGCCATTGTTGGGGAGTTGTAAGCAGTTGAAAACATCTGCTGGGGAATACCCTGAAGCAAATTATGCTGTACTTCTGTTTTCAAGCACTCCATCCTTACCTCCCGCTGTCCTCTTAATCTTCTTCTCCCCCTCAAAGGATGTTGGCCAATGCCCTGCTGCCTTTTTGCCTCTGGCGTCACACATTCCAAGCCCTGCCCATTCCGAGCCCTTTGATGTCCCCTTCTAAATCCTTCCTGGTCTGGTGTCCTTTTTACCACAAAGGAGGCAAGCTTTGCTGGTCCTGTATCTCCTGGGAGATCGGTATCTCTTTTCCAACCCCTGCAGAAGCGTTTTTTGAGCACAGGGGCCATGTTAGCTATAGGTTATGTAGGGCTAAAGGAGCTGCCTCCTCTCCGTTTGCACTACTTCTCCCGGAGCCCTTGTTTTGCCTCTCCTGGCTGCCTTGCAGGAGCTATCCGTGAATTCAAGCAGGAAAAAAAGAAGTCTTCCCTGTGAAGACAGACAACATGGTTTCCATGTGTCTCTCCTCCTCCCCCACCCCCCCTTTTTTGCAGCCTTTGTTAGGTCTCTCTACCATAAACGATGGACTTTCCATCACAAGACCAATTTTTTTCATGGAACAGGGTCCATGGCACCCTTACATAAGGACAAGGTGCCTGGGGAATTGGCAACTTGGTTTGCATCACAGTGCCCTTTGGGAAACATTATTGTTAGGCTGATCACAAGCCTAAACATCACAAGACACACCCTCTCCCTGGTTCCTTGCTTTGGGAACCTTTAGAAACCAGATGCACCCTCTCCCTACTCCTTACGATGGGAAGCGTGGTCCTTAGAAACAAAATGCACACTTCCTCTGTCCCTTACTTTTTGGCACCTGGGATGGAAACCCCTACACGTCCGAGTCTCGGCCCAAGGAGGCGAAGCCACATGTGACGACAGGCGTGCCTTTGAAACAGAAGATCTCAGGGGAACTCCATGCAGTTTGTGAAATGGGCACTCCGTGGAGGTTTGGGGTATCCAATCAAAATAGCTGTGCATTTCAGAAAGAAAGAAAGAAAGAAAGAAAGAAAGAAAGAAAGAAAGAAAGAAAGAAAGAAAGAAAGAAAGAAAAAGAAAGGGAAAGAAAAAAGGAAGGAAGAGATAGATAGAAAGAAAGAAAGAAAGAAAGAAAGAAAGAGAAAGAGATAGAAAGAAAGAAAAAGAAAGAAAGAAAGGAAGAAAGAGGGAAAGAAAGATGGAAGGAAGGAAGAGATAGAAAGAAAGAAAGAAAGAAAGAAAGAAAGAAAGAAAGAAAGAAAGAAAGAGAAAGGGAGGGAGGGAGGGAGGGAAGAAAGATGGAAGGAAGGAAGAGATAGATAGATAGAAAGAAAGAAAGAAAGAAAGAAAGAAAGAAAGAAAGAAAAAGAAAAAGAAAGAAAGAGACGTGTAGACTATGGCTGGAAGGAGATGGAGTTAAGTGAGAATCTTAATGAGCTGGATTGCCTTTTGCCATTCTTCCTCCTAAGGCAGCGCTGTTTGATTGCCGCTGGCCAGGCTCCATCACAATTGGCCATGCACAGCCAACGGGCCAGGCTGGTGCTGGCTTTCGGGGTGGGGGTGGGGGGCTTCCCCCCCTCCCCTCCTGGCTTAGTGGTCAACTTAGCTTGCCAACCCCCCTGATGCCAGACGGCCCGCTCTTCATTTTAATCTGCTGCCTAATTAGCCGCCCATGGCCAGGAAGAGCTTAATTGCAAGTGGCCTTTAATCAAGCCTAATGCAATTAAACACACCCCACTTAGGTCTGTAATGGGGAAGGCCTTTTAAGGGACCTGCAAGGGGAAGACGGAAGAGGATGGGGGGCGGTGGATCAAATCCTTCCAGGAGACCTCCCTCCTGCAGATTGCGGTTTGCCGACAGCACCAGTCTTCTGCCCCCGCTTGGCATAAGGGGAACATTTTCATCAGAAACCTTCCATGTTTTTTTTGGTTTTCCAAAGTGGCAGGGAATCTCCAGTGGTCAGCCGGTGCCTGTCAGTTCTCCAAATGAGGAGAAGGCAGCTCTTGTTGAGATCTATACCGTACTTTAGATTTTTTAATTTATAGTGGGATTTATCGTGGATGACTCCAATGCTGCCAGGCACCGGTTTACACTGTCCTTGAGAGGGTGGTCTCTTTCCTACCCCCAGCGGTTACGAACCCCTGGCCAGACCAGGGGAATCGATGTCCCCCATTCCGTGGGTGTCAAAGATGGTGCCTGAGATGCAGAGGCTGGGAGAGAAAGGTCTGTGTCCCAAAAGTTTCCCATCGCCGTTACTCCGTTCTCTTCTGTGAGACACCTCTTGGGCAGAGAAGTGCCGCAGATAAATGGGAGAGGGCAGCCGGTATCCCTCAGAAAGCTGCCAGACTTTTTTTCTAGCTCACTTCCAAATCCTCTGAGCCATTTCCCCGCGGAGAAAGGCTCAGGGCCTGGCGAGTGCACCCGTCAATCAATCTGCAATCATTCCATCCAACCCCAACCCCCCCTTTCCCCCCTGAAGCCCAGCATAAATGCACACAAGAAGGCTAAAAGAGGCCAAACGGTTCAATTTGACCCCCTTTTTGTCACGGAAATTGGGACGAAGAGGGAGAGGATGGGTTCTCATCGGGTGGTTTTTCTGACCACCGGCCTGCCCCTCTTTGGTGTCGTCCTCTTTTCTTCAGGAGAGGAGGCGATGGTACTTAAGCCAATGCTCGTCCGATCGTTGGAGGGAGGGTAGTGGCCGGCTAGGCGGGAGGTGGAGGCCACAGCCGGGAGAGTCGCCCGTCTGCTTTAGCGGGAGAAAGCAGGCCGGCCAAAAAGGCAGGTAGAAGAAGATGAACTTAGCAGTTTGAATTATTCGCTCCTTTGCACTTGACTTCTTCTAAAGGCACTTCCACAGGAATAATTACTGCTTTCCTTCTGTTTCTCCTTCTCCCCAATTTCCTACAGGAAGCTTTCAGAGCTGAACCAAAAGCGTGTTGATGAGAGGAATCGGTACTTAACTCAAATCTATAATGAAAGCAAGGAACGAGCCAGGTGAATTTGCATGCACAACTCACAAAGTCTTAACACAAGCACGAGACCAGGCAGGTTCCGTGGGACCCGGCGCTCCTGAGTGGGGGCACCTGTTGCAGAAATCTGCAGGCAGGCCTTTGTGCTGGGGGTTTGCTGTTTTTCAGGGAGGGGGCACGCTGGCCGTGACACAACACTGTCGAAGCCATGCCTTGAACTCTGGCCACGTGGGGAAACCGGGAACACCCCCCCGGCTGATCTGCGCTCCTTGTGGTTCTCTGCAGGGCACGGAAGCAGCAGCAGCAGCAGCAGCAACGGGAGCTGCTGAGCCAGAAGCAGAAAGAATTTATCCAGCGGTACTATCTCCGCTGCAAGCAATTCTCTGCCGCTCCCGGACCCTTGGGATCGTCAATAAAGGGCCAGGCTCCTCCTGTCCCCACTGCCAAATAAAACTGAACAGGAGTCCGTTTCTCAGCTTGCCGACATTTGCCTCCCTCCGCCACCGGATGGTGGGGAATCATGCACCACAGGAACGCGGGGGTCCCTGAGGAGAACAGGGTGGGCTTGGCAGTGCCCCCCCCACTCCCAGTTCGTCTCCTCTTCCTTTCTGGAAGGAAGCAAGGGTGTCCGTGGCTTGCTTGCTTCGACTCTCTTTTCTGGCACAGTAAAAGGCAGAATGAAGCTCTCGTCTCTGTTGGCGTCGTGGTTTCAGAGGAGGGCTCTGCGCGGCGCGCACGCACATGTCCTGGCCTGTCACCCCCTCACACCCCAAGCTAGCTCACTCCCTTCGGGTGCAGCAAAGAAGACTTGTCCCCGAACGCCCGGCACATTGGCCCCTCTCACAGAATAAAGGTACCAGCTGGTCTTGGTGCGGGGAATTAGGAACAGCTTGTCCTTTGCCTCGGGCAGCAAAATCTCTTGGGCTACCTCCGTGCTCCATCTAGGACAGGGCTGGAGGAACTGTCGGCCCTCCAGGTGTTTTGGACCACAACTCCCAGAATTCCGAGCCTGTATGGCTAAGGACAAAGGACTGTGGGAGTTGTGGTCCAAAAGATCTGGAGTGCCAAAGGTTCACCACCACTGGCCCAGGATGCTTGTTTTATTGTTTGTGGCTATTTTATACTACCAGTTGCCCGCAACAAGGGCATTCAGGGCGACTTACATAAAGGAATAGAACCATAGAATCGCAGAGTTGGAAGGGACCTCAAGGGGCCCTCCAGTCCAACCCCCTGCCATGCAGGAACCCCCATCACAGGAGACCCGACAGATGGCCATCCAGCCTCTGCTTAAAAATCTCCAAAGAAGGAGACCACCACCACCCCCTCCTTGGTGGCAGCATCTTCCACTGCCGAACATCTCTAACTGTCAGGAAGTTCTTCCTCATCTTCAAATGGAATCTCTTTTCCTTTAGTTTGAAACCATTGCCCTGAGTCCTAGTCTCTGAAGCCACGGAAAACAAACCTGTTCCCTCTTCCATAGGACATCCTTTCCAATATTTAAACTAGAGCCTTCTTTTCGAAAAAAACAAATCCTTCCTGGGGCCAGCCTGGGCCGTGGGAGAGAGAGCCACCTCTGGAGGTCGCCCTGAGTGACACCACCGCCAGAGGATTACCCAGAGCAGAGCTGCTGCAGAAGGAAATATGTGTGAAATGCGAGATTAATCTCGCTGCGTGCAGGGCCTGAGCCCGGGAGGAAAGTCTTGGCCGAAGTGGAGGGAGAGGGCAGAGGGTGCTCCATGATGCCCAAACAGCCTCAAGATGTCACCCACATGGACATGATGGAGCAGAGTTCAGGGAGCATGGTCCTGCAGCCGTAGGGGGATGTGTGACGCCAGATGCAAAGAAGAGAAACCAGCAAAGACCTACAGAGTCAGATCGTGGCCTGGGTGAATGGACTCCCTTGCCTGGCACCTGGGACGCCATGCAACAGCTTTGCAGGTAGAACGCCAGCGTGGCCAGGAAGGAGCGGGAAGCGGAATCCCGCTTGATGAGCTAACTTCCCAAAGGCAAAACCCCGTCGGCTGATGAGCGCGGTTGGCACCCTAAGGCCGGATGCCCCGCGTCGATCCACAGTCATGCGCGTCCCTTGGGTGTCCCTGCCACCCGGGGCCTCGGACGGCCAGCACCTCCTGTCGGCCGGCTTAGGACGCTCCTCCCAGCCTCTCCCTGGCTGAAATGGCAAGCCGGATGGATGGGGCTCCGTGGGTTAGCGTCACGGATGCTGGCCCCGGCTTCCCTCTCCTGTACCATCTGGCTTCCACTTGTGCTCTGTGTTGCCTTGTTTTAGGTTTCACCGAGGAGCAGCCGTGAAGGGGCTGAGGAACCCAGTATGGGAACGGGCTTGCCGCGATGGCGAAAGGTGTTAGCTTTCGGTTTATCTGAATGGAAGTGGCAGGGGAGTGGGTATCAGGAGACAGAGATCTAGTCTCGTGCGCTCCCGGACGCATCTGGTGGGGCCCCTGTGAGATCCAGGATGCTGGACTAGATGGCCCTTTGGCATGATCCAGCATGGCTCTTCTTGGGTTCTTAGGTTCTTATGAGTGTCCTCCACCCTTGGCTGGTGGTCCAACAATGCTTCCCCCTTCGGTGACATTCTGTTCGCAGGCCGTGGACGTTAAATCTGCCGTGAAGCTGTTGCGAACCCTGGAGATGCCGGGTTTTAATTCGGCTGAGAAGAAGGTCCTTTGCACAGTTAGACAGCGCTGGAAAAGGCCACCGCCCACCTGATCCACCTTGATTTTGAATCCCGGCCTTCAGCCAAAGGGGTTTGAGCATGTTGGCCTTCCGGGGGGGGGGGGTTTCCCCCTGTTTCTGGGATTTCTAAGGATCCCTTCACAGGATCAAGGCTAGTGGCACATCCAGCCTGCGGGTTGTGTTTGGTCCATCGTCCCCCCCGCCAGCCCCCCAATAGCTTAATTTTGGGAGGGGGTCCCCCTTTCCTTCCAAACCATCCGAGCGGCCCACCACTCTCTCTCTCTGTCTCTGATTCTTTCTGTCCTGTCCCCAGCAAGCTTTGCCTGCTTCAGCAGCTGGACACTCCCTCCCCCTCCTTAGGGTGGGATTGGAGCAGTCACATGAGCCTGCTGGCGTCCTTGTGTGTGTGTGTGTGTTTGTGTGTGTGTGTGTGTTTGTGTGTGTAAGTGTGTGTGTGTGTGTGTGTGTGCGTGTCTTTCTCTCTCCCTCCACTCGATGTCTGCCAGAAACAGCTACCATCTGCCGCTCTCCTCTTTGCAGGCTGGTGAGCCCCGCCGTTGTCACCACCACCACCACCACCACCACCACCACCACCACCCCCCCATGGGCACCCCAGCGCTGAGGGCAGCCGCAGCCTCTGCCATGCACCTGTAGCCCACTTGCACCCCGTCGGGAGCCCCAGGTGGGATCCACGTGGCTTTCCCAAGGAAGCAAAGAGACGGCGGCCGGGAGCCAGATCTGAGCGGCCGTGCCCTTGCCGTGGGTTCATGCCCAGCTGCCCAGCTGCCAACACCTGCTTCTGCCCGGTGGGCACCTCCTCTGGCTTCTTCATTGACCCAGAGCCTCTTGGGTGGCGTTTTCCCTTCACGCCCGGCCGGCCCCTGCCGATCGGTTGAAGACGGACCCCTGAAGAGAGGTGCCAGCCAGAACAGGGCAAAAGTTTTTGGGGGGGGGGTGGGGTCCTCTGCACCAGGAACAGGAGCCTCTCGAAGTGTGAGCGAAGGCCAGCAACGTCTCGGGCAGGAGCCACCTGGGCACAGCCATGAACGCCCTTCCTCTCCTGCTGGCCACCGCTTGGCATCTCCAGTGTTGTGCTGCCACGGTAGGAGGGCACTGCCCTGGGAAGGGGTGGTGGGTGGGGGTTGGCAGGGGTGAGACACCTGGCCTGGGGCAACCGGGGGTGGGTGGGTGGGTGAGTGGGTGGGGGGAAGAGGAGTGAATGAGCCGGGAGGGAGGAAGAGGATGGGCACGAGGTGGCAAACGTCGGTGGGAAGAACCGGTGTGTGTGTGTGTGGGAGGGGGGGTCAGCATTGCCATGCCGTGAGAATCGGAGCGCCCACTGTCTAGTCGGGTGCAGCAAAAGGAGGAAAGGCAGGAGGCAAGGACGGGAGGGCAGGGTGGGAGCAGCGTGATGTTAGGGTGACGGATGGGATTGCAGGCAGGGCTGTGTCTCTCTCCTGGAAGGATCAAGCCCCAGAGGTTGAGCTCAGCGGACAACGTATCCCATGGAGGGAAGTTGAGCAGCTCCCGGGGCTTTTGTGTCTGCCCCCTTAACGTGACCCCCCGTCCATTCCGTCTTGCAACTGACAAAGTGGGTCGCTTGCCTACCAAAGCTGGATGCCTGAGAAAGCATCGCGGCTTGGAAGCAGCCGTTAAGAGACCCTTGGCCGGTTATGTGTGCCGCAGCCTAACCCGGCCACGCGCCTGGAAAACGCACGGCGTCTGCCTTGAGGGTGGATTGACCCACATCCTAAGATGGGGTTGGACCCTTGGGGTGCCCCAAGTCACACACACACACACACACACACACACACACACCCTCCCTCTGATGGTCCCTCGGCTGCACAGATGTGCTCCCACGTTCGGGCCCGGCGCTCTGACCACGGGCCAAGGGGCCCTTAGTGTCTTGCGACGAGTGACCTTTTAATGTCCTTGGCCACCGTCCCCGTCTTCTTTCCGATCACCCTATGGGGACAGAGGAAGGGAGAGGGAACCCCTTTGGGGCTCGATGTGCGTCCCCCCCGTCCCCACCTGCCGTGGGAGCGTTCAGGTACACAAGGGCGAACCGGGCAGCATCGTACAGGAAGGACCTGGGATAGAAGTTTGGAGAAGGAGGCAGGGGACTGGAATGAGCAGGCTTAATTTCCCACATTGGGACGCAAATCCGAAATGTGCGTGACAATGCCAGCAAAATCAGAAACTCTTGATAGTCCGTTTTTATGATCTCTATTAAGTTGAACGACAGCCAATAAGCAGAGTACTACAGAGAAAGAAAGCTCTTTTCTTGTGCCTGAGGCTCCGTGGTTCTTGTCTGCAAAATGGGAGCATTTTCGTTGCTTTGACCCAGTCACCTGAGCCCTTCTGCCAGCTAGGTGGAGAGTTTTCTATTAGCACCTTTCCTGGGTGTGAATTTTCATTTATAGGTAACAGTTAATTAAATGTTTGCATTCGGGGATAACTCAGCGCACAGGGAATTGACTGAGGCAGCTCCAAAGGAAAGGTTAGGCAAATTTCATTGAAAAAGGAATGAAATCAACAAATCTCTTAAGTCCACAAAATGCCTTGTCTAAGTCGAAAGTGCTCTGAAGAGACGGTAAACAGACTGTATGAATCTTGGTCTCATTTTTCTTGTCATAAAAATTGAGTCATTCATAGGAGGATGAACTGAATAGTCCCCCTGGATTCTAGGATTCAACTGTCATTGTTTACCTTAGGGTCTAGAAACTTGATCTTCAAAATGAAAGTGAATGTTTTCAAGAGGGTGACCTTCAAAAAAGACTTTGAGCTTCTCCTTAGTTTGCTCAAACTGTTGATTTTCCAGAGTTTCCAATCTCTCTCTTTTTTTCCTTTTTTCCCCTGCCATGATTCAGCCAATTTTTGCTTCAACGACTGTGAATTTTTTTTTCTTTTGAGTATCTCGGCTTTAGGTTTTCTGTATAGCAAGCCACTAGCCCTTAAGATTGTGGAGAGCTGTTTGAAGGCTGCCTTCTTGAGAAATCCACACTTTTGTTTTGAAAAGAAGCAAGTTTCTAGTCCTCAGGGCAGGTGACTTTCAGAAGCCAGGTACACAAACATGGCAGAAGCCCTCCCTAGGTAGCTCTTCTAATTCCACCCCTTCATGACTTGTAGAAGGAAGGCGGATTGCGGTCAAAATGAATCTATGTGAACAAGAAAGAAAATGTAGGTGGGGGGGAAGGCTGGGTGTGCATTCCTCACAGGAGTATCCTGTTATTCATTTCTTCACAATGTTTTTAATCCCACTCTTCATCTGGACGTACCAGGTGGGAAAACACACATGCACGCACGCACGCACGCACGCACGCACACACACACACACACACACACACACACACACACACACACACACACACACACACACACACACACACAAAGCAGCAGAGAAGCTTTTCTCAAAGGCTGGTAATTGTTTTATCCAGGGCTGCCTCAACTTGTGAATTTAACCCATTCTGAACGCATGCTCTTAAGTCGAACTACTCTTAAGTCGGGAAACCTATCGGAAAAAAAAATTCAAAAAAAAAAGTTAAAATTTTTAACAACGAAAAAAATAATATTTGCAAGTCGAGCAGACCATATCTGAAATTTGTAAGACGGCAGTTAAAACGCCAACAGTTTTTCGCTCTTAACTCGAGCTGCTCTTAAGTCAGGGCACCACTGTATAATGTATGCCTGAAATTCCAACTCACGTGCTACAGATCAAGTGCAGTATGTTTTGATTCACCAAAAGCTAGTGCTTGCAGTACATTTCTTAGGATCAACCCAAGCGCCGGAAAAAGGTGGCAAACATCCGAGTTCTCCAGAGCTATTCATCAGGCACGCGTGCCGATGCCTCGTTCCCTTTAGGATCTTCCTTGGAGGACCGAATTTAAATGCCACACACCTCACAATCATTGCCTGGTCCATCCTTTGAACAATCCCTCCCTATGTTCCTTTAATTTTAATCATCCTATTTAGCTTGGTGGAAGAGCCCTGGAGAATCTGAAACTGTGCCGGCACATGATTTGATGCCCCGACACCAATGGGATGTATGGATAGAGCAACAGACTTAAGATCTGGGTTCGAATCTAGTTTCTAGGGGAAATGGATCTCGTAAAACTAATCCTTAGATATCTGATTTACCTTAAGAGCCTTATTAAGGTCACTATATATGCCAGTTCCCAACTTGACAGCACAGAAGGCACATGATAAAGATATTATCCTCTCTCTCTCTCTCTCTCTCTTGGTCTCTCTGTGTATTTATTGCTTCTCATTGGCCAAAATAGCTACCTTTATTTTTATAACAAATGCGTTAGTCTTCCAGATGCCACCAGTTCTCTTGTCGTTTTCGTTTTGCGATAAGAAGCAGGGCAACAGGAGCTCAGAGTGGCACAGATCCGTGGCACAGATCCGCTGGAAAGGGAGGACAGACGGACTCTCCATGTGATTCCTCAACTGATGCCATTTCTCTTTCCAACTTGCTTGCAGATGCTGCTCCGAGAAACCAACAAGACCCAGCCGCCCGAGGAAGGTAAGAGCTGGAGAGGGCCCCGATCCGGATCGCCAGGTGGGCGGTTAGAAAAGCCACCCCGAAATAGATTTACCCAAGCCTCCAGCGCTCATAACGAGCCACGTCCACAGATCGGACGAAGAGCCTGTGTGGAGTCAGAGGGGGTAGCAGGGACCGAGCAGATCTGAGTTCAAATCCCCGTTCAATCAAGCTTGCCGGATGACCTGGGTCGGGCGTCCACCCTTCCGTCGTCAACACTTAGTGCCACCCTGTTCAGGCTCTTTCTGGGAATAACACAAAGATAAGACATGGCACGGGACAGCAGATGGTCTTTGCAGGATCTTGAACCAGGGGATCTAACTATTATTTTCAAAAGCTAGTCATCTCCACATAAGTGCTATCCGTCAGGAATGTTTACCGCGAGCAAAGGGAGCTAAAATGGGAGAATGGGAAAGAGCAACATGGATCACAAAATCAGTGTTTCAATATCGATACTAATAAAAGCTGCGCAAATGCTTCCTGAAATTTAAACAAAACAAACAAGCAAGCAAAAACGCACGGCGCCCATCCCTTTCCTCTCGCAGTGGTCCGGTTCTTAGACGTCTATAACCGCAGCAGTTGCCAGCCCAAGGAGACCATGGTGTCGGTGACGGCCGAGTACCCGTCGATGGTCGACCGCATCGTGTTGCCCTCCTGCGTGGCCCTCAAGCGTTGCGTCGGCTGCTGCGCGGACGAATCCCTCGAATGCGTGCCCGCTCAGACCCGAGACTTGGTCATGGAGGTAGAACCTTTGTTTTTATTTATTTATCCTTGGACTACCCCTCTGAGAATGGAACTTTAAAGGAGCTGTCCAAGGTCCTGAACCGGTTTGGAGACTAGAGTCCTGGACCTTGGAGCGCTTCGGTAAAGTTTGGATGAAAACCCAGAAGGATTTGCCGCCCGTTCCAAGATTGGAGTCGCTGCCCTTCCCTGCCTGAAGGATTAAAAACATGTGTGATTTCCTAAGCTAGAGCTTTTTTTCACCTCCGCATTTTTGCAATTTATAGCTCACTTTGTCTGCTGATTGGTCGTTTGGATGCAGACACGGCCTGAGAGTTTGAGCACATTGTTCTGAGGGACAAACACTCCCCCTCCCCAAATTACTTGATGGAAAAACACACTGTCACTTTCCAATTATGAGCCTGGGGGTCTTATATAATTCAATCTACCCACCCTTCCCACCTATATTTCAACATCTTCCAAACTTTTCCTTTTCTTCTTATCCTGGTTTGGAACCAGGTTATGAGAGTGTTTGCTTTTTAAAACAAGGATATGCACTCGAAAGCATGTTCATTTACATTCATGTTCATACACATCCCCCACCCCACTCCATATATTCACCCTTGATTAAAACACATTTGGTTTAAGCTAGCTGTCTCCAACGTCGCTTTCTGGGCTGAGTCATAATCCAGCAAAGTATCTCTTGCATTTTTCCTTTTCTTCTCATGGATTTGTGTCTTCCGTGTTTAGGTGATGCTGAGTTTATTTCCCCACCATCATCTAAATCGGCTGAGTTTTGTGGAACATACGGCGTGTGTGTGCAGGTGAGCCGCTTTGTCCTTTCCTATTTCTCTTTGAGATGTAGACATGGGCGGGGGAACCATATAACAAAAAAAGTAGGAAGAAAATGTGGACTCTCTTGGGGGGGGAGTTTATGCTTTCAAAGAAAGGAAAGTGAATTGGGCTAAAGGTGTCATTCTTTATTTTCTTAACACTCACCAGGACATTTTTCTCAAGATTCTGGTGTACAGAATACCCTGCTGTACAGAAAGGCTCCCATATCAGAGGATTTCATTATCAGCAGCCTGGAAATATTGTACATAGCATAGTGTCTGCTCCCTTCTAGTGGCCAGTTCTGGTAATACATATTAAAATGTTTTTCTGGGTTTTCCCCCTTTAATATACTACATATATATTTAGCATTCGCTTTATCCACAGGTTTCAGTATCTGCAGGGGGGAAACCAATGGAGAGATGGGCCGTGGAAGGAATAGTTCTAAGGTGGGGGCCACATTCTCCTAACTGGGTTTAGCTGATGGTCCTTGGCTACAAATCGCCTCTTACAGGTTGTGACAGGCACATGAACGAAGGAAAATGCAAATGCAGGAGCAGGTGATGCCCTTTATTAAATATTAAACCACTTTTTAAAAAAAGATAAAGCCCGGTAAAGGCTGCTGTGTCTGCTCTATCAGGACCTGCTGTTTCATTTAGTTTTGCCTTAATTTAATATTAATTTTAAAATTAAATTTTTAAAATCCCAGAAATATGCATTTCCAATGTGTATTACTAGAATTGGCCACCATGGTCCTCCTGACCTGACGATGGCTAGCTTTTGGAGGTAGTTCATCTTCCTCAGGCTGTGTGCCAAGATCTCAAGTATAGTTCATAAAAATTATATCTCAGTGTCCCAAAGGTCCATGACATGGCTGTTGTTCATGCCAGGCAACGATATAAAAATATATAAATTTTATGGACTGTATTTGAGGTCTTGATGCACAGCCCGGGGTGGAGGAATTTATCCCAGAAAGCCAGTTGTCGATTTGATTCCTTTTAAGTGCTCCAATAAAAATGATCCCCTGCTTCTGGATCTGTATTACTGGAGTCAGGGAGAACCACCCGGCCTTTTTCTTCTTATTTTTTTAAAATGAATTAGAAGCCAGTGTGTGGAAGATGCCTCTGGATAGGAAAGGGGGAAATTTCTAGAGAGAAAAGCTTTTGCCAAAGTTGGACTGGATGAGGGCACAATGTGACATCTGGCACGCTTGTGTGGTGGACACTGGTGAAGGCAGCAGAGCTGTCTGGACAGTATACGTCACATTAATCAGAAATTGTTTGTAGGCACCTGTCATGTGTGTGACCCTTCTCCCTTCCCCAGATAACAAAGTGTTAATCCTTGGGGGTTTCCCCCCCTCCCCCTGTTTCTTTTCAGATCAAAAAAGACAGCTTTAAGACCCTACACAATCAGGTAAACGAATTCTCTTGACCAGGGCTGGACTCAGTGATCAATACGTGTAGCCTGCATGCTGTAATTAAACTGTAAACTGCCCAGAGACTACCTGAAGTGGTACGGGACGGTATCTAAGCAGAACACTTTGCTTTAATAGGGTCCCTTGCAGCTCTTCCATTTACGATGATTGTTAAATACCGTATAGAGAACTGTCCTGAAAAAAAATAAGGACGAAGCGAACAAGTTTGCTTTAGCTATTGTGAGTTTTTCAGGCTGATTGGCCGTGTTCTGGAAGTTTTTCTTCCTGACGTTTCACCAGACTCTGCGGCCGGCCTCTCCAGCCTGAAAAACTCACAACACCTATCGGATCCCGTCCGTGAGCTCCTTCAAGAATACAAGTTTGCTTCTAGTCTGTTAAAAGCTTGGCTGGGTTCTTCTGGAGTATTCCTTCACCGTACCTCCTGCACCACATATACACACAAAGAGAGGAAGGGGGGGGGAGAAGGATTTTCCAGAACCTGTAGACCTGAGAAGAAGGAGGGACTCCAGCCATCTGTGGGCCTGAGGAACTGCTGGCCACATGAATCCCGTCTGAGGGCCGCAGACTCTCACCATTTCAAAAAAAAAAAGCCCAGATGAATTCAAACAAACAGGATGGGGAAGGTGTCAAGTGCACCACTGGTGGGTGGGGAGGGCGGTTTCTTCACCTATTTGCCATCCTCTCTCACCAGATCGGGTTGCAGGCCCTGCCTGGACAGGAAGAAGCGGCTGGACCCACGGACGTGCAGATGCACCTGCCGGCTTGAGCCGGAACACTGCAGGGCCCGGGGCCTCAGATTCAACCAGAGCTCCTGCAGGTAAAAGGTCTCCTGCTTAATGGCCCCAACGCCCTCCTCTTCCCCCAAAGGGCTTCCCCATCTCTTCCGTTCCAGAAGTACGTAATTCATAGACGGTTCAAGGTGTGACCCCTCTCTGGTGTGATGGGGGGGGCACACCTTTCCCGCCCTCTGGTCTCACCCTCTGCTTTATGGAAACCCTGTTCTTTCTGCTGTAGAACACCAAGAGGGTGGCCAAGTATTTAGGTGCAGCCACTGTGACCGACGGCCCATGTTGGGTGGGCCTCTGTGAGGACTAGAAGCATGCCCTAAACCAGGGGTTCTCAAACTGCAGCCCGTGGGCCAGATGCAGCCCACCAAGGTCCTGAATCTGGCCTGCTGGCCATTGCAGAACCCCCCCCACTCCACCACCACCACCACCACTTTATTTATTTTTTTCCCTCTGCCAACTGTGGATAACCAAATCAGTGGTTAATGAATCAGTGGAGACGGGGTCCTACTGTAAATAATAATGAAATAATATAGTTAAAGCCGTGATGTCTTGGCTTCTTCCCACCACAGATGCGTGAGTCTCCACCACCAGTCGACCAAAAGGAGAAGCAAAGTACCGCCGTAACCCAGTTCGGCACCAGAACAGGGATCCAAGTTTGGACTTCTGCGGACCGGCGGCGAACATGCGCCGCTGGCAACGAAGCCCTCGCTGAGGAGTTGCCGGCGGCTGCCGGGGGAGGAAAGGAGAAGCGCGCAATGGGTCATGTCTGCTGAGATTTCCCTCTTCTGGCTGCGGGCTGAGACTGGACCACAAGGCGGAACTGTGCCACACTCCCTCCCCCCCCAAAAAAATCTCAAGACGCTGGGATATATTCTATGCATATTTAAAACCTTCAACTGGTGGACTCTCCCTTCCCTCCGGTTCTCCAAGCCACCTGCTCCCTCTGTATCTGTATATCTATGTATATTTTCACATGTCCTTTCATTCCTTCATCCCTTCCTTTGCGTTTGGCCAAGAACTGGGAGGTCAAAGGGCTGCGGTTCCTCCCCTTCTGGTTATATAAAGACTGTTGCTGCTGGTGTCCATATCCATAAAGATCTGTCTCTAAGGGAAAGCAGGAGAGTTCTCTGCTGTGGTGTTGATCCCCAAAGATGTATTTGTTCTTCCTTAGTGTCTGGGAGTTGAGTCATGGCGACTGGACTTCTTTTTCTTGAGAGGCAGAGAAAAACGTTTCGCTGCTCATCCAAACAGCTTCGTCAGTCGGATGAAGCTGTTTGGATGAGCAGAGCAAGCGGGAAAGGGAGTCGAGGTGTCCCGCAGCAACGCTCGCAGGAAAGATTTTAAATCCTGGCCTCTCCGAGTAGAAAAAGGAATTTTTGCGGAGGCAGAGCTGATATCTGTCTGGTCCAGCGTCCTGCTTTGGTCTGGGATCTGTGGAAGTGCCTGTTTAGCCCCATCCGAAACAACGGATATGGTGTCAAAATGGAAGCCACTCTCCAGATGTCTCGTATCACAACTCCCATCACTCTCTACAAGTCTGGCCCATGGAGAGCGCACATATTGGCTCCAAGGCTGATCAACGGCATCCATTCACGGCCAAGGGCCAACCCAAGAGATGATGGTCCCTGAAGACAAGATGGCACCCCTCTCCTTCCTTCCTTCCTTCCACTCCATGGACAGAAGGCAGAGTGGCTGAGGGCAGATGGCATAGGGGGGGCTTCTGTTGCCCCCCCCTGATCTCTGCTGCCTGAGGCAGTGGCTCCATATTCTCTTCAGAGAGGGACGGATTATTTCCTGGTTGTGTTTTGCTGTCATGATTGAAAAAAATTAATGAAATTAATGCACAGGAAGGGGGGAAACAGCTTCTGGTTTGTTTGTTTGCTTCCTTACTGCTTGGACCAGCCCCTTCTGTTTTTCCCAGTGCCTTCCCCCCCCCCTTGCCCAGCCCTCCCCCCTTTATGGAGCTCTCTCAAACCTCCATTCTCTTTTTCAAGTCCCATGAATGGCTGAGTCCTTCCTTTCTTTCCCAGGCCAGCTGAAAGGACTCAGCCGTGTGCCCGGCGTTGGCACTGCCCGTCGGGGACGTGCTGCTCTGCATGGATGCCCTTGGCTGCACCGTTTCTGTGTGTGTGTGTGTGTGTGTGTGTGTGTGTGAGAGAGAGAGAGAGAGAGATTACTTATGCTGGTAGAAAGGGCATCCTTTTCTCTCTGTGATCCTCCGTTGAATCTCACTTCTTCACTCCATCCAATTGTGGGGAAATTTCTCCTCCTCCTCCTCCTCCTCCTCCTCCTCCTCCTCCTCCTTTCTTCTTCTTCTTCTTCTTCTTCTTCTTCTTCTTCTTCTTCTTCTTCTTCTTCTCCTCCTCCTCCTCCTCCTCCTCCTCCTCCTCCTCCTTTCTTCTTCTTCTTCTTCTTTTTCTTCTTCTTCTTCTCCTCCTCTTCCTCCTCCTCCTCCTCCTCCTCCTCCTTCTTTCTCTTTCTCTCTCTCAAAGAGGCTAGCCAAGATGTTCATAAGAACCTATAAGAACCTAAGAAGAGCCATCATGCTGGATCAGGCCAAAGGCCCATCTAGTCCAGCTTCCAGTATCTCACAGGGGCCCCACCAGATGCATCTGCGAAAGCCCCCTTCCCCTTGCTTTCTGGGCAACCCGGAACACCAGGAAATGTTTTGATTTACCATTCCCAGGAATAAGAACTGGGGGAGTGTCAGGGTTTTGGATTTTTAGGTAGACTTTGGCCCTACGCTTGGGTGAGTCAATATTTAGAGAGCCCCGCTGGAGCCATGGATCGTGGCCGGGGCAGGCAGGCAGTCGCCTCCGCTACCCGGCTTTGCCCAGCTGTTTCTCAAGGCCACCCTGTATGGGAGGAGGGAGCTGGTTAAAAAGCAACGCGGGCGAGGAGGACTGCCTTGCAAGGTTTATGAAGCGGGCAAAACTCAATTTTTCCTCTAGATCTTCCTTCCTTCCTTCCTTCCTTCCTTCCTTCCTTCCTTCCTTCCTTCCTTCCTTCCTTCCTTCTTCTTTTTTGAAAAGGGATATTGAATGAAATTTCTCACCCTGTTTTTTTTTTTTTAAATCCCCCTTTTGGCATGGGATGCTACTGCCGCCTGCAGGATATGTTGCACACTGCTGGGTATGTACTAAGGCAGAATGGTCCCTTTGAGATTAGAAATTGACTCCCCTTGAAATACTTGGAACACATGTCATCAGGCTATTTATACGGATGCTGGGCACGAATCATCACTTCACATCACCCAGCCTCGTCAGTTATGCTACTGAAAGAGATTGTTTTCTGTGCAAATGAAATATATCCTTAAGTACCAAAATCTTGGGGCAAATAACCCGAGAGAGAGGGAGAGAGAGTCATTTCATTATACAGTGGTACCTTGTATAAAGGAATTAACTCGTTCCAAATAAAATTCAGTTAAGCAAATGTCCCTTTATACACATTTCCCATAGGAATGCATTGCAAACAGAGTAATCCCTAATCACGATATTTTTGTGTTGTATGGATTCGCCCCATAGGTGATTCTGTTAAGCAAATTTCCCCTCTCTCCGGAATTTTTTTTTATGTTGTACAGATTTTATGTTATACAAACTGTTTGTATAAAGCACAGACTTTAGGTGAGCCCTTCAAGTCCAAAAAATAATAATTATGATATCATTTTGGATGACAGTTCCCCCCCTTCCATATTTGTTACAAAAGCAATATACATTATAGTAAACTAAGAAAGTCAGCCATGCAGAACAATAAAAGGGGTTGCACATAGATTGACTGGAAGAGTTTTGGGTTTTTTTTTTCCAAAATGGAACTTCCACTTTAATACAAACACTTCCCCCCTTCCCAGGCGGCCTTCCTAAGCCAAGTGACAGCAACCCGCTTCCTCCTCCTCCTCAGGGGAATCACGTGACGGACCGACAGCCTTTCCCAAACCGGAAGACTGGCAGCAGCCGCAGCCTCCACCTTTCCCACCACCAGGGGGAGGAGGAGGAGGAGGAGGAGGAGGAGGGCTCCATGGCCACGCCCACTCGCTCTTCCGGCCGCGCCCCCTCCGGGACAGTCCGGAAGTGACGTCAATCGTAGGCGGGGAAAAGCCTTTGGGAGGAGTTTAGGGGGAGAAATCCCAAAAAAGGTCTTAACTTTTTTCCTATGTTAGCAACAGAAATATAAATAAGTTACATAGTAAATAAATAAATGATCATATTTTATTATACACACACACATATATATATATATAATATAAAATTATGTTATATTTATTATATATTGTATTATATTATATTATGTATTTTATATTTACATAATTTATTTCACACACACACACACACACACACACACACATATATATTTATATTTATATTTATATTTATATTTATATTTATATTTATATTGTATAAATTATATTGTAATGTATTTCAAAATTATGTTATATAATGTATTTGATATATGTGTGTGTGTGTGTGTGTGTGTGTGTGTGTGTGTGTGTGTGTGAACCAAATACATTATGTAAATATAAAATACGAAAATATGAAATACATTATATAACATGATTTTACAGTACAAGATAAATATAAATATAAATATAAATATAAATATAAATATAAGTGTGTGTGTGTGTGTGTGTGTGTGTGTGTGTGTGTGTGTCTGTGTCTGTGTCTGTGTCTGTGTCTGTGTGCGCGCGTGAACCAAACGGAAGCCCTGAGGTCGCCCGCCGTGGTCACGTGACGGGGGGGGTCGGGGAGTGGAGGGGGTCGGGGGCGTGGTGTCGCCGTGTCACGTGACCCGAGAGCCCGCCTCCCCCTCCCCGGCGGCCCAACATGGCGTCCTCCTCCTCCTCCTCCTCCTTTCGTTGGGGTTGGGAAGCGGAGGGGGGGAGTGGCGGCGGCCGGCGCATGCGCAGAGGGGAGGGTGGTCTCCGTTGAGAGGCGAGAGAGAGAGAGAGTGAGAGGTGAGAGAGAGAGAGAGAGAGAGAGAGAGAAGAGGGTTGGGGGGGGCGGGCGGGCTGGGGGGCGGGGGCGAGATGGGGGGTCCCGAGGGGAGGGGGGCCCACGGGCGGGGGTCGCCTGGGAGAGCCGGGCGGGAGGAGGAGGAGGAGGAGGAGGAGGAGGAGGAGGAAGGCCAGGCCAGCCAAAGCCCACGCCGCCCCCTCGGCCGGAGGAGGGGCTCCGGGGGGGGTGGTCGTGGGGGTCCCCCCGGGGTCCGGCGGCGGCGGGGGGGCCGCTGAGGCGGCTGGAGCTGAAGGACGTGGGCACCCAGGCCTCGTGGGGGGGACCCGGGGGGGAAGAGGAGGAGGAGGAGGGAGGAGGGAGGGGCGCCCTTCCCTGCCGGAGGAGGAGGAGGAGGAGGGGGGGGGGAGGGGGTGGCGGCGGCCCCCCTGGAGGTGACCCCCCCACCCGCGAGGGCCAGGAGGGCTCGCCCGGGCAGCGGGGGCGACCTGGACCGCCTGGTGCGAGGCGGGTGGGGCTCCGGGGGGGGCCGGGGGGCGTCCCGGAGGGAGAAAGGGGTCTCGTGGCCGGGGGAGAGCCCAGGAGGGAAGCCCCCCCGCCGCCCCGACGAGGAGCCCTGGGCGCTCGAGCTGCCGCCGCCCCCCCAAGGTCCCGAGGAGGCCCAACCGGCCGGGGCTCAGGAGGAGGGGGCCGCCGCCGCCGCCCCCCGGGGAGATCTGGGTGCCCCGCCAGCCCTGCCGCCCCCCGGAGAAGGCGAGGCCGGGGGTGCCCAAGGGAGTGGGCGGCCCCCCTGCCCTGAGCCAGGTCTGGATCCCTCGGGAGAAGCCCGAGCCCGACGACGTCTGGGTGCACAAGGTGAGGGACCCCAGGGGGGCCGGCATCATGTGGGTCTGGGCCAAAGTGACCCACGGCGGCGCCGAGGAAGAGGAGGAAGAGGAGGAGGAGGAAGAAGAAGAAGAGGCAGGTGGGGGGTGGGCTTTCCACAAGGAGGGTCCCAGGAAGGGTGGCCCGGGCGCCGGAGGGGACGGGGTCCCTTAGGAAGGACGGTCCTGGGGATGGAGGTCGGGGGGGCAGGGGGGGCGGGAGGGAGGGAGATATGGGGCAGCCTTATACCTGGGAGGGAGGGAGGGAAGGTGGGAGGAATAAAATGCTAGGCTCCTATTTGGACCCCCCGGGCAAGGTTAGGGGGAGGGGGAGAGAAAGGGGGGCGTCTAGGGAACGTGGAGCAAAGAGACCCTGCTGGATTCCCCTTCCCCGTTTTCTTTCCCCCTTTTTTTGACCCCACCCGGGGTGGCCAAAGCCCAGTCTCTCCACCATCTGGACTTGGGTGGCCCCTGCTGATTGCCACCCACCCACCCACCCCCCCCCCGGGGAGGGAGCGAGCGAGCGGAGGCCAAGTCACCTCTGGCTGCACGGGTAAGTCGGGGTCCGGCGGCTCCCCTTGGGAGGGGGAACCAGCACGGACCCGCGCGCTGTTGCATGCCAGGGTAGGAGCCGGGTGACACAGTGGTTGGCCGGGGGGAGGGGCGAGGGTGCTGAGTTGCATGGACGGACCTTCAGGTTGTTGCTGGTGTTTTTAAATGTGCATGAATTAAGGTGGAGGAATGAGGGAGGCGTCTGGTTTTGGTCCCCGGGGCCGTGTGTTTGTGTGTGTGTGTGTGTGTGTGTGTGTGTGTGTGTGTGTGTGTGTGTGTGTGTGTGTGTGTGTTGGTTTCCTAAGATTTATTTATTTATTTATTTATTTATTTATACAATCTCTGGGTACCTCAGGTCATTCAAGGGCACCACCGACCATTCATCTCTCTCGGCCAGTGAATCCAGCTTTAGATCCCCAGATGTTCTGGGACTACAACTCCCAGAAGCCTTCAACGCCGGTTGTGCTGGCCAGGATTTCTGGGAGTTTTTGTTCCAAGGACGTCTGGGTACCGCCCCAATCCTGTGGTCTCCATTTGAGCCTTTGGCTGAATGTGTGGTGTCCACCCCTGTCCGGAAGCGTCCAGATACATGCCACTGTTAGATTGCAAACTGGGCCTCCGCCTTCCCTTCTCCTGAGTCCCGAGTCTGAGACTTCAGTATCAAGTAGAGAGGTGAAATTTCGGATACTTTTGAAGTAATGGGAAAACTTTGGCAATAAGTAAATAAACCGAGGGAAAACACGCCTTTTTTCTCATGTTTCCCTCCCACCCCCACCCCCAAAGTTTGTGGGAGTTTTACATCCCTAGACCATGACCTGAGTCCCAGGTCCTGAACCTGAATCACAAGCTTCCCTCCACCCCCCCCCCTCGGGAGAAAAAAGGAGGGAAGGGTGGGTCTGAGTTGCAAGTTGAGTCTGAGTCATTAGGAATAAAAACCCAAATTCGAGTCACCAAATGTGACCTAAGTCTGACTTGACGCTGAAACTTGTGACTGGATGCCTAAGAGAGAGATATGATGTTGTTTTCCCCCTTTCAATTACTTCTTTTAACACAGTGAGCCGCCTTTTGCCGTCTTGGGGTAATACTGTGAGTATTTTAGACAGGCGGATGGATAGGTTGTCCAAATTCTGTTGCGAGTTCTAACCACAGAAGAGCCATCGATTCCACTGACCTGCTTAAGTTGCTAGTCTAGAGCGAAGTGTCCTTCATTTCGTTGAGTGCGACATCGAATAGTAGTTTTTTAGTCCTAGCTGGTATTATGTGGGGCGAATGGACAGACTGGAATCTTTCTTGTTTCTCCTCTCAGCAAGAGAGAGACTTCCTTTTGTGCAGGCATGTCCAAAACTTTGGCCCTCCTGATGTTTTGGACCTCAACTCCCAGAATCCCAAGCCTGTATTTCCAGGGGCAAAGGACTGTGGGAGTTGTGGTCCAAAACATCTGGAGGGCCAAAGCTTGGACATGCCTGCTTTCTGTGTGTGTGTGTGTGTGTGTGTGTGTGTGTGTGTGTGTGTGTGTGTGTGTGTGTGAGAGAGAGAGAGAGAGAGAGAGAGAGACATCAAATTCCATCCCTCCCCATTATCCCTTGCTTGCTGAGTAACAGTGGCGATGATGATGATGATGATAATTAATAATAATAATAATTAATAATTAATAATAATTTAATAATAATAATAATAATAATTACTATTTTGCAGCCCTTCTCAGCTGACCCCCCATGTCCCCCTGGCAGGAGCTTCCGCCATGCAGGTGAACCAGGGAGTGGCGCTGCTCAGCTTGGCTCTGTGGGCGCTGAGCTCCCTGGCGCTGAGCTCCGAAGGGAAGCGGAAACTCCAGATTGGAGTCAAGAAGCGGGTCGACAACTGCCCCATCAAATCCCGCAAGGGGGACGTGCTCCACATGCATTACACGGTGAGTCCCGCTCTGTGTGTGTGTGTGTGTGTGTGATGGAGGGGGCAAAAGGAAGGCCCCCTGAACCCAAGGTGCCTTGTCGTGTTCGGCCGCAAAACCCACTGGGTGGCATCAGTTACAATCTCTCAACCCAACTTCTTTCCCAAGGCGGTTGTGAGAATAAAACAGCGGCCAAGGCTTAGGGCAGCCCTCTGGATGTTTTGGACCACAGCTCCCACAGTCCTTTGTCATTGACAATACAGGCTTGGAATTCTGGGAGTTGTGGTCCAAAACATCTGGAGGGCTAAAGTTTGGACACCCCTGGCTTAGGGGAAGAGAGGAGGGCTGTGAAGGCAACTTCCTTAGGACCTCGTGACTGTGGCATCAGCATCCACGGTTTCACTTACTCCAGGCATGTCCAAACTTCAGCTGTCCAGATATTTTGGACCACAACTCCCACAGTCCTTTGTCATTGGCAATCTAAGCTTAGAATTCTGGGAGTTGGGTTCCAAAGCATCAGGAGGGCTGAAGTTTGGACGTGCTTGACTTACTCGTTTTAAAGCTTATGAATAGGGCTTTCATTTGGTGTATGCCGTGATAATATAATGCAGGGCGTGAGTCAAGTGTGGATAGAGGGATGTTCTTCTCCCTCTCACAAAATGCCAGAACTAGGGGACATCCACTCAAATTGAGGGCTGGGAGAGTGAGAACAGACCAAAGATTATTTTTTTACCCAGCGTGGTTGTTAGTCTGTGGAACTCCCTGCCACAGGAGGTGGGGATGTCATCTGGCCTGGATGCCTTCCAAAGAGGATTGGACAGATTCCTGGAGGAGAAGTCCTTCCCAGGTGACAAACCATGATGGAGATGTGTCATCTCCAGGCTTAAAACCAGGGTCCTTCAAGGCCCAGATGCAGGGGAGTGGGTATCAGGAGACAGGGGTCTAATCTCGTGCGCTCCCAGAGGCATCTGGTGGGGCCACTGTGAGATACAGGAAGCTGGACTAGATGGGCCCTTCTTGGCCTGATCCAGCAGGGCTCTTCTGAGGTTCTTATGAATAACAGACCCCCTTGGTGTGGATATATTAATTTCATTCCCTTAGCTTGGCCAAGGGTGGTCTTGTGGCCATCTTCTGCGGCTGAGGAATGTCTTTTCGCTGTCCAGACGTGCCCGTTCCCTGAGGTCTGCGGGAATGGCCGTTCTGCAGTGAAACCCCAATTTTAAAAAACCTTGGAACGCGGCATGCGTGGTGCACATAGTGAAGGAGAGAGGTGCCCTGGGGTGGGTTCTGAAGGCTGCCCTCCCCAAGCGTCCATGGCGAAACACATTTTTGCATGCACTGAGGTGAGGGTGGTACTTCCCCGAGAAGCTGTGGCTCACTTGCATCCTCTTCCTTTTTAAAAAAAAAAATCTAATCCTGATCCTCACAGGGAAAGCTGGAAGATGGGACAGAATTTGACAGCAGCCTGGCTCGTGACCAGCCCTTTATCTTCTCCTTGGGAACAGGACAAGTCATTAAAGGCTGGGACCAAGGCCTCCTTGGGTAAACTTGGGGGGGGGGGGTAGATTCTGTCTTTCAGGGAGTCCAGGAGTGCTTGAATACGATGCCTTTGTTTTGTAAAGCACCCAAGTTGAAAGGAGGGGGTGAAAATTCTCCTATGGCCAGTCAGTACGTTCTCTGTCCACCATCTTAGCTTTCTCTGCCCAAAAGAGTTTGGGCAAATATGTGCCCTTTTCCTTTGGGGCTCTTGACAAAAACCTAATGTTTGAAATGTACTTATTTAATTTGTTTTTATTTTATTTTTCTTATTTATAGTCTGCCTTTGTCCCAATATGGGGACTCAAGGCTTTGCTCAGTATTAAAAAGAACAGAATTAGAAACACAATACGTTATACATTAAAAGAACAATGGAACTGGAAAACTGAATAAAATTTGTTGAATGATTAAAAGCACGTAAAAACCTTCTTTGTAGCTTTCTCTTCCTGCTCTTGGCCATTTCATGAGAATACTGGCTTATCTTTCTTGATAGCTGGCTCTCTTGAGCAGTTTTGGGGTAGAAAAAGGCAGCACAGGTCAGATTTGCTAAATTTATTTGAAACTTTGCTGCAGTACGATTCTAGCCCTCACGGGGTTTAGTTGCTGCTTCTGCTGCTGCTGCTGTTTGAAGAGCAAAAGCCAAAAGGCGGCATGCTTTTGTGGCAATTTCGGTTATTTTTAACCATTTATTTGGTTCTTGCAGGATGTGCGAAGGTGAAAAGAGGAAACTGGTGATTCCTTCTGAATTGGGTAAGGAGCTAGATGGTGGGCTGGAATCCTATAATAATAAGGAACACGGAGCCAGCAGGGATCCTATAGACCAGTGATGGTGAACCTTTTAGAGACCGAGTGCCCAAACTGCAATTCAAAACCCACTATTTTTTTTTTTTTTGCAAAGTGCCAATACAGCAATTTAACCTGTATACAGGTGGCTATGAAGGGGCACTGTTGGGTGCCCATAGAAACGGCTCCCAAGTGCCACCTTTGGCACCTGTGCCATAGGTCGCCATCACTGCTATAGATGATCAAGTCAAGGAGGCATTGCGGGGAATCGAACACCCACCACCTAAGCCACTGACATATCTATGCAGTTCATACGAGGTGGTGGTGGTGGTGGTGGTTATTTGATGCATCCCTTTGGGGTCAAAAGCAGGCCCGTGGGATGATGGGGGCCAGAAGCCATCCGTGGTGCTCACCCCCCCCTTAAGCAGCTGCCGCTTACTTCCCCAGACATGCGCGGGGGGGGGCAACCTGTTTAACATTCTTTTAGGATGTTGTGATGTTTTTTGGGGGTGACTTTGCTTCTCTTCTCTCCCTTTACAGGTTATGGGGACCGAGGGGCACCCCCTAAAATCCCAGGTAAGTTTCATAGGCCTTGCTCTCTTTTCTGGGTGTGTCCCTCTGGCAAGGTCTACTTTGGAGTTGGAGAACTGGGGCGGCTAAATGATGTTGTGTACGGCCTTCCCTCTGTTTCTCAGCCGTGTCTCTGCCTCCTTAAGGAAAGGATTGGCATAACATGTGTGTGAAACCCTTAAGCCGCCACCCCCTCCCTGCTGGTCTTCTAAATTCAAGGGCAAGACCCCGGAAGGAGGGCCGAACACCCGTGGAAATGCCCAGGGAGATCACCTCTTCCAAGGGGATGGGATGGGATGGATGGCCCTTCCATGCCATACACATGCACTGCCATGCGTGCGCTTGGTTTTTCTTTCTTTCTTTCTCTCTCTCTCTCTCTCTCTCTCTCTCTCTCTCTCTCTGCTTCCCCCCCCCCCAGGTGGTGCGACGTTAATCTTTGAAGTTGAGCTGCTGAAGATTGAACGACGTCAGGAATTGTAGCTTACGGGGAGGTGGGGCACACGGGGAGGAGCGTGTGAGAGAGAGAGAGAAGAGAGAGAGAGAGAGGTTGACGGACGGGGCAGGGATTTTTTTTTTTAAAGTGACTCAGGATTTGTGGATTGCAAATGGGCCAAATAAAAGCACAGACACAATTTGCACTGTGATTTTGATGGGCACGCCAGCGGGGCAAAGCAGCCGCAGAGAAAGGGACAGGAGAGTTCTCCAGCTCCGGACAAGTTGGTGTCTCTGCGCGGAGGGATAAAGCCTGCTCCGGATTCTAATCCTGACCCATCCAGTTTAAAAATAAACAGTGGAGGGTAGAGGGACCACATTCCCGCCCACTTGTCCGACTTGCAATCTGCACCGGCCCCGTCCCTGAAATCAGAGGCTGCAGGGACACGGCGAGAGAGCCGCACGGCAGGTGTCGTTGCGCCGCCAAGCATAACCCCGGGGACGAGGTCTCGGGGCCTCGTTGTCTTCTCAAGACGAGGAGGCTGGACACCTGCCAGCATTGTCTGGCCTTGAAAAGAACAGTTGTAGAGTGTCGAGCGTCGCAAGGGGGGAGCCCGGGGGGATGCCTCGGAGGGGCTGCGTCTCCTTGAGCATCTGTGTGTGTGTGTGTGTGTGTGTGTGAGAGAGAGAGAGAGAGAGAGCACGCTCAGGACCCTTGGCAAAGGAAGTATTCTATTCCATGTACAGGGGAACAGCGGACGTGGCTGTGTGCGCTGCCCACACACACACACACACACTTGCCCGATGTCGCAATCCCCCTAAATGATGCCAGTGGGACAATTTGCATACGGGGTGCAACCGTTCCTCCCGGCGCTCTGAAGGAACAAAGGATCGTCTTAACGAGGGTGCCTCCACCTTGCTAGCACCAACAGCGTTTCCCAAGTTGCACACCCCCGGATTTGTGGCGGTGACGGCAGCACCATGTCCAAAATGAACCCTGGGTTCTAAAAGCCCGTGGTCCTTCAGGTTGTGAATTAATGGGAGTTATAGACAGATAGCACCTCTCCCCCCTCCATATTGACCTGCAAGGGGCTTGGTTAGATGACCTTCAAGGTCCCTTAAAAGGCTAGAATTCTGTATGTGATGTCCCTATGTTACATATCCTGTCATACGCCCAGTGAGCTCAGAGCAGGGTACATTTCCTCCATTCTGCTAGATCCGCCCAGCTTTTTCCCAAACTCATGTCTTTGTCTTCTTTACGGAGTCGGTCCGTCTCCTATTCCAGGCCTGTCCAAACTTCGTCCCTCCTGATGTTTTGGACCACAACTCCCAGAATCCTAAGCTTAGGTCGCCAATGGCGAAGGACTGTGGGAGTTGCAGTCCAAAACATCTGGAGGGCTGAAGTTTGGTCATGCCTGTCCTATTCAGTCTGCTTCTTTTCCTACTCCCTTCCGCTTTCCCTGCTACAGTTGTCTTTTCCGGCATTCCTTGGTCTTTCGGGCAGTCCGAGGCAAAAGCTCTTCTCCAGCGCCACACACATTTCGAGCGAATCCATTCCGCCGCCGTCCCGGTCAGCTTTCTTTACTGGCCAGCTGTCGTATCCACTCATGACGCTTTGTGGTCTCTTAATAGAAGGCCCGACAACTGAAGGCAACCCAAGGGACACCTGTTTTTCTTCTTCTTTTTCTGTGTGTTTTTTTAAGTGCCACGAGTCTTGGGCAATCCATGGCCTCGCCCTGAAGCCGGAGCAGGGTTGCCGAGTTGGCGCCTGAGAGCAGGGGCAAGCCGGAGCTTGTGGGCACGTCCGTGTTTCCCCACCCCGAAAGCCAAAATAGGGCTGCCCCACCCTTGGTCTGCGAACAGAAGGCCGTGTTGAAATCTGCGGCAAGCCCTGGCTCTCTCGACAACATGCCCTCTCCTTCCCTGAAAGGCTGGTCCCGGTGCTTGGGGAAGATTTATTTTTATCTTATTATTTATTATACTGGTTAAAATCACTTTACTAGAAGGCACCATTATTTAGGCAGCTGGCCTAGAGTGCCAAGCACACTGCAGGCATTCCCTCTTTGGACAGCGATTGAGGGCTGTTGCCTCAGAAACATAGGTGCTCGGGTCGTCTTGAGAAGCAATGGCTATCCTGCGACCTATTTCCTGGACTAGGTTCAAGGCTGATTCTCCCCAGACTCCAGATGTTTCGACGACGACAGGGACAAAGTCAATTCCTGTTGCCATATCTTCATATTTTTGTCTTTTTTAATTGTTCGGCCGTTGCTGCTGCGGATCCGGCTTCGATGCTGGTGTTTTGTACGTGGGACGTGGCAAATGTGTTTGTTATTTGTCATGTGTTTATTATTTATTTTTTTAAGAGTATTTTTACCCCGCCTTTCTCCCTGGGAAAAGGACCCCAGGCAGCTTACAGGAATGAGGGATAATAGACAGTCCAGTACAATTAAGACATGTTCAAGGTATTTGAGAACAAGGAATGGAGGGACATCTTAACAACATTAATAGACAACATTACATTGAAGCTACAAGAGAACGTGAGCAGCTTAAACAGGAATAAAGTTCCACTTAAAGTTATGAGTGGTGGAAACTAACATTGAAAACATAGTGCCAATGTAAACCCATAAGGTTATAAGTAGTTATGAACACAAAGTCTGTGATCCTGTAAGGTAAAGGTAAAGGTTTCCCCTGCACGTGCGTGTGAGTCGTGTCAGACTTTAGGGGCGGTGCTCATCTCTGTATTCAAGCCGAAGAGCCAGTGTTGTCCATAGCCACGTGGCCGGCATGGTTGCAAGGAAACACTGTTTTACCTTCCCGCTTTTTACAGCGGTGCCTTATTTATCCGCTTGCATTGACATGCTTTCGAGTTGCAAGGCTGGCAGGAGCTGGGGTGATCAGCGGGAGCTCGCTCCGCCGCGTGCCACCCGGGATTCGAACCGCCGAGCTGCCGACTTTGCCGCTGACAGTTTTCGGAGCCTGAGCCCGCTGCGCCACCACCGCCCCTTGTGTGCGATCCTGTAGATGCATATAAAAGACACACAATCGGTAGTCCCTCGTTCAGGGAAAACTTGCCTGAAGAGAAAGGTCCTTGCCAGTTTCCGGAACGACAACCGAGATGAGGCAGTCCTGGCTTCTAGTGGGGGGGCTTCTAGCGAAGAGGCATCTTCAGTTTGGGAAAGAGACCCCTTTTGCACGTGGGTAGAGAGAAACTCCTCTAAGGAGGCTCAATGGATCCAGAGGCGCGGAGGAGCTGGCTCCCAACGGCGAGGGCCGGGCAGTTGAGCCTGGTGACTTCAGGCAGGAAACACGAAGCCCCCCGATGATGTGTTCCAGGCCAGGCATTCTTTCCTCGCTGCGTTCTCAGCCCAGCCACAGGCCGGGAGGGGAAGGGAAGGCAAAAGGGGTGGAAGAGGAGAGGCAGCCGGCAAACCCAGAGGGAGAGCAGCTGCGTTGCTACCAGGGGGACTTGGGCCTCAGCTACGGGCCTGTTGCCTGCCTGCCTACCTACCTACCGGCTGGCTGGCCACGGATGCACTTTCCACCTCGTTTAATCAAGCCGCCAGTATAGTTCCGGGGCTGGAGAGCGGAGGCAGAATCCTGCCACCAGTCCTCTTTAACACACCGGTGACCAGCCTTAACAACCCCCCCCCCGCCTTCTGATTGGGAGCATAGTTGGAAGGGCAATTATACACGGCCTTACGAATTCGACGGCTTTCTCCTCCTTGGAGTCATCATCCCCAGGCCGGGCCCTTTCTGTGAAGCCCATGGGGATAAATTAGGTTTTCTTAAATTTAATGTAGATGCTGTATTTCCTCTCTCCCCCCCCTCCATTTCCGCTTCAACCCTACCGTTTAAAGCCTGATCGCTAAGACATGATAGAAGGAAAAACCACCGTCTGGCAGATTTGGCCGATGGGTTCCAACAAGTCCGACAGGCTTTAACCCCAAGGAGGCTTGTTGTTTTGGCCTCCAGATGTGGCGGTGACTTAAGTTCCCCACCTGTGCTTGCCAGGGCAGGTGGAAATTGCAATCTCAACCTCTGGAGAGCGGCTACAATTCCCCAACCTGTATAAGGCAACTCACGCTGTCAAGCAGGCAGGTTTATAAGCATGTCCCTGGAGAACTGGGCGGTTGAGGTCCCCCAAGCGTTGCGAGTTCAGTCCCCACTGCGCCTCCTTCAAAGGAGCTGCAGACTCCACGGTTCCCGACCAGCTCTGCAGTCCCAACAGGATTATTTGTACAGTGTTACCTCGAATTAACGAAATTAACTCGTTCCTGGCGACACTTCGTATTGAGAAATTTTCGCAATTCAAAACCGAATGGGGTGCAGCGCACCCTGGGAACAGAAGCCTTGTGCAATTTTTTCATATCTCAAGGTGTCCCGTTTCTCATATCTCGAAGATATCAATTCCCAGGGTGCATTGCACCCCGGAGGGCTTTATCGTCATAATTTGAATTTTTCGCGATTCGGGGCATTCGTCATTCAAGGTATTACTGTAGTACAATAATATTGCAGTGTGGAGCTCTTTTGGGATGAATAGCTGGGGAGTTCCAGGTGTTATTGGACCTACATCCCTCAAAATTGATGACGCTACTTGGGGTGGATGAGAGGCAGCAACCTCTTGGGGGGGAGGCAACCCTCCCCCCACACACACACATACACACCCTTCCCTGCTTTAGACAAATAGGTTGTTCATTTCCCTCCCCTGATGTGCTTTCCCCCACCCCAAAATCCAAAAAAACAGAAACCAGACTCTTGTTCTCAAAGCATCTTTATTAAATTTATATAAAAACACAATAATTAAAAAAAACACCCAAAAACCCAAACGTTCTAAAAAAAGAAAGAAAAAGAAACCAGTACAAGCCCCTACATGGTCCCTCCCATCACCCCCCCTCCTCCCCAAAGAACGTATAATCCTTTTCGCAACCCGCCTCCCAGAGGTCTAAATAGGGAAGGGGCCGGGAGGAGCGGGTTAATATTGCTGAAAAGGTGTCCGGACAGGTTTTGATTATCAAAGCATCACAACACGGGAGAGTCTTCCTGCTTCTGAAGGGGTGGGGTGGGGTGGGGTGGGAGGGAGGTGGCTGATTCTCCGCCAGAACCTCTGGAAGCACCACCACCACCACCACCACGGCCCCGGTCTCTCCTCAAACCCAGAGTAGCCGGGGTTTCGGCGACACGAGGGGTGGACAGCCTCGATGGGAGAGCCACTGGCCACCAGCAGAGAGCAGGTCACTTCTTCTGGGGGGTGCTTAGCTTCTGCATGCCACGGATCTTGTCCAGCAGGTCTGCCACAAACACCTAGAAGCGCCAGGGTGGGAAAGAAACGGAGGCGTCATGGTCGGTGCAGAGATACCGCCAGGACGAAGTTTCCCCAGAGTTGGACGTTCGAATCCCCACAGCCTCCTGAATGGGGGCCCGACTCCATGATCTGTTGGGTCCTTTCCCACTCTCCCAATATTCAGAGGAGGAGGATGGATCTCTGAATCCTTTTTGCATAACTTAGGGCCTTTTCACATGACCCCTAACTCCGCGGCAAATGGCTCCCAGCTCCAGAGCTTAAAATTGTTTCCCCACCAGCTCCGGAGTTTACAGATAATTAAGTGCGACCACGCCCACCTAAGCGCGTCCCAGCGCACTTTTCATGTACCTGCTCTCGGAGGGTGAAAATTCCTGATGCAGATATAACAGTAGTGACTGCCAGGCTCTCCTTGCTTCTGTTTGTTCTTTTTTTGCCCCCCGCCCCTTTAAGAGATCTGAATGCAGTGCCGGGAGCAAAGCGAGATGGCAGAACGGAGGTGAGCAGCATTCTTTTCTTCCTTTTTTTCTCCCTCCCCTCACGCAGCCAGCAGCCAGGAGTGCGGAGGGGATGGGAACGCAGGAACGGCGACAAACCCCTAAGATCTCTGGTCCAAATTTAAGTGGCCAGCGGATCTTAGGGGTCTTGTGAAAAGGCCCTTAATTCTTCTTGTTTCGGAAGACTAGAAGCGAAGGGTTTAACACACGAGCACCCACTCCTGGGCCCCCACTGCTAAGTGGAACCTCCGCAGGCAAAAACAGCCGGCCCCTAGGTCCTGGACACCAACAAGGCGGTGGTGGTGGTGGGAAACCAGCATCCTGATGCCCCTCCAAGAAGCTCCCAGGGCACGCAGGCATTTGAGTATCACACTCTTCTGGGCACCCACCATCCCAGGAGGGTTTCCAATCCCTGCCCGGCCCCTGGTCATGCCTTCTTCTCGGCAGCAAGCTGCTGCAACTCAAACCACCTTTCTAAATGGTCACTTTCTTTGCAACCCCCGCCCCACCCCCAAACCAAGAAGCCCTGCTGCTGTGGGTGAGGATGGGGTGGAGGGGGGAGATGGCAAAAAAAAAGGAGTATTGGAGGAGGGGGTTGGACACATGGAAGACCGTTGATCAGACCCTAACAGGTGGCAGAAGGGAAGCGGAGACGGTCCCCTGCTGTGGAAGGAAGGAGAAGCTCAGGCAGCAGCTGTCCCCCACCCCACCCCGGGCATCATCACAACAGCTGGGAAACCGAGGAATACTTGGGGATCTTACACCTCCCATGCCCTGAAAAGGGGGGGGAGGAGACAGGAGGGAAAGAGCGTGGGAACAGGCTTTGCCCAGGGAAAGGGTGCCGTGAGCACACCCCGCGTACTCACCTCTGTCGGTTTGTAGCAGTCCACCAGCAGCTCCTGTTCAAAGAGACGTTTTTAAAAAGTCAAGCCGGTGCTCGCTTTTGAATGTTCGCACCCCTCTCCCTCTCAGATCGGCCACCAGGCCCGAAACCTGCACGAGTCCAGGATGCACACACCCCTTCCCCTTTCTCCTCCTTCCGCCAAAGGGTGTTAAGATTTGCAGGGGACACTCCCCCAAAGGTCACCTTCCTAGCTTAGGCCACCTTGCACAGATGACAAACGGTCCTGGGTCTAACGAACCCTGATGCGGATTTTGATTGATCGCACACTCAGGCACGCCGAACCCCTTTGAATCAGGGCCACAATGTATGCTCCCTTCCCCCCCATCTAGCCAGACTGATTCCCACCCCCACCCCCATCCCCAGTTGCTTGCAACCTTGCCACTGCAACCCGCGGCTGAAAGTGAGGGACCGACCCACCCGCCCCTCATCCGGTCTCTGCTTCCTCCCCTACCCACCTTCACCCGGGCACTCCGAGACGCGTCACTGTCCATATCCAGAAGTTCATCAACGTCTATTTCTAACTCGGGGATTTCTTCTTCCTGCAAGGAGTTTGGGGGAGAAGAGAGGAAAAACCCCCAACAAGGAGTCATCAGATGTTAGATATCTTTTTTTGCAAAGAGGAAACAAAACCGGGAGAGGAGAGAGAGAACAGATTAGCACCTAAGGTCTCTTCCAAACAGGAAACTGAGGCCTCACACGGGTAAAGGAAGGAATGACACTCCCTATTAAAGAAAATTGTGACTTCTCAGCAGGTCCCTGCTTAATTGACAAGGACTGCTGTTTGCGTTTCCCTTATTTTTCTCCCCTTGTAGGGGCTCTCTTAGCTACAAGGGAATTGGCTTCATTAAACTCCCCCTTCCATCTCACTAATAGTTAGTGAACCCAGAGCAGAGCAGAGTAATAAAAGGGGCTTGTACAAGGCTGTTTATCTCTCCGCCTTCCCAAGGAAACAGGCCCCGGCTGAACACACAGGCCTTATCTTTTGTTGCTTCAAAAACACTGGGACTTGCCTAGCCCAAGGACTCGGTCGGATTGTTGCCAGGATAACAAACAGCCTTCATTTGATGCGAGCTCTGCAAGTCCACCAAAGGTTCTGCCAAGTGAAACTTGCTTAAGCTGCTTTTAAGATCTCTTGCGGGGTTTGTGCCACAGAGACTTGCGCGAGAATCCCTCAGGAAATTTCTGTTAGGAAATTCTGCCAGTGGCCGTTCAACTTGCCTGGCCAAGTTCTTTCTTTCTTTCTTTCTTTCTTTTTCTTTCTTTCTATTTCTAAGGTGTAGTATCAAAACTGACCACTAAAGGGAACCAGAGAGCATGTCCTCTTTTGCTTTTCATTATTGTTCCGGTTTTTGTGTGTCTGTGTGTTTTGTCTTGTTTTGTTTTGCTTGCTGGGGATGACAATTCATTGCTTAATAACACATGGCATAATAAATGACTCATGGGGATCAAAGGAACACCACCCGTCAAGGCCCCCTGACGTCCAAGAAGCGATGATTAACGCACGACTTCCTTCTAAAATGGAACATTCCTCTCTCTGGATTTAGATGCAGCTTAGGAAGAGGCTTGAAGGGCTAGGTGCCGTTTCACTTTATAGTCTAGGGAAGGCAAAAGAATCATCTGCCATTTCCACCTTCCACTGTGATTGATGGGGGCTGGCAGGAGTGGCTGGTTTCCAGCCCCCCGACATTTCAAAGTCATCTCTGGGCGATTAAAAACTTCCCTGCAAACTGGACAATAACAGATACGATTTAATCTTAGATGGGGCAATGGCAGTAGCAAGCAGCACCCCTTGGTCCTTCCCACCTGGGAATGTTCCGGGAAGCTTAGCACATCAAGTGTAGTTACCAGGGCTGACCCAAGATATTTTGCTGCCTGAAGTGGAAAACAAGATTGCTCTCTCTCTCTCTCTCTCTCTTCTCTCTCTCTCCTTCCCCCAGCCTCCAAGAGCTTCCAAGCTGTGCACGGGGCAGTGTGTAGCACCCATCCACTTGGTCTCCCATCTGCCTTCCAAACAGAGTCCCGCGTGGTTCCTTGGACTAAGAATTGCAACTATAAATAAGAACGGTAGAAAAAACACACACAACAACAACAACAACAACACTGTCGCCAGCCCTGCTGCCCACTCTAAGCCCCGCTTATTCCAACCTTGTTCGGTGCCTGCAAGGGGTTGGCCCTGCCAACTGCCTAACACCCCCCCCCCCGCAGCCTACTTAAACCTCCCAGCGATCTCTCCAAGGCCTCACCACGCCACAGTCTGGCCTAACAAGGGAAGCCATTGAAAAGTCTTAAAAGGCAGCGGAGAAATGGGAACAAAGGTAAACCGGTCACCCAACCTCTCTCTCCCTTTCCCCAGGATGATATTTATGACTTCCCTGGCTAATAGTCAACCAGTCAGTGTGGTTGGGAACCTTGGCTTAAGTTCGTGCCGGCCTTGGGCAGCTAGCTACTTACAGCTCCCAGTAGCCAGCTCAGATGCAAGCCCCAGAAAGGCTGGCTTAAATCCACCCTTCTCTTTACTACGGGGCTGGCTGCCAGATGGCATCTGGGTTTGGGTGGGGGACAGGGGGGGACGGGATGGGGGAGGCAGGACATGCCTGCCCGAGAAAACCCTAAGACAGGACGAGAAATAGTTGATCCGGCCATTGGGAGGACTTGACCAGAGACACATGTAGACTTGAGGCTCGGGTTCGAATGCTACTTTTAAGGGATCTTTCCGGGGCAACCCCAGGGGCAGCTGGCTCTTTTGCAGGCGCTTGTCCCCTGTTTTGCTCTTTGTCCCCCACCCCCACCCCCACCCCCACCCTCCATAAACGGTGGGAAAGGGAGCAAAGTCAGAACGAGGGCGGGGAGCCGTCACAGGCTTTTCCGCCCTGTTTGTAACCTAATCTTATTAGATCTTAAAGTGTTAGGCAATGAGAGAGCCCTACAGGGTTAAGAAGCACACAGAGAGGGAGGGGAGGGGAAAAACACAGAGAGAGACATCTCTCAAGGCAGCTGCTTCCTCTGCAGAAAGAGCTGCGTTTACAGCCCCTTTCATTGCGGGGGGGATAATAAGAGGGGGAGACCACCCACCCCCTCACCAGATCTGTACCCCCTCCCCCCCTTAGGGGAAACTGCATAATTCAGGCGTGGGAGGCTGATGGGCAGAAAGGCAGTAGCAGCCAGGGGGTGGTGGCGTGGGGGGGAGAGACGAGGGTGGAGAAAAGGAAAGCCATGAACACTTATAATTTCTGCAACATGTGCTCTTTTTGAGAGCCGACCCCCCCCCCCCCCAAAAAAGCCCTGACCAGAAAGGGCTTCCCGTCTCAGTGACCTTAAATGACCTTCACCATCGGCCTCCAGCCAGTCATCATCAGCAGCCAACTCATTAAGAAAGCAGCAACCCCCCTCCTTTTTTTTTTTCAGAATTTAAGGTGGGGAGGGGGGGTCAGCAGTCGATCTGGCAGAACTGATCACGGCGAGGGCGGCCTTGGTTAAGGGTGTCCAGGGAGATAACCCATTCCAGATGTGATCCTGTTTTTTTTAAAAAGGGCATATATAGCCCTGGTCCTTGGAACCCACATGGCCGAGATAATGACCTTTTAAAAATGTGTGCCAGGCCAGGGGGTCATCCTCATGAGTGTTTTCTACCCCTCTCCCCTGAAACCCTCGGCGAAAGAAAGGATCTAGGCCGTGGAACAGCAAGGCACACACAAGGGAAACCCTGTAACCAAGGCAGGGAGGGGTGTGGGTGTGCATGTGCATGCATGTGTGCATGCATGCTCCTGTAGGAGAGGCAGTGAGGTTTGATCAGAGAAGCAAGATGTCACCTAAGGCTGGAGGCGGGTGGGGTGGCTTCCCCCCCCCAGCCCCCCGTGCCGCCACCACTCACCAGGTCTCCAGACCCCCCGGGGGTATTTTTCATTTCATTTCCTTTTGGGGCTGCAGGATCAAGCGATGACAAAGGAGCCTTGGCTTTGGAGGGGTGGGGTGGGGTGGGAAGACAAGGGGGGATAGCCACTCCCCCAAAGAGAGGCAAGATATAAAGGCCTCTGTGTGTGTGTGTGTGTGCGCGTGTGTATGTGACACAGCCCAGGCTGGATGGGAAGAGGGGGTTGCCAGAAGGCTGACCTTGGGACCTTATTTGGGGGGTGGGGGCGTTGGGGGGGGGGAGGAGAAGCAGAAGCAGATCTGAGTAATAGGTTGGAACCCAAGCCGGAAGTCATAGGAGAAACAGCATCAGGGGGGCTGAGTCCCTGGAGGGAGGGGTTATGGGGCAAGGCAGCCTGAAGCACGGGGGGGGGCACTGGAGACCCCTGAGATCTATAAAGGTGTGCTCTCCTGGGGGGGAGGTGAGTTGCCCACCCCCTCAAAAAAAAAAAAAACCAGCTGTGTATCATGCACAATCCATTCCCTTTGTTGCAAGGGGGGTGTGACTTTCCCATCACCATGGGGAAAAGACTATATAGGGCAGCACCGTGTGAGGTGTGTGAATGGGTCCAGTGAGATCCACTTCTCCTTGTCACCCTCCCCCCTTCCGATTGGAAGCTCTCTGGGGCAGAGATCTGAGTAGAAAAGCCACAAAAGGGGTAGGGGGTGGGGGTGAATCCAAAACGATAAGGAGGGGAAGGGGGGGCGGTCAGGGCAAGACGATCGATCGGGGGGAGGGGGGAGGTAACTGGCATGAATAGGGCAGTGCAGCTGGGAGGGGGGGCTGTCTGGTGTGTGTGTGTGTGTGTGTGTGTGTGTGTGTGTGTGTGATATGATGGGCTCCCACTTGATTAGAGAGAGGGCCAGGGAAGATCGATAGAAAAAGATGGGGGGGGCTGGGATATTGAGCTTGGGGGGGGGCGTTATTATATAGGGAAACCCGGGATGCCAGGAATGAGGTCAGTGTGTTTTTCTTTTTGGGGGGTGTGTGTGTGTGTGTGTGTGTGTGTGTGTGTGTGTGTGTGTGTGTGTGTGTGTGTGTGTGTGTGTGTTGGGGGGGTGTTTCTCGGTTACCTGGCAATCGTACAGCACCGTCAGCTGCTCCAGGATCCATTCTTCCAAGTGGAGCCGCTTTCGGAGTTCCTTGCGGTCGTATTTCACTGTCACCCTTCCCTGGCGCCGGACCGGGCCTTCCTCCTCCTCCGCTTCTCCTCCTCCTCCTCCTCCTCCTCCTCCGGGGGGGTTCTGGAAATACACCCGGGGACCCGCCGCCCCAGCCGCCGCCGGAGGGCCGCTCTCCGGGCTACAAGGAGCCGCCATCCGCCCAAAAAGCGAATCGGAAGTGGAGTGGATCGGCCCACAAACGAAAAAGCCAACTTTTCAAGCCCGAGAGATGCAGCCGCTCCGCTTTTCTCGCCCCGACGGCCCTCGTTTTTCGCCTTCCGGGGCCGGATCCACGTGGAACCACTTGTAGCGGGGGTGGGGTGGGGGGAGACACCGTACGATCCGAACCGGCTCCCCAACCGGATTTGACTTTCTGGGTTTCTTCCTTCACTTTCTAATGCAATTTCTCTGCCCCCCCTTCCTTCCTTCCTTCCTTCCTTCCTTCCTTCCTTCCTTCCTTTTGTGGCTGGCGAGATTTCTCGTTCTCCCTTGGGGGGGGGGGGGCTCTCTGGAAGCGAACCTCCGGAGGATCAGAGCCACGGGCGATCCCGGATCGAACCGACGACGACGGTAAAGCTCGCGGTGGGTGGGGAGCGGTTCCCTGTCGGATTTCTTTCTACCACCCCTTGTTCCAGATCCACGTGCAAGGAGGGAGTGGATCCTTCCTCCTCCTGTCCTCCAGCTCCCTCCCCCAGAAAAGAAGAAGAAGAAGAAGAACAGGCAGGACTTCCGCGCACCGAATCAGAACCGGATTCCCCCAACTCCGCCTCTCTCTTTTTTTTTTCTTCCTTTTATCTTTCTGGTTCTCCTCCTCCCCGCCTCGTTTGCAAAACCTGGCCGCCGGTTTCTTTCGCTCCGACGCGCGCAACGCCCCGCGGAAACCTTCCTCCAGGCCCACGCCAGGGGCTCCGATCCGATCCGCTTCCCGAAACCCCACCAGGAACGAAACCGGATCCGATCCGATTTGGCACGCCACACGACACAACAGCAACAAAACACACCCGCTCGGCTCCTTTGTCCCGCCGCTGCTCCTAACGCGGCTGCGGCTGCTGCTACCGGTACCTCCGTCTCTCTCTCTCTCTCTCTCTCTCTCTCTTTCTTTTCTCTCTCTCTCTCTCTCTCTCTTCTTCTCTCCCCCCCCCCCGCAACCCGCCCCCTTAAAGGGCCCGCACGTCCGGCCTTCCTCCTTCCAACCCTGGCCCTTCCCCCACCCAGCCAACCCCTGGTCCGGCTGCTCTTGGCTGGGCCACCCCCCTCCCCGAAATCTGTCTGTCCGTCCCTACGAATCCCCCCACCCACCCCTTTCATCCAACCCACCCCCCCTTCCCACCCAGCCCCTGCTCTACAAATCCTAGGCTGTGAAATTCCCCTTCTCGTATCGAAAAGGGTGTGTCGGCGCGACCCCTCGTTTGCCTGCGCGCACACGCGCACCGGAGACGACGACAAAAAAAAAATCAATACACGTTGCTAACCGATTGCCCGTAGAAACAAAAGATGTGTTGCCAAATGCAGGCGCTTGCCAGTCTCTGTATCCACAAGAGGCACGCACACGAGCCAAAAATAAATAAATTAATAAATAAAAAGATCTTAAATGGGTTGAATGGATTAGCTCATTCCTATGTCACATACCTTACACATATGATTCATTTAAATGCCCAGATTGTTCATCGGATAATGTGAATTTATTCAATCACTGCACCCCTACACCATCAGGCTGATCTTGTGTCCCTGATATAATTTCACACACAGGCACCTTATTAGACAATATAAATGTGCCAATATTTCCACCACCGGAGTCATCTCTTGCGCATTTAACACATAATAACACCTTTTTAATGCAAGGGACACACCTAACAGGAGATGAAAAATGTAAGTCTGGTGGGAACCCATGAAAGGGACTTCTCTGCTGCTGTGCCTAAACTCTGGAACTCCCTGCCACTGGAGCCCAGGCTGGGCCCCGTTTCTGCTCTCTTTCCTGAAACAGGCAAAGACCTTTCTGTTCCAGCAAGCTTTCCCTGAATGATGGACTACCTACCATAATGTGTCTTTTATATGAATCTACCATACAGGGCTACATAGACTTTGGGTTTATAACCACTTGCAACTTTGTGTTCATATCTTTCCTTGTGTGATTGCATTGACACTATGTTATCAATTGTTAGTTTTAATGTTGCCTTCTAATGATGTAACAAGATAACCCTTCAATTCTCTGTTTCTCAAATTGAATATGTCTTAATTGTACTGGACTGTACATTGTCCCTTAATGTAAGCCAATATACTCAAAACTAAATAAGTACAAAGAGCCTCCTGCGGTCCCCAAAAGAGTTTTCTTGGTGGATTCCTAACCGTTGCACCACTGTTAATGGCCCCAAAGCCACAGGAAAGATCTGAATGCTTCAGGGTGCAGAATCTGCCTTCCTCTCTCGGTCCAGTGAAATGTGCAAAGAGGGAGCAGACTCTCACCTCACTGAGAAGAGCCTCCAATTTCCCTTCTGGGCTTCTAATAACGGCCTACCCTAGTGGCTGGGGACTGGAGGCCTAGAGAAAGGGAGGTGAGGGGGAAAAAAAAACACTTATATGACTTTAAGATACAGGATCCTTGAAGGGAGAGGGAGGGGGGGAGGACACGTGGTTTGGTCTCCAACAGAGGCTTAATTCAGCCACTTCCTGCCAGGGTGAAAAGCAGCAGCAGCTGCAAGAAGCAACAAAGGAACATAGGAAGCGGAGTCAATTCATTGGCCAATGGAAGGCCAGACTGCCAGCAGCAATCTGGGGTTTGGGGCAGAGATATGCTCCCCCCACCCCCAGCTTTATCCCCTGCCCCCAAACTCGGTTGCTTTCCGAGATCTTTGCAAAACTGCACATCCTAGGGAAAGAGCAGACACCGTCTTCCGAGGCTGTTTTTCCACACACAGAAGGCTTTTGAGCTAGCTGCTTGTTCTCAGCTCATTTGGAAGCGAAGTCTGGTCCCAGGCATCCTGCAGAATGGCCAGAGGTGTACGGGGGTCAAGGGTTGGGGGCTCAGGTTCGAATTCCCTCCTCACTCGGTTGTGAAGTCCACCAGATGGCCGCGAATCAGCCGCATTCACTCTGTCTGGCTTCCCTTGCAGGGTTGTGAAGGGGATACAGAGAGGAGGAAAGTTATCTGTGCCACCTATAGATTCTTAGAAGAAAAGCAGGTGGAGATGCTTTGTTGTTTTAATTAATGTACCTGATCAGAATTAGGGCAAAGTGATGCGGGAGACATCCATGACCTTAGTAGAAAGATTAGGGGCAAATACAATGCAGTATCTATCTAGTTTATAAAAAAAAATCAGTACAGTACTTGTTGCAGATGTCTGTGAAGATTCTCAGGGCGACTGGACTTCTTTTTTTTCTTGAGAGATAGAAACGTTTCGCTGCTCATCCAAACAGCTTCATCAGTCTGAATACAGCTAGTGCGAGTCCTCCATCTTATAGTCAGCTTTGACCTCTTGTCATTCCTGGCTCTTAAGATGAACAATGGCCTGAATAGGCTCATTAGGTAGACAAGAGTACCCATAGCCTGAAGGTGAACAATGGCCTAAGGTGCTGAAACCTATAAAGAATGGGTCATTAGCTATGACCTTTGGTGGTGAAAGGCTTTTTGATTTGTCTGGGTACTGTTGAAAGCACACCCTGATAAGTAGCAGATAGACTGTGTCTTTGGAGAACAGACCTAAAATGTTTTTTTTTTTTTTTTTTTAAATGTGGCTTGTGACTCCTGCATGTAGTTCCCTACACCGGCCACGAGATGGCAAGCCTTCCCCAGGACAACAGTGGTCCTACAGGTGCACCTTTGATACTGATGATTCAAAGGCTCAATAAATAAATAAGTAAATAAATAAATAAATAAATAAATAAATAAAGGAGCTCACCTTCCCACCTAGATTGTAAGGCATGACTACGGCATCGATTGATGGCCCCTTTTCTGGTGTGGGGGTCTGGCCTGTTTTTTGCCTGCTTCCAAAAGGAGATCTACCTTCCTGGCGGCGCTGAGCTGGCGCTTGTGATGCGGTGCCTCCGTGTGGCTCTTTTTTCAGCATTTAAAACTGTCCCTCCGCATGCTTTTGTAGAGGGGGGACCCTGCCATTGATCTGCCCCTGGACCTGCCTCCCTCCGCCAAAGGAATTATGCGAGGCTGCTTCCCCCAAAGCGGAGGGACCAGCCCCACCACCACCACCACCAAGTGGGACCAACGCTAAGAAAAAAGAAGAAATCACTTTTACCCAAGTGATGGGTGAGTATCCTTTTTTTGGGGGTGGGAGAGCATAGGAATTCAGGAAAGGGCCTTCTACCCAGGGATAACCTTGATCCATCTTGGCCAGTATTGGTGGCACAGACTGGCAGCAATAGGATGTCCAGCAGCACAATCTGGAGCGCACAAAACAGATATGCCCAATACCAGTCTTTCTCAGGCAAGGCGTTTGAGAGCACTTAATCTGAGAGAGGCCCGTCAAGATCAAACGAGAAACCGGCTTGGGAACAACCTCTCTCTGCCAAGCAGGCCTGGCCAAACTTCAGCCCTCCAGATGTTTTGGACCACAACTCCCACAGTCCTTTGCCGTTGCAAATACAGGCTTGGAATTCTGGGAGTTATGGTCCAAAACATCAGGAGGGCCGAAGCTTGGACGTGCAAGAACACCTGGATGTTTACGCAAGTGTGCCCACCGACCAGGACATCACCAAAGCGCCAATGCTCACCTACTCAATGTCCCACACTTTTATTCTGCCCACCTACATATTGAACATTGTTATAATGTAGAGGTTTTAGATGTCTTGTTGATTTGTTGTTTGATGAGTTTCATCGTATGGGTGTTTTTTTTGTTTTGTTTTAATTTCAGGGTACTATCTGTTTCTATATTTGTGTGATTGTTGTTGGTGTGTGTGTGTGTTTCCTTCTCAGTTTTATGCTCCGCCGTCACTTTCTTCTGCCCATGCCCCAAATCCCGTGGAAGGATGACTAGCAATTGAGCTTATAAGGGAGATTTCGCCAGTCTGGGGGGGGGCCTTCCGGAGGGAGCGGGCCTACAACCCCCATTGTCCCCAGCAAACTTGGCCAAGGGGATGTTGGGCTTTGTAGTCCAGCACCTCTCAATCCACTGGGATGGGAAAGAGGGAGAAGATATTCACAGCCAGGCGACAGTATCTGTGGGAGATGGGTTCCAAACTCCCACAGTAGATACTGGAAACTGCGGAAGGTTGGAACTCCATACCTTGCATGCTCTTTGTCTCTCTCTCTAGGGGCCAGTTCTGATAATGCACCCTGGAAACACATATATACTGTAGATACATATTTCTGGGTTTGTTTTTAAATAGTATTTTCATGCAGCAGATAAGTGAACCAGCAGATACTGATTCCGTGGATAGCAGGAATCCTGCTGCATTACCTGTTCAGCAGGCATCTCTAAATAAATAAATATGTTTAAAAGCCATCCCATCTTTCTAGAAGTGGATGACGATGTGGAGGGACACAATGGTTGACGGGGCAGGCAACGAGGTTTAAGTATGTTTGGCTCGCAGGCCTGTTATTGCAAACCCATCATTTTTTTTCATTTGGGGGCTTTTGTAGGAGAGCTTTTTCTCCGCCCGGGTGGCGGCCTGGGTGGCGGTTGCCTCCTGCTCCTCTCCCTCCCCCACAAAGGGAATTACAGATCCTGTTACACAGAAAAGTGTCAAACCGAGGAAGATAAATGGGGAGCCAGTTGGACTAAAATAAACTCCCCGTTAATAAAGCAGAGGTTTGGGATGGGAAGCCCGTGGGTTTTTTCACCATAAAAGGAGTCGTCTTTTAAAATATTGCTCCCAGGACCAGCCTGGGAATAAAGAAACGGATAATTTTTTTTTTGCATCTTCTTTAAAAATAATAATATCCCAAACACCCAGAGAGGGATTCCTCCGTGGGTAGGTTGGGTGCACGATCATGGGTGGCCCTGTGACCCCGTTTCCAGGTTCTGTTTACGGGTTTCTCTCCATACGAGAACCTTTTTAGAAACCCAGTCCAGGGATACTTGGTTAGAACCCCAGCTCTCGCGGATGGATGACAGGGCGGCAAGGACAAAGATAAATATGACATGAGGGTCTTGATTTAAAACAAGCCAATCTTGCCTTAGCTGACACAGACAGGTTTCACGGCTTGATCCCATCAGCCATCGCATAGACTGTACTTTAATTTACTTTCTCCCTGCCTCCCGGCGGCCCTGCTTCATTGCCCTTGCTCCCATCTCTGATAAATTATTCCAGTTTTCAAGAATCCTCCAGATAATGCACTAGACACGTGACTTCGAAGCAGCGGCAGCAAAAACTGGACCTCAAACTATGTAAAATTACTGTGCAATTTTTGCACAGTTGAAGGTTCAGTTTTGGTTTCCAGATAATGCGGTTAATGGTTAGGGTGTTGTACGAAGCATCATTATCTATCTATCTATCTATCTATCTATCTATCTATCTATCTATCTATCTATCTATCTATCTATCTATCTATCCTATTCACTACCTTCCTTCCTTCCTTCCTTCCTTCCTTCCTATCTATATCTATCTATCTATCTATCTATCTATCTATCTATCTATCTATCTATCTATCTATCTATCTATCTATCTATTCACTTCCTTCCTTCCTTCCTTCCTTCCTTCCTTCCTTCCTTCCTTCCTTCCTTCTATCCTTCCTTCCTTCTATCTATTCCTTCTATCTATCTATCTATCTATCTATCTATCTATCTATCTATTCTTCCTATTCTATCTATCTATCTATCTATCTATCTATCTATCTATCTATCTATCTATCTATCTATCTATCTATCTATCTATCTATCTATCTATCTATCTATCTACATAGAGATAGCTGTGTCCATCTGTTCAAATCTAACAAAAAAAGTTTTCAAAAATCTTGAGTCAGTTTTCAAACTGGTTTATTTTATTTCAGCCCTTACCTGGACAAAGGTCCTTAAAATGACAATTTACAGGAACGAAAGTGGCTGTGTTAGTCTGTTCCATCAAAAACAACAACAACAACAAAACAAAGTGAAAATAAACTTATTCTTCTTTTGCCAACCTGGAGAGCTCCAGATACACTCAGCTAAAATTGTCATCATCGATAGCAATGCAGGCTGGGGGATGATGGGAACTGGAATCACACAGATCTAGGGGGTGCTTGGGATGAGGAACGCTGCATTCAAATCACAGCAGTACTTTTTTTTACAATAAATATTGAGTTCCAGTGACAGACTCAATGGGAAGGGAAATTCACAGGCTTGTCCTTGGTGGCCCTTGGGCGCCACCGCTGCCGCTGGCGGCTAGGCGGTATTACAGGTTGCAAACTGAGCGACTCTCCCGTGACGCATGGGGGGTGGGGTGGGGGGTCAGCAAGACCCTAGCTGGCCCTATAAATCTTCAGGCGTAGCTAAATCCAACCTGTCTTCCTGGGGGGGGGATCCTTCCTGCCTCTCCCCTCATCCCTTGAGTCCCCCGTGCAATGTTGACATCATGATCATAACCAACAAATATCTGATGTGTCCCCCCCTCCCTCCCCTATCCTCTGGCCTCCCGGTTTCTTCCAAAGGGCGTACACCACATCTGGGCTGTCCCTTGGCCAAGAAAAAGCTCACCACGGCCTTCCGGGGGTTTTCCTTTGAGGGGCAAAGGAACTCTTCCAGAGAAGGGCAAGCCCTTGTTTTCTCCCTGCGCTCCGTGTGTTTACATTTTCATCCTCCAGCTCCTTGGGCCACGTCCTCCGCAGAAGGAGAGACAAGTGGACTTATTAGACCCCCTTGCTCCGTCTTTGGGGATGACCCTGGCTGGCTCGCCCTTTTTACCCCCTGCCTAGTGGCTTCAGTTATTAGAACCTTGAGGACCGGTGACTAAGCCTTTTTACACGACCCCTAAGATCCGCTGGCCACTTAAATTCGGACCAGAGATCTTAGGGGTTCCTCGCTCTTCCTCTGTCCCCACCCCCCTCCGCACTTCCTGGTTGCTGGCTGCGTGAGGGAGGGAGAAAAAAGAAAGAAAAGAATGCCGGTTTACCTCCGTTTTGTTTCCGGCAGCATTCAGATCTCTCAAAGGGGCGGGGGGCAGAAAAACAACAAACGGAAGCCAGGAGAGCCCCGCACTCACTACCCTTACACCAGATCAAATATTTGTCACCATCAAAGACCAGGTACAAGAAAACTGCTGTTTGGTCGCGCTAAAGTGGGCGGGGTCGCACTTAATTGTCTGCAAAGTCCGGAGCTGGTGGGTAAACATTTTTAAGGTCCGGACCTTGCAGCCATTTGCGGCGGAGCTTAGGGGTCGTGTATAAACACCCTTATTCACTCTTTTAAACCTAGTGGTTGGTGGATTCGACCTCATAACTCTCCCTGACTGCTCTGGGCCTCTTCCCCCCCCCCCTAGTATAATGCAGTGACAAACACAACGGAGGAGTGAGCAGGAAATTCCCAAGCCCTGTACGATTTCATCTACTGTATATTGTCCCTCCTTACTGTAAGCCGCCTTGAGTCCTTTTCCAAGGAGAAAGGTGGGGTAAAAATATTCAAAAATAGACAAAATAAATAAATGTTTTGATGACCGAAGACGGGAAGACTTTAAAGCGGCATTGCCTAAGCAGAGAAGGGCCAATGATCTCAAATGATGGCACACTGGTTCTGTTTTGCTTTGGGTTTGATTCCCACCCCCACCCCCCGAAAGAGCTGCAGTCGTTATTTGTGTACGCATATTTTTTTCACTCTAAAAATATGGTGGTGATGATGGTGTGGCATCAAATTGTTTCCGAGCGATGATGACCCTGTGAATGGTTGATGCTCCTCCATTAACCGCTCAGTTCTGGGGTTTCCTTTACGGAGTCCATCCATCTCGTGCTTCCCTCTTCCTCTTTCCCTGTTGCCTTCAAAGAACAAACACTTCACTGTTTGCTGGTCCTAATATATCCCCATGTTTGTTACCTCTGGCGTCCTAACTGCCTTCTCAGGAATGCCGAGTCAGCCAACCAGGCCTGCTTCAGGATCCTTATACCACCACTTGGCTCAACGCAGGCGACAAAATAGGCCAGGCCTTTGCGTGAATAGGACTAAAATCATTTAAAGCCAGCGTCCCCAGTCGTAATAGATGCAATAGATGGGTTGACAGAGTGAGACTCAGGAAACCCTGTTTCCAATCCATAGTTGGCCAGGAAAGCTCACTTGGAAGGTGGAATTAGTAGACCTACTGTCCTCCTTAAATCTCTCACGAATACCTTGAAAGCCTTACTAGGATGGCTATAAGCCAGTTCTAGTTGCTGGGTTAAATACCAGGGGTCCACAAACTGGGGTCTCCAGATGTTCCTGGGCATTTCTGGGAGTGGTAGTCCAAGAACATCTGGGGAACCCACCAGTTGGGGACTGCGGTGTAGATCTTATGGACTCCGAATCCCATGATTCCTCCACCCCATGGATCTCCTCTCCAGCAACCCACTTCTCCCACCCCCACCCCCAAAATCCGGCTTCCTCCCGAGGATCGGGGCCGAGGCGTGCATCCACTCTCCCCACCACCACCAAAAAAAAAAAGAAAAAGGAAAACAACCGAGGAGGATCCCGGGCGGGCTCTTTAACAAGCCTTCCTTCCCGGGCCGGTCCCACCCTCGCGCGCCCAGCCTCCGCCTCGCGCCCCTCCCGGATCAGCCAGAGGCGGCGGCAGCAGCAGCAGGAGGAGGAGGAGGAGGAGAAGAAGCTGCTGCGGCGGCGGCGGCCAGGGGTTCGGTTCCGCAGGGGCGCCGGTGGGGGGGGATCCCGGGCCGGGCCGGGAGGGCGCCGCCATGGCCGGGGCGCGCCCGGGGGTGCACGCCCTCCAGCTGGAACCCCTGCGCGTCCCGGACACTTTGATCAAGGGCAGCAAGTTTATGAAATGGGACGAGGTGAGTGCCTTTGCAAACACCCGCCCCCCCAACCCGGGTGGGGTGGGGTGGGGTGAGGGTGCATCCCATGAAGGGTTTGGCAAAGGGATCCCTGAAATAGTTGGGGGTGGGGGTGGGGGAGTCGGGGAAGAGTTAGTCCTGGCGAAGAAGAAGAAGAAGAAGAAGAAGAAGAAGAAGAAGAAGAAGAAGAAGAAGAAGAAGAAGAAGAAGAAGAAGAAGAAGAAGAATTCAAGATCCGGATCCGGGTCCAGACCGCCCTTCTTTCACCCCCCCTCCCCCTTTTTGCAGGACTAACTCTTCCTCGACTTCCCCACCCACCCCCACCCCCCAACTATTTCAGGGACCCCTTTGCCAAACCGTTTACGGGTCACCATCTTCCCGCGCCCCCCCCCCGGGCCCATGCTTCTGTGACTTATTGCACCCCATGAGTTTAGTGGGTGTTGGATCCCCCTTAAACAAATAAGAACGGCGTGAGATCTCTGCAGATCCGGGGCCCGTTCCTTTTGTGCCGCCGCCTTCCCCCTTGGAACGGCGGCGGCGGCGGGGGGGGAGGTGTCCCTGGTCCCCCTCGATCGATCGGTTTGAGGGATCCGCCGCCGCCGCGCGCCCGGTCTTCCTACAAGGGAAGAGATCCAGTCGATCTCCCCCTCCATGGCAGTCGCTCCTCCTGACTTGCTCCCGCGTCGTCTCTCCCCCCCTTTTGCTGCTTATCTCGTTTAAGGCACTCCTGAATTCCTTTCTCCTCCAACTTCCTAATTCTTTATACAGTATTTATAAGTTGTAAAGGCGGGCGTGGGGAGGGGGGAGAGCCTCAGAAGCGCTGTTCCCTTTCTTCGTGCAAACTTTTTTTTTTGTGGGAGGGGGAGGGGGAGGAAGAAATCCATGACATGCACACACACCCATCCATGGGCACCCCCTCCCCATTATTTTTACACTGGGGAGTCCTCCTTTGCAAAGAAGCTATGAACGTTCTTTACAAGTATCCCCCTCTACCCACCCCAGACAAGAAAGTTTCTGCTTCCCCTTTAGATTTTGGGGATCATAGCTCTTATTTTTCCCCCTGTTTGGCAGGAAGGCTTGCTTCCTTTCTGTTACTCTTTCCTGATACTCTTTTCCACTGAACCCCCACGGGGAGGGGGTCTTTTTTTAGGTCCCCCCCCATTTGCTGTCAGTAGGGTTTTCTGCAATCCCGGATGGATGGGAATTGTGGTGCCCTTCTTCCTAACTGGGGGGCGGCCTCCTGTGGATACACTCCTTGTATAGGACAAATCCTGCTGGAGATCGCCCAAACTTTTGCTTGTAAACCTCTCTTCCGCCAGCCCTTGCTCTGTCCTGTTTCTCCCAAACCAGGCCACTCCAAAAGTGACCTCTCTTCTAGCCAGGAGTTGTCAACTGGAGAGGTGGAAGAGGACTGCTGAGGTAGTGGGTCTGCTAGGTTCCTGCTTTCTCTGGCTTGAACAGTTTTCACCTGTCCGCTTATGGGGCAAAACACCCTCCCCATTTCTCTGGTCCTTTTCCGGATAAATTTTCTATATCTTCTCTCAAAAGAGATGCCTTATTCGCCTGGTAAGAAGATTTTACATCTCTCTCTCTCTCTCTCTCTCTCTCTCTCTCTCTCTCTCTCTCTCTGTGTGTGTGTGTGTGTGTGTGTGTGTGTGTGTGTGTGTGTGTGTGTGTGTGTGTGTGTGTGTGTGTGTGTGTGTGTGTGTGTGTGTGTGTGTGTGTGTGTGAGAGAGAGAGAGAGAGAGAGAGAGAGTATCTAGGGAAGCAATAACCTAGCCCCCCAGCACCCTGGAGTCTGTCCAGTGACATGGAGAATCCATGTCTAATTCTTGTGTACCCCAAGAATTGGCGCATAAAGACAGGAAAACAGGCTGGCATTTCTATGGCCTCTGAATGGCAAGATTTTCAAGCCGGGAACTGATGCGAGATCGGAGGTGCTCCCAGACCCCCATGGGTGGGGGCCCTTGGAGTCGGCGTGCACAGGCTGTGACCCCCTGCAGTGGTGGCGAACTCCGTATGTTTTGGACCGCAACTCCCAGAATTCCAAGCCTGCGCTGCCAAGGACAAAGGACGGTGGGAGCTGTGGTCCAAAACATCTGGAGGGCCGAAGGTTCGCCACCCCTCCTGTAGGGTGAGGGGTCTTGTTCAGGATGTTTTGGGGTTTCGTTGGGGTTCGTTGTCGCTCCGTGTGGCTGCCTGAGGGTGTGATCGTGCCGAGGGGCAGAAGCCGTGCCTGTGGCCAGGCTCGTTGGCAAGGAAGATGTCTATGGAACCGCTGGGTTGGTGGGAACTAACTTTATTTACAGAGCTCTTTATTTACAGAGACCAGGCAGCTGGACTCGTTGCCGGCATTTAGAAGGGCACTGAAATCCTGGCTCTTTAGGGAATGTTTTGGGGAATCTTCAGGGTCCCAGTGGCTTGTTTCTAGTTCCGTCTGTCTGCTGGCTTCTGGATTTTTTTTGCTGGAGTTTAGTTTTTTTGCGGTTTGGCTGCTGATCCAGCTTGTAATATTTTTTTTTACTAGAGTCGCTTTTTAATTTTATTTTTACATTAATTATTAATTTTTTATTATTGTATTTGACTTTGTTGGTGTCCGATGCTGTACGTTTTGAGCTAGTTGCTCTTGCAACATGTTGCACGCCACCCTGAGTTCCTTTTGGGGAAATTGGGCAGTTAACAAACAAACAAACAAATAAACAAATAAATAAATAAATAAATAAATAAATAAATAAATAAATAAATAAATAAATAAATAAATAACTGCCTTGGCTGCATCGAGGCCTGCATTGAGGAGCTAGGAAAGCTCTTTATTTTGTGCCCTCAAGTCCTTCTCCTCCCCTCCCCGGTTACTAGTAGCAATGCTTGGCTGGCAGGAGAACCCCCTCCATTTTTATTTTTATTTTGTTCCCTCCCTCAGCCCTGCATGGGGTTTCACAAGCCAAGTGCCCGGTGACAACAGTCCTCTTGGCCTCACTTCCTTCTGCGCCAGCCAGCCAGCCAGCCCCCAAAAAAGGAAGCGGGAGCCTTTATTAGACCAAAAGCAGTTTAAAAAGGAAAAAAAAACAAACAGAGAAGATAGTAAAAGAATGATGTCCCTTTTCTTCTTCTGCCTGCAGAGCAAAGGAATTTTGGGTGGGTGGGAAAAGAACGGAGAGAAAAGAGGCGATGACCATCCACGCAACCCCCTCCCACGGCTGACCCAACCCTTCCCGCAGCCCAGAAAACTGAACCTTGGTGATAAACGAAGGAATTCAGGATTTGCTGGAACATGTGCCGTGCAAAAACGACGCGCCTTCTTCTTGAGCACCAGTGGCTGCGCGGGTCCGTTTTGTGGTGTTCGCTTGTTTCATGGGGGAGGACGGAGGCGTGGAAGAGGCTGGGAGATGTTGCCGTCTTCAAATTTAGAATTGTGTGTGTGTGTGTGTGTGTGTGTGTGCAAAAGTTTCAGAATGACTGGGTCTGACCTGGGCCTCTCGTTATCTGGATTCCTCCCTTTGGTTGCTTCCTTGCTGAGAAAAAGAGAGCGGAGAAAGAGAGCATACTTTGCAGAGACCCTAATAGGAAATATTATGAAATGTTTGGAGTGGTTTCCCCGTCATTGCCCTTCCTGTGAGCTTCCGCGGCCAAGCAGGCTTTGAACCGGCTTCTCTCAAGCCCCAAACCCTACCCTGTCCACCACGCCCGGACTGGCGGGCTTCCGTACTGTTCGGATGCCACTGAAAAAAACCCCAAGCGTCTGCTTTCAAGTCCTCCAGGACCCTCCGTCAGCCTGGATCGAGGAAGACAGCAAGATTCCAATACCTACACTCAATCTGAGGGCTGGGAGAGTAAGAACAGAAAAAGAAAAATTTTTTTGCACCCAGCTCGTTGTTAGTCTGTGGAACTCCCTGCCACAGGAGGTGGTGATGGCATCTGGCCCGGATGCCTTCAAAAGGGGATTGGACAGATTCCTGGAGGAAAAGTCCATCCCAGGTGACAAACCATGATGGAGAGGTGTCACCTCCAGGCTTAAAACCAGGGTACTTTTAGAGGGCCAGATGCAGGGGAGGGGTATCAGGAGACAGAGATCTAGTCTCGTGCGCTCCCAGAGGCATCTGGTGGGGCCACTGTGAGATCCAGGAAGCTGGACTAGATGGGCCTTTGGCCTGATCCAGCAGGGCTCTTCTTATGTTCTTATGAGAGTGGGAAGCCATGACCCCATTGTTTTGGGGGGATTTTGCACCAAGATCCTTACGATTTTCATTCTGGGTAGAGCATGAGACAGCGGTAGAGTGTGGTCCTTGCCTGCAAGATTCATGGCTAAGCAGGTCTCTGAGCCACCCCACTAGGCTCAATTGAAGAGCTGTCCCAAAATCAGGAGCTTCTGAAGCTTTTTGTCGACCCCGAAGGCCGGCGGCGTTTCTGGTTGTCACACATTCGCCTGTCTGTTTTTCTCGTCTGCTTCCCTTCTTGGGAAGCAGCTCCTTACAGGAGGATGTTAAATCTGATGAGTATTTGCACAGTCCGAGGGAAACATGTTCCCGGGGTGTTTGCCAGCGGACACCCCCTCCCCCCCGGCCGCCTTCTTGGCCTCAGAAATGCATTTCCAACAGCTGTGAGGAGGGGAAATGGACGCCAAGACATCTCCTAGGAAATCGTGTTTGGAGCTCCGGCGGGATAGGACAGGACGGATCTGTGGGGGCCAGAAATGGTGATTGCATGGGAAGATTTTTAAAAAAATGAACCAAAAAAACCCAACCTGGCTTGTTCTGAAACCTTCTCCCTCCTAACATCCCGTACCGTAAACACCGGTTTAAAAATTTTCCACTTCAATTCGCGTTCGTGCTAGATTGGGATGGTGCTGGTCAATTTCTGTATAAATTACCTCACAGAACATTTGTTAGGATTAAATCAAAGAGGGATTATTCCCACATCTGCTTCCCCCCCCCCGCCGCCCCTTTTCTGGGTTTCCTCAAGAGAGACAGGGTGATACAAACATCATCTAATTGTGAAACTATATCTATATGGTTAAAAACTGGGGGGAGCCGCTCGTTAGAGAGGACTTGCAAAGAACCTCTCTAGAATTAGGGGATTCTACGGGTTTCGATCCGAAAACCCCAGTTATGCCTGAGATCTTCATGCGTGGTGTCATCGGCGAGTCTAGTAGGAATTAACAAGAGGAACCCAAGTGGTGTTTGGTGTGTTTACAAAAACACCAAGGCGTTTTGGAGTACCTTTCATTTTTCTCCTTTATTATTATGGTCATTGCCGTCTACGTACATTCTCTCTTTCCCTTCTTCCATTTGTTGTTCATTCATTTCTGAGTTATGATGGAGGTTTTACGTGTTTTTTTAAGCATGTGAGATGTCCAGCATTCCACCTCTGTGGGTTTCCTTGGTAGAGTATTATATTATATTATATTATATTATATTTTTAACATGGGTCTCCATAATCCTAGGCCCACACTCTACCCACTACACCACTCTGCCTCACTCTTCTAATACCCTCCGATATTTTCTGGCTCCGGAGGACAAATGTTGTAATTGAAATTCTTGAGGACTGAAGTGGGTGGGTGGGTGGCAGGAATCGGCCAGATTCCAAATATCCGTTTAAGGAGGAAACTCAGCCTTGTGGTCTGTGTGCGCGCGCATGCACTTCTGCCTCCATGGGAGAGAAATATCTATCTTTCAACGTGCGAGGATCAGATACCCTTCAGGGTGCGCCTCCGCCCCATGTCCCCCCTCCAATCCCTTTCGCAGACGATTCCTTATCGCCAGTGGGCAGGGTTGGGTTGGGAACAATAATGACCTGGGAGGGCAAGGTTCCCATTCAGATAATGGTCCAGAGGGCAACAGACGAAGGAAGGGAGAGCCTTGGGGAACGGGATGTCAAACCAGGAGGCCAGCTCTTTAAAAATGAGCCTTGGGAGAAACCCTCAACTCCCAGGGCATCCTTCCCTTCCTCCCTCCCTCTCTGGGCCCGGGCCCATCACCCTGCTTCTCTTCCGTCCCCAATGCAAAATAAAATAAAAATCCAGTTTCTCCGGCACCCAGTATTAGTTCATAGGCTGACCAATGGAGGGCACATGTGGTCTCCATTAACATTCTTGTTGTACAAAGCGCCCCCCCCCGCCGGTTTCCCATCACACAAGTCAAGTGCCTAAGGGGTGTTCCCACAGCCCTTCGGTGCCAGGGAGGGGTGAGTTTGGATGGCGGTGTGTGTGTGTGTGTGTGTGTGTGTGTGTGTGTGTGTGTGTGTGTGTGTGTGTGTGTGTGTGTGTGTGTGTGTGTGTGTGTGTGTCAGGAAATGGTACCTTGAGAATCAAGAATAAACGTCTGTAAAGACTTAAAAGGCCGTCATACAGGGGAGTGGGGGGGATCTGTTTTCGGTCATCCCAGAGATGCCAAGCTAGAGGGAGCCAGAGTTAAGCTGAAAAAAATCTCCTTAACTGTTAGATCAGTATGGCAGCAGAATCAATAATCTTTCAAGAGGTGGCAAAGGCATTCAAAAATATATATATTTGGGGCAACCGTCTGGCAGGTATCCCTTGAGTGGGGGAATTGGACCCGATGGTGTTATTAGATGCCCCGTCTGGCTTCATGGTTCTAAGGCAGTGGTGGTGAACCTTCGGCCCTCCAGATGTTTTGGACCGCAACTCCCAGAATGCCAAGCCTGTATTGCCAATGACAGAGGGCGGTGGGAGCTGTGGTCCAGAACATCTGGAGGGCAGAAGGTTCGCCACCATTGTTCTAGGGCAGTGATGGTGAACCTTTTAGAGAACGAGTGCCCAAACTGCAATTGATTTGATTTGATTTGATTTGATTTGATTTGATTTGATTTGATTTGATTTATTTAGCTTGTATGCCGCCCACTACCCAAAGGTCTCTAAACACACTAATTTTTTTGCAAAGTGCCAATACAGCAATTGAACCTGTATACAGGTGGCTATGAAGGGGTGATGTTGGGTGCCCACAGAAAGGGCTCCGAGTGCCACCTTTGGCACCCGTGCCATCGGTTCGCCATCACTGTTCTAGGGTTTTCCGGCGACAAAGCCAAGGGCCGTTTACGGAGGGGAAGGTGGTAAGTGCGCCGGGCAGGTGGAGTTCCTTAGGGCTGCCTGCCAAGCTGGGTGTGAGCCTCCTGCTGAACTTTGTAATATGACCGGCGGATTTGAACCCGGTGTGCAAAGTGAACGGGGTGGCTGGGTTGGGAATGCACCTCGAACACAAACTCGCCCGTCGGTCCCTGACCAAAAAAAAAAATGTGGCAAAGGAAATGGCACACCCTGGGGCAAAGGATCGGAAAGGCATCTGGAGTCATGCCATTAAAAGTGCGGGGGGGGGGGTTGGTGGTGCAAGCAGGGCGTCAGTTCCCAGGAAATGACATTTCTGTTAGTTTAGTGCCTAGCCCGGGTGAATAGGTTGAAAGCTTTATTTATTAAAGCTGGAAGGATTAAGAAATTAGAAGGATACGCCTTGCTGCAGAAAAAAAGGGGTCTGGCGGGGTCTCTCTAAAGGTTAAGCCCTGCCAGTCTTTGGGAGTGTCAGCGAGGATTTGAAATGGGGCAATCTGTAAAAATGGTTATATAGGTGAAACTCTGAAATGCTTTTGAGGGTCCCTCAGTAAGGGAGTGTGCTTCGGGGTTGTCACCGAATACTGTGTGCATCCTTTAATTGCTACCCAGCAACTTCTGGAAAACTTTGGAATCTTTTCGGTTTCTCAAGAAACGAGGAACGAAACTGTAGCTCTCTAGCCATAAGGGATACAGTTGGAGTGAGAACCACTTCACTTGGAGAAATGGGGGTTAAGAACTTTGTTTTGATGCTCATGTTCCAATCTCTGAAGTGGTGTGGCATAGACGTTGTTGTGTGTGTGTTGTGTCATTTCAGTTGTGACCGTTAGTGGTGTCCAAACTTCGGTCCTCCAGATGTTTTGGACCTCAACTCCCACAGTCCTTTGTCCTCGGCCATGCAGGCTTGGAATTCTGGGAGTGGTGGCCCCAAAAATGGATGTGAGAACCAGGCCGCACTCTTAATTTTTCAGTTGGTGCCTCAGAAGCCATTTGTAAATCTCTGAAGCTTATTGGGTTGTTTACGATCTGTTTCCCTTCGGCAGAGAAGTTCCTTTGTGTGTAGGAGTGGGGGGTTGGGGTGGGAAGGCAGCGGGCATCTCCGATTTGGGAGAAACGTGTCCATTTGTTCTATTTTTGATTTTCCTAGGAACCCACGAGCAAGGCTCTGGTGACCCTAAGAGTTGACCCACAAGGATTTTTCCTCTACTGGACCGGTCCCAGCATGGTAATCATGTTCTGCCTTAAGAAGAGTCTCTCTCTGTTTCTCTCTCTCTCTCTCTCTCTCTCTCTCTTCTCCCTCATACTATGTTTATTTATATACATATTTACAATAAGTTGGTCTTCTTATCACTTCTGACAGAGAGCATGGCCGGAAATGGGTTGCATGTTTTTCGGGATCTCCTTTATCTCAGAGGTTAAGCAGCCAAGTATTTGTGTGTGTCTCTGTGTGTGTGTACGTGCAACTGCGCCAAAATTTACTTTTTGAAAAGCGTCTTGCGCTCATTATTTATTACAGCACTTGACAAATGGCCCGTTCTTGTTTTATTTTCCATTTTCGTTTGGAGGGAGAGGATCCTTAGGGTTCCTCAAGGGAGTGTTACTGAGATTGTGGGGTGGGGTGGAAATGGCCAGAATTCCCTTAAAAGTCTCGAAAACATGCTTAATCGGTAGCATTTGAAAGTGACTCGACAGTGCGACAGTAAAAGCAGTGCCGTGAAGCTAGCAAAGATATTTGTGGCATCTTGAATACTAACCGGTTTAATTTGGTTTAGCTCCATCGATGAAAGTTTATGTCAGATGTCTGTCTATCTGTCTGTCTGTCTCCACAGACATAGCTGCGTCCATGTGTTCTAGTATAATGAAAGATTTTCTTTATCCATCACTCCATCTGTTTGCCTGTCTGGCTACCAACTTACCTATCTCCACAGAAATAACTGTGTCTGTCTGTCCAAAATTTTTGTTATCCATCCTTCCATCCTTCCATCACTCCACCTACCTTACCTACCTACCTAGGACCCCTGTCTTCTCAGGGGATTGTTTCTGCCCACGTGGATACTGAAATCAGCAGATAGTAGAGAACACGCTATAAACACAGTAATGTAAAGATGTTCACATTGTTCTCCATTTTCACATTGCATTGTATCTGATTCTTGTCCGCTATTGCCCGTCACCAACCAGGGATAATTGAAATCCGCGGGTATGGAATCCATGGATAGGGGGGGGGGGGGGAGGCTGAGTGCATTTATTTATTAATTTATCTATTTATTTATCTGTTCTGTGTTTTATATATAACCTCATTTGTGCAAGCCCACCCTAGGCAGTTTGTGCAAAAAAAGGTCAAATGTATTGATCTTTGAGATATCGCGGAGGAAACAGGAAGCTGAACTAGTTCGACCAGTTACGAAACATTGTTCCTGTGCGCTAAAAAAAAATTTCCCCCCAACCTGACTTGGTTTCATGCCGGTTACTCCCAAGGAGTAACTAGATGCAACTAACCCCGCGATCGGTCACTTCCTCCCCTCTGAGTTGTGTTTTGTTTGAATTGTGGTCCATCCGAGTTGTGGCCTGCCTGTGACTTGAGGATGGGTTGGCTTGTGTGTGTGTGGGGGGGGGTTTCCGTCTTCTACAGCGCCTCTTACTGGCCGAGGCTGGAAGTGAACAGATCAGCCCCCGAGATGTCTTGATGGGTTGGGGAAGGAGTGATAGGTGTCAGGCCCAGGCAGTGGGTGGTTTCCTTCTGCTCTCTTGTTTGTGGTTTTGAGTTGTTGAGCTGGTTGGGCAAGAAATCCGGAGCGAACCAACGGGAGGGAGGAAGAGGGACAGAGAACCGGGGGAGGGGGGGAGAGAGAGAGAGAAAGAGAAGCTGGCCACAACTTGACAAAATACAAACAAAAAGCAGGTATAAACTGGGTTATTTTCTTCCTTCCTCCCCATGGTTGCTTCCTTGGTTGTTGTTTTTGTTTTTTTTTTGTTGTTGTTCCATCTTTTCTTTTCTCTTGCTTGCTCAAAAACATTGTTATTAGTCTGCATTGCTGTTGGCCAGTATTTGTAACAAACAGTTTAAAAAACCAACACACACACACACACACACACACACACACACACACACACACACACACACACACACACGAAGTTAAGTCTCACTGAAATCTGTAAGACAAGCGAGATGTAACTTTTGTGCGCACGAGCTTTCTCTGGCTTTGGCCTTTTGCCTTTCGTTTTTTCCGAAAACAAGGTTGCCCTCCTCCTTGCCGTAGAAATGAAATGAATAAATTGAAAATACGTAAACAATGTTCAACAGTATAGACTGTAAAGCAGCCTCTTGTCCCAAAAACAAATTATGGGGCTAATCAAGTTAGGTCAGGCTGGTAGATTCCATTTAAACCAGGCATGTCCAAACTTCAGCCCTCCTGATGTTTTGGACCACAACTCCCAGAATTCCAAGCCTGTATTTCCAGTGGCAAAGGACTGTGGGAGTTGTGGTCCAAAACATCTGGAGGGCCGAAGTTTGGACATGCCTGATTTAAACATTAGGAAGAACTTCATGAGGGTTAGAGCTGTCCAGCAGTGGAAGATGCTGCCCCCAAGGAGGGTGGTGGAGTCTCCTTCTTTGGAGGTTTTTAAGCAGAGGCTGGGTGGCCATCTGTCGGAAATACTGTGATGGAGGTTCCTGCATGGAAGGGGGTTGGACTGGATGGCCCTTTGAGGTCCCTTCCAACTCTATGATTCTATGAGGCCAGGAAGGCTGAGTCCCCTAAAACAGAGCCTCTGTTTTCACCCGGCGCTGACTTTTTCTCTGGTTAATGGCCTTTTAAAAATCCTTCTCCCGGCCAGCCCTATCCAAAAGAGCAATTTCCTCTCGGTTGAAGAGAAAACCCTCTTTCTCTCCATCCTCGCTACCCGCACAATTTCCCTGTCGTTAAAGCTCTTTTGCATCTGGCTCGGCTCCAGCACAAAACAGTTAGCTTAAGTAGCTGTATATACAGTACAGTATATTGCCGGAGTGGTGGCAGTACTACACACACACACACACACACACACACACACACACACACACACACACACACACACACACACACACACACACACACACACACACACACACACACACACACGCCCTCCTGCCTTCCTCTCTCTCCCAGCCTGCCTGCCTTCCAGGAAGAGCAGAAGGAGCCACAGGGGGTACCGGGGTGGCCACGCTGCATGGGATCCATGTGGGCAGTGGAGCGTGGGCCCAAAAAGGCCATCTAGTCTGACCCCAGGAGGCGCTTCATTGATCCATGAGCTCCTTATTCCCACCCACCTGTCCCAACGGTCTTGTTTTAACGTGTCGTCAGATAACAAGGGGAGTGTATGCATGTCAGATTCAGTAAAACGGGAGCTGGCAAGTGCCGTTTTAGACGCAGCGGTTCTCAACCTGTGGGTCCCCAGATGTTCCTGGACTGCAACTCCCAGAAGCCCCTACTGCTCGCTGTGCTGGGAGGGGTTTCTGGGAGTTGCAGTCCAAGAAGATCTGGGGACTCACAGGCTGAGAACCACTGTTCTATAGTATCCCTTCCAGCTCTGGAATCCTACGCTGCTGCACACACACACACACACACACACACACACACACACACACACACACACACACACACACACACACACACACACACACACACACACACACACACAGTAGCACCAATGTGTAGAGTTTTTAAAAGCTGGAGCTGGGTGTGTTTTCACACTTGGGGTTATCTTTGCTGTATGGATAACTAGGACGGATCCCTCGCCATCGTTCTGACAGCATCCAATGGGCCAAACGGAGGAAAGTTAAATACAGGCGCTTTTCCTCTGGTTCTCTATCCCCACCCCACCCCCCTTTAAAGGAAGTAGAAATTGCAAGAAAGATGTTGTACCATTGCTCCAAGGAGGCCGACGTCCTCCGGCGGCCCTTTCAAGCCTTAAGTGGGGTGACATTCCTTCATCTCATCATGAGCAATGCGGTGCGCAGCCCTAATTAAGGGGAAATCGTTGTATAAGACAATGAGAAAACACAGTCTTCCTGTTCCATTAAAGGGTAGAGAAGGCGACATTACCGGGCCTGCATCCGAAAGGGGGGTGGGGGCGGAATTGTGTTAATGGGTGGCCTCAAATGGAATATAATAAATACAAATGTACCTTGTTTGCTGGCTTGTTGGATGCATTTCCCCCTTTAGCTAATTACACAAATGTAAGCTGGCTGACAGCCGATGCAATATAGAGTGGCCGGCCAGCAGAAGAAGCTAAAATTAATCATGGCTTGCCGTGAAGGAGAAAGACCTTGTTATCTACCCTAATTAACACGTTTTCCTGGTTCTCGTTAGTGCAGGAGACCTCGGAGAATGAACTGGATGAGCTAATGAGGAGGATTTAATGGAAGGTCTCTCTCTCTCTCTCTCTCTCTCTCTCTCTCTCTCTCTCTCTCTCTCTCTCTCTCTGTTTTCCTACTAGGAAGTCGACATCCTTGATATCAGCTCCATTCGAGATACACGGACAGGACGTTATGCGAAATTGCCAAAGGTAAAACTGATTATTCTCACAAGCTAAATGGAAGGCCAGGACAGTATTGTACCTGGAAATAAGTTGGGGATTTCCCCTATGGCAGTGTTGGCTGGGGGATTCTGGGCATTGTAGTAGATCTTCCTTCCCTGGCCTCCAAAGCCACCTTACTCCGAGTTTGCCAACATGGCCTGATTGCTCCACAGAGGGTGGAAGTGGCCATGTAGCTGGGGTTGGAGTCCAATTCCCATGCTCCCCCATCATTGGCCAGCCTATCTCAGGCTGACAGGAGTCGCACTCCAGCAAAGAGACATTAAAATTTCCAGAAACTTTGGGAGAGTTTGGGAGGGGGGAGAGAATGGAAAAAAACAGTGGTTGTCCCCTCAATTTTTTTCATTCCCCCCCAAAAAAAGCTTTCCCCTCTGTGGCTTCAAAATTTCCAGAAATTTCACAACATTGTAAGACCTACCCATTTCTGCATTCGTGGTCCACTCCAACTGGGAGTGATTGCCTATGGCTTCTCATCATCTCACCTTCTACTGGGTTCTTTTTTCCAAATCTGGAGATGGTGGGGCTTGAACCAGCAACGTTTTGGACGCAGAGCTGCTTGAGCCGAGGCTGGGGTGGGGTGGGGTGGGGTGGCGGCTCCTTCCCCAAAAAACGGAGTCTCTCATTCTCAAACGACTTCTCCATCTCACATGGAGTGACCAAAATCTGGCCCTGAGGCTGTGTGAGATCCTCTCCTGCATCTTCTCTCCCCAGCAAATAAAATAAAATAAAATAAAATAAAATAAAATAAAATAAAATAAAATAAAAAGGTAAATAAAGTGGCCCTTTATTATGTGAATGTGACTAGCCCCGTCTAGGCCCCTTGAGCTAAACATCATCTCCTTGCCTCCTTGCTGCCAGATGGGTGGGATAAAAATCCAATAAATAAAATAAAATAAATAAATAAATTTGTTTGCACCCTTTCTTTCCCCCCACCCCTTTTCAGGATCCAAAGATCCGGGAAATTCTTGGCTTCGGGGTCCAGAGCAAAGGCCGGAGGAGAAGCTGTTGACGGTAGTCCACGGGCCAGATCTTGTCAACGTGAGCTTCCTGAACTTCATGGCGGTGGTCCAGGATGACACGGCCAAGGTAAGAGAAGGAAGCCTTCGCAGGCAGGTACTCTGGGGGGGGGGTCAGGATTCTGGCTCCACACCCAGAGACTTAAACCCCTGATACTGCCATTTTTATGAAACTGGCCAGGAACGGGAGGCCGACTCCTTCCCTTCATGCAAGATTTTGTGTCTGGAAAGGTAGCACACAAAGGAAGTAGTTTTGGCTCAGCGCTCTCTCCCTGAGACGCTTGATTTCTACTTGCATGGATCCGCTGTGGAAACGTGCAGCTCCCTGCCCTACCAATCCAAGCGGGATGGCCGTTCGCAAGCTTTAGGTTTTGGTTTTGTTGCAAAGATAAGCCAGCTGTAAAGCGGACATTTTCTGCTTTATGCTCACATCTTGGTCTGGGAACAGAAGCAGTAATTGCCTTAGGGCTTCTCAGAGAGGTCCTGTTTGTTAGTGCAGGCTTATTTGCGAAGCTAAGCATCTGCTGAAGTAAGGGTGGGTGGGTGGATGATGGGCTTAGGAGCTTTCCTTTGTGTTTCAATAAGACCCTACCATCCGTTGAGTGCGACGCATTGGCTCAAGCGGTAGGGGTGGCAACTGAGAATTAGGCAGTGCCTCTGAGATTACACACAACCTTTGTGTCATGTTGGATCACTGTCGCTGGTTGATTCTGCCAGATCGGGAAGACGGAGTTCCCACCCTGACCGAGAAGGGCCTTAAATGTCTCCCTACTTCGGTGGAGTCCATTATGATCTGGATGTGACGGATATCTCTATGGGTTTGTGACTACTCTATGGGGGACTGCAAAGCAATCTTATCTCAGCAAATGCCCTTCACCGTTTTCCCCCCCGCCGTATTTCCCTGGTGTGCTTGCAGTCTTGTGACTTAATCATTCTACGTCTATAATTGGCTTTAATTTACAGCTTTAGTCACTGGTTTTCGAGAGCTAAATGACCATGGGGTCTCTTTGGTGGGTTTTTGTGTGCCGGGTGTGTTTGTGTGTATGTGTAATTTTGCTTCTTAGCGGCTCTTACTCTGCCAGGGCCTGTCTTTATTTGTCCTGGTTTTGCAAGCATAGAAAAAAAAATTTTTAAGTTGTTCCGAAAAAAAGGAGGAGGGGAATAATAATCTAAGATAAATTCTTGGAACAGACAATTCACAGGCAAATCGAGATCAGTCTCAAGGGTGGGCCCAGCAGCCTTCGCTAGCAGTGCCATGGGTGGAGGATCATGGGTGTTGTAGTTCCGGCAACTTCCACAAGTCATCCCATTCCTGTCCTTCCTAGTAAAGGGAAGCTACCACTGCTAGGAAGAGAACAAACACAGCCTGGGGAGAAATAGCCATTTTCAGCTATTTATTTATATTTATATACTGCCCAACTTTCCAAAGGAACTCTGGGCAGTTCATAGCAAGAAAATCCATAAAATTCAACTATAAAAACAGTGTAAAACGACTAACAACTTGCACTAACGTTGCAGGCTGACCATGTTAAATATGTCTATGGATATTTAGGTTTAAAAACTCAGCTGTCAAAAATGTTGACAATTAGAACTGGGGAAAGTTAATTTGTTGCTGTTCATGCCAGGAAGGGTAGAATTTGTGTCTGGGAAGGGTAGAATCCAAGCTGTTATGTTACCCTTAATTAATCTGTTACATTGTATGTTTTTAATAAAAACCCTGGGAAGGTTGTGTATTTCTCCTCTATAAATGTCTTCTATGCCCGAAGAAGGATTTTTATTCAAAATACTGTGTGCTAGCTCTGGATGGGTGGGTGGGTGGATGGATGGAAGGAAGGAGCTGATGATGGATGGATGGATGGATGGATGGATGGATGGATGGAAGGAAGGAAGGAAGGAAGGAAGGAAGGAAGGAAGGAAGGAAGGAGCTGATTATGGATGGATGGATGGGTGGAAGGAAGGAAGGAAGGAAGGAAGGAAGGAAGGAAGGAAGGAGCTGATTATGGATGGATGGGTAGATGGATTGATGGATGGATGGATGGATGGATGGATGGATGGGACTGCATGGTTAGGGATCAGAATTTAAGGAGGTGTTGCATTAAAGGCCCAAGTGTTCACATAGGGTAGCAGTGGTCCAAGGCAGTGTGGTTCTCCACCTGTGGGTCCCCAGATGTTCCTGGACTACAACTCCCAGAAACCCCTTTCTGCACAGCGAGTGGCGGAAGCTTCTGGGAGTTGCAGGTCTAGGAACATCGGGGGACCCACCAGTGGAGAACCCCTGGTCTAAGGTGAGAGGCTGATCACCCTTTTTTTCCTTCTGCCTTGTCTCTTTCCAGATGTGGACGGAGGAACTGTTCCAACTGGCCACAAACATCTTGGCTCAGAACGCCTCTCGGAACACTTTCTTACAAAAAGCGTGAGTGGCTCTCGTGGGTTTGTTATGGGGGAAGAATGCATGGGCCAGTCCCAGCAGCTTGTCGGGGAACGAGATGGAACTGGGAAGCAAAACTCAGGATCTCCTCCAGGCCAGGCTTCCCTGCAGGGGTGTGAAGCTGCATTGCCCCTAGAGGGTGATGTTGAGCTGCAACAGAATGTAGTGGCTCTTTGCTTAGGCTTCCTGGAGGTGGCCTCATACTTTCCTTTTATTTTGTCCTTGCAGCTACATCCGGCTCAAACTCCAGGTCAATCAAGACGGGAGGATACCGGTCAAGAAGTAAGGTCCTCTTCCTGCCCGCCTGTCCTGAAACCTCTTGTGTTTGTCTTCCTTCCCCCCTGCAGTCTTCTCCCCTGGCCTCAAGATAGAGCCTCAATTTTCCCTGTGATGAGGAGTCTTGTCGGTCCCGCAACCTTACCCATTTGAAGCAGCCGGTGGTGTGCGTGGGAGGGCTTGTAGGTTAGACTGCCTCCTCAAAACGGGTCTAGCCTCAGCAAAAAAGAGAGCTATGTGGAAGCAACAGGGACTGAGCCGTTCTCTCCCCCCCCCAAAAAAAATCCAGCAGCCAGGCAGGTGGGGGATGATGGGGTTGGTAGTCCAACACAGGCCACCTGGAGAAGGCTGGATCGTTTTGCGCCGCTCTGTAGGTGCGACCGAGACCTTACCGTTGTCTTTTCCCTGCTGTTCCCCACAACCTCCCACCGGCAGCATCCTCAAAATGTTCTCGGCCGACAAAAAAAGAGTGGAGACAGCCCTGGAATCCTGTGGCCTGAATTTTAACAGGGTATGTACGCCTCCCTTCCTGGGTCACCCTCTTGCTCCTCCTCTGTTTCTTTCCCCATCTGTCCTGCCACCGTCCCGTCTGCTGCCCGAGACCAGCTGGGACTTCCTGTGTCGTCCTCATTGCCACAGGCTTCAAACTGATTCCGAGTTAAGACTGGTTTCTCTCCAGGGAGGTGGTCCCTTTGATACAATGTGTATCAGAAGGTCCCCTTTTGTCCCCTCCTAGGGGGACAATTGTGCCGTGCTTTATGCTCCACCCAGCGCACCCGGAGATCCCCACGTCTACAAAAATAGTTAAAAAAATTAGGCTCCTTCAGTTTAAAAGAATAGGTTTTTGTGAAAATCACTGCGGGAGGCACTCAAATTTACAGAGACGGGGGTGGCACTCCAAGGTCCAGGAATGGGTGAATGGGTCCCCCAGAAGATTGAAGGTGGCCCATTCAGCTTTAAAAGGGCAAGGCACGTAGAATGGAAGAAAACTCCTTTTCAGACTCGCAAATCGTCTCCGTTAGTCTGGCGGCACTGGAAAAATCTTCTGAGCTGCTCCTCTTTCTATGTGGTCTTTGGTGCTGCAGCAGTTTTAGCACTGCCTTTCCTTGTGTGCTGTTCTGTAAAAGAGGAAAGGGATTATGAAGGCCAGGGTGGCCTGTTGATAGCCAGGAAAAGACATTTTCTAGCATGGAAAAAATATAGATTCACACACACACACACAGAGAGAGAGAGAGAGAGAGAGAGAGAGAGAGAGAGAGAGAAGTCTCTTCTTTTGCAGAAGGCCCGATGGGTTCCTCAAATTTATATATTCATTTAGGGCTTTCTTCCTTCCCCGCACGCATTCATACGAATGGCAGTGACTTTTCCCACGCTGAGTGGCTGATGGTATTCCTTTATTCCTTCCTGTCTGCCTTCCCACCCACCCCCTCAACCCCCCCAAAAAAACCCCGCAACTCCAGAGCGAGTCGATCAGACCCGAAGAGTTCACTTTGGAGATCTTCGAACGCTTCCTGAACAAACTTTGCCTGCGTCCGGACATCGACAAAATCTTACTGGAGATGTGAGTAGCTCCCTGGCTTTTCCGCTGGAGCCAGTGGGAGGATGAGGACAAACTGAAGTTCAGATTGCAAGAGTCCAGTGTGTTTGTGTGACACCGAGAGCCGCTCTCGGTGGGGTTAAAACAACCTCTCTTGGTTGGGGTGGGTGGGGGGGGAGAGAGAAGAAGAAAAATGGTTTGTTTAAATGAACCATGTAATGTTTTGACCTCTAGTGGGATTTTTACGGGAAGCGTAGAAGTCCGTTTTATGACTAATGAACCAACTCAGTTGTATACACAAAGCTAGTATTTTTAAAACGTTAACCCGTTGCGAGTTGAACATTTGGCTTTTGTTGCTCGTTCGGCATCTCTCGAACTCAGATTTGACGTGGTCGGCAGGCTTCGTCAATGAATTCCCTCCCTGCCTCTCTCGCCAAGCACAGAGGCTGTCTCCAGTACCTAGTTCTGCTTCACAATCTCTGTATTTCAGTAGGGTTTCCAAAACAAGAAACACTTCCTAACTGTTAGAGCAGTACAGTAGGATCCCGGTATCCGCTGGGGATTGGTTCCAGGCCTTCCCGTGGATATTGAAAACTGTGGATAAGAGAGAACACCAAACATTCCCCAAAACTTCTGTTTTGTGACAGTAGCCTGCTTTACGGCTTCTCTTTTGCAAGAGTAGCTTGCTTTACAGCTGCTGTTTGTGGCAGTAGCTTGCTTTGCGGCTGCTGAATTATTTATTTAATCCCCCCCTCCCGCCGCCCGTGGATAACTGAATCAGTGGATAATGAATCAGTGGATATGGGGGTCCTATCCATGTACAACAATGGAAGAAGTTTGCTTTACAGTTGCTGTTTGTGATAGTGGCTGGCTTTGTGGCTGCTGAATTATTTTTATTTTTTCCTCTGCCAGCCGTGGATAACAGAACCAGTGGTTAATGAATCAGTAGATACGGGGGTCCTACTGTACTAACAAACAGATGGAAGAAAGGGCAAACCAGTGGGTTTTCCTTTCTGATGCTTTGCCGATTTTGTGTGCCGTGTTGATACTTTGGCGTCCGAAAGAACGCAAGAGGCTCTCTTAACGGAAGAGAAGTCTGTAATTATGGCGACCTCTCCCCCCGCCCGGCCGCCTTCCAGCGAGCTGGGTGCTCATTTTACCAACCTCGGAAGGAAGGAAAGGCTGAGTGAACCTTGAGCCCTCTCCCTGGGATTGAACCTTGAGTCGCGAGCTGCAGTCCTGCAGTTGAAGCACTGGACCCCGGGAGGCTCTTATGAGGGTCTCTGGGCCGGTTCTGCTCTGAGGGCAGACCGTCACCATCCTGGCGTGCCTTAAACTTCATCGTGCGGATGGGATCCAGAATCATCGTTTTTGCCGTTCTTCTTTCTCTTCTTGTTGGAGAGCAGCGGGGCCAAAGGGAAGCCCTACCTCAGCCTGGACCAGCTGATGGAGTTCATCAACCAGAAGCAGAGGGACCCGCGTCTCAACGAGATCCTCTACCCGCCGCTGACCCGGGCGCAGGTGCGCCAACTGATCGACAAGTACGAGCCCAACCAACAGTTCCAGCAGCGGGGTGAGCACTCCTTTTTCCGGGACTTTGGCCGAGAGCACAGGCGGGCGGGCGGGGGGGGTCGGTCGGAGTGGGCATCGGACCCGACCCATCTTCTCCCCTACCTCTGCAAACCTGCCGGTGCTGTGTTTTCCTCCTTGTTCTCCCCCTCCTGCAGACCAGATGTCCATGGAAGGTTTCGGGCGCTACTTAGCGGGAGAAGAGAATTCCATCGTGGCCCCGGAAAAGCTGGACCTCAGTGACGACATGACCCAGCCGCTCTGCAGCTATTTCATTAATTCGTCCCATAATACCTACCTCACAGGTACGTCCGGAGAGGGTGAATGTCACCCGTTCTGGACTCCCCCGGTAGGTGGCTATTTGGCCTTCGTTCGCAGACATAGACCCTCTTTCTGTTGCAGAGCTTTGAAATTCTGGTAAAATTCTTTTAGGTATGTCGTTGAAGTGTGGAGAATTCACAGGGTGGAATAGCTTCAAGTTCCTCAGAGTGTCCACCCCTCTCTGTTGAGTGTTCCTCCCCCCCTTCACTTCAGTCGGAAGCCTGTTTGCTGTTGATCTGTTCACAGTTGTCAATAATGAAACATTTTAATCCTTTCCCCTAAAAATGTCTTTGAGCATGTTACTGAGCCCCTTAAGTGATAGTAAACGAGAAAGGGGTGGACTCTCTAAGGAACTTGAAGCTATTCCACCCCTTTCTCGTTTACTGTTACTTAAGGGGCTCAGTAACTCGCTCCAAGACATTTTTAGGGGAAAGGATAAAAATGTTTCATTATTGACAACTGTGAACAGATCAACAGCAAACAGGCTTCAGACTGAAGAGAAGGGGGGGAGGTTCTCTTTGAAGTCAGAGGCCGGAAGGAACGATCAGTTAGTGCTGGATAGACTGACAGCCACCCAGTCGAATCTCAAGCCTCCTTCCGACTGTCATGAAAAAAATATTACAGCGAGAAAATTGTCATTTTAAAGTGTTGGTTACATTTCCCACCGCTGGCCTCTTGAAAGTGCCGGAAGATAATTAGGGGAGAAACTATAAAAAGTCTCTCTCTGGGGATGACCGACCAGCTGCTGGATGCCAAAATATTAATATTTTCTGAGAGGAAAGAGATGGGTTTCAAAGAAGGCTTCAGCCTTCTCCTTGACTTCCAAGTGGTCACAGTGAGAGAAAGAGAGAACAAGAGAAAAATAATGTCATGTACGTTCATAGACTTGGCTCGTTAAAAGGCAGCCCAGAAGGAATCTGAAAAATGTGATTATTATTTTTTTCCTGAAGCAGAATAGAACAATTGCCCTGAGGTAATGTTCCCTCTTGGCAGACTTTACAGGAAATCATTCCCCCCACCCAACTTCCTAAGGGATCGCTGGGAGTAAAACGGAGTGTCGTTGGATCCTGCAGATGTTTGTTTGTTTGTTTGTTTGTTTGTTTGTTTGTTTGTTTGTTTGATTGATTCATATGCCACCCATCTAGCAACAAAGGCCACTGTGGACAGTACACAAGGTTTATACAAATACAAAACATAACATTGGCAGAATTTGGTGAATAACGAGACAACAAAATAAAAATGTAATAAACATAATAAACTTAACCAAAATCCAACTAAAACAAAGAGAAAACTGAGATAGGCTAAGAGAGAATACATCAGGCAAGTAACAGCAACCAAAGAAGAGAAAACAAATATCCAGTTTAAATATCAGGCATACACCACCACCCGGCCTGGGATTCTGCCCCTGCACAAAACTGTTCTGCTTCAGGAAGAAAAAAATAATCACATTTTCCAGATTCCTTTTGCCTCTTGCCCATTACTTGTTTGTTGTTGTGTATTTCCCCCTTTTTTTATTTTATTATTATTATTATTATTATTATTATTATTATTATTATTTATTATTATTATTTCTTGGCTTTTTGGGTCTTTTATGTGAACCGCCCAGAGTTCCCTCTTGGGAAATCGGTGCGGTATACAAATGTAAACACAAACAAATAAATAAATAAATAAATAAATAAATAAACAAATAAACATTTCACTGCAGTTCCCCCCCACACACACACATTATTGACGTCCCCTCCCGTTGCTTCCAGACCTCAGGTGTGGTGGGCACAGTTTTGGTGATGATGGTGATGCCACGTCTCTGTTTCTCACGTCTCTGTTTCCTCTTTCTTACAGCTGGGCAGTTGACCGGCAACTCCTCCGTCGAGATGTATCGCCAGGTGTTGCTGAGCGGCTGCCGGTGTATCGAACTCGACTGTTGGAAGGGACGTCCGCCCGAGGAGGAGCCCTTTATCACCCACGGGTTCACCATGACGACGGAAATCCCCTTCAAGGTACCCGAGGGGTGTCTTTCTTCCCCCCTGCCTGATAAGTAGCAGATAGACGGTCTGCATCCACGATTTGTTGGTTGCTTGGTTTTGCTTTGTAACTCATTACTGGGGAGCACGATTATTTGTTTTAAAGGTTTAGGTGAGTTGTTAAGGCAGGCATGTCCAAACTTTGGCCCTCCAGATGTTTTGGACCACAACTCCCACAATCCTTTGCCATTGGAAATACAGGCTTGGAATTCTGGGAGTCGTGGTCCAAAACATCAGGAGGGCCGAAGTTTGGCCATGCCTGTGTTAAGGTAAGACATGATGCAACAGGTGGTCACATTCAGTTTTCAAATGCCGGTTTTCTTTCTCACTTGGTTCGTATCAGAGCATTGCCAAGGTTAAAACTGTAGGCAGAATTGAAATATAGTTCCAGATCTTCTTCGATGCCTTCGTAGTGTATGCTTATCTCTGCATTCATTTCCATTCCTCCTTTGACAGCTGTTATTACCGATTATTTATATTGATAATCTGCCATTAGTTTAATTACGATTGGTTTTTTTATCTTTGCCATTTTGTACTTCCTAGGTTTATGTAATCTACGTTTGCTACAGAATAGCAATTTTGCTAGATGGTGTGGTATAGGCATTTAATAAACAAGCAAACAAAATAAGTGACCCATGTCCTACAGCATAGGTGAATTGGTGAGTTCTCCTCCTGTGGATAAAGGGTAACTCCTACTGTGAATCAGATCTCATGGCCTCCTCCACTTATCTTCTAAATCATTATTATTCTGTCCTCCTCCATTGTGAGCGTAAAGTCCTTCTCAACTGGCTGTTCTGGGTTTGACATTCTTCTGACTCAAAATTCTCTCCACTGCGAAAATTGCTCTCTTTATCACCATGTCCTGATTTCTGCTCCTTTCTGCTGTTCCAGGAAGTGATTGAAGCCATTGCTGAGAGTGCCTTCAAGCTGTCGCCCTTCCCCGTCATCCTTTCCTTTGAGAATCACGTCGACTCGTGAGTAGCTCTTTCCGAAGGGAACTGAGAGGTCGGGAGGGGGTTGAAAATAAAACAGCCAACATGATCATGCCATTGTACAAAATGATAGTTAAGGCCGCACCTGGAGTATTGTGTGCAATTCTGCTCACCGCATCTCAAAAAAGACATATAGTGGAACTGGAAAAGGTGCAAAAGAGAGCGACTAAAATGATTACTGGACTGGGGCACCTCCTTTATGAGGAAAGGCTAAAACATTTGGGGCTCTTTTGTCTGGAAAAAATGTGCCTGAGGGGGGATATGATTGAGACGTATAAAATAATGCAGGGCATGAGTAAAGGGGATAGAGGGATGCTCTTATATACCAGAACTAGGGGACATACTCTCAAACTGAGGGCTGGGAGAGTAAGAACAGACCAAAGAAAATATTTTTTCACCCAGCGCATTGTTAGTCTGTGGAACTCCCTGCCACAGGATGGGGTGATGGCATCTGGCCTGGATGCCTTCCAAAGGGGATTGGACAGATTCCTGGAGGAAAAGTCCATCCCAGGTGACAAACCATGATGGAGATGTGTAATCTCTAGGCTTTAAACCAGGGTACTTCAAGGGCCAGATGCAGGGGAGTGGTATCAGGAGATGGATATCTAGTCTCATGTGCTCCCAAACGCATCTGGTGGGGCCACTGTGAGATACAGGAAGCTGGACCAGATGCGCCTTCGGCCTGATCCAGCACGGCTCTTCTTATGTTATGTTCTTATGTTGAGGGGCCTTCCTTTCGGGATAATGGCCCCTCGTCCTGTTTCCGCAGGGCCAAGCAGCAAGCTAAGATGGCGGAGTATTGCCGGAATATTTTCGGGGAAGCCCTCCTCATCGACCCACTCGAAAAATACCCGGTGAGATTCGGGAAGTGAGACCAATTGGGGGCCCCCAATAAAAATAACATTTGGCAAGCTTGCAACGAAGGCCCACGGAGGTGGCAGTGGAAGGAGCTCTGACTTTACTCTTCCTGCTACCACGGCTTGTAAATAACGCGATTCATTTAACATGTTAGCCTCAAAATCACAACTGTTTCCTCTGTAGGGAGGAGGCGTCGATGAGTTCAGGGAAGCAATTGGAAGAATCCCCCATCACCTTCAGAAATGGCGTTGTTAAACAAATAGCTGCCTTGGTCCAGTTGACCCCCCCCCTCAAAAAAGCAAATCCGACGTGCTGTTTCTGAACTTTGCCTGTCACACATTCAGCGTTGTGTAGTTCTGCCCAACAGGGATGACCCCAAAAAGGCAACAGCAGGGAATCTTTCGGCTGTACAACTCAGACCAAACCCGTATGGCCAGTGGCCAAGGACGATGAAAGTTCTAACCCTAAACATTTTCAGAACCAATGGTTTATTACTCTCTACATTGGTTATATTGACTGTTTTCCAGCAGTTTGGAAAGCCAGCATGATAGATAGGGGTTGGGTTGTTGGATTGGCCCCGGGGAGATAAGTTTCTAGTCCCTAATAAACCAGGAAAGGTGTCGTCGCACAGTCGACACAGGTACTTGGGCATTCCCTGATCCCTCCCTGACCTGGCTGTGATGAGGAGAAAGACCTAGCCTAGGGGTATCAATGTCGCTCCGCCTGCCAAGTTTAAAGGAAGGTGTTTGTTTATCATCTTGTCCGGCTAGCCCCCTTGGCTCAACACCTCCCCTTTGCCCTCCTTGCAGCTACAGCCTGGGGCGGGTTTGCCAAGCCCCCAGGAGCTCTTTCGCCGGATTCTGGTGAAAAACAAGAAGCGGCGAACGCACAGCAAGGGATCTGAAGGCAGCGTGCGGAAGCGGGTCCTGGAGCAGACGCCCAGCTCTTACAGCGATTCCTCCGGGGTGGGTGAGCCGGGCTCCCCTGCACCAGGTAAGAGCGGGTGGATTTCTAAAATCCATTGCCTCGAAAAACTCGAGTTTTACAAAAACATCTGCGGCCATCTCAAGCGGTCCAAAAAGGGATCCTGGAACATCTTAAGAGCAAGCCCTGCCAGGAAAGTTAAAATACTTGATAGAAATCCGTCCAAAGAGACGTTTCCTTTCTAATGTTTCTTCTTTCTTCTTCTTTTTTTTTAAGTTATCCTGCTCTTTTAAGGTTACATTACAATATGAAAGTTTAGTCTTTAAGGTGCCACAGGTTTTTTGTCTTTGGTTTTTCTTTGATTTTTGCCTGAAATCCTTCTCCCCTTGTGATTGCATTTCGTCCGCACTGTCCACTCCTGCTTTTCCTTCTCCTTTTGGCTGGTTTATTGTCTCTGCTCTATACCCAAGGATGGTTTCTCCCCCTCCCCTTTTGCAGATCAGCCTGAGGTCCTTTCGCCAGTGATGACCAACGGCGACGAGAAGACCTCGGAGAGGGTGGGAAAGCTGGTGGAACCCCGCAAATCCATTGGTGAGTTTTCTGTGGGGCTGAGTGTGTGTGTGTGGGGGGGGTGATAGGGGACCCCATAGGGAATGGTGACCCATAGCTGTGAGGAAGATGAGGTGACGGTGCTAGGGAATGTCTCTCAAATGTAATGCATCCTTTGTTTCCTTCGCTGTCTTGTAAACTCTGTTGTCGCAAACCGGGGGTTCCCAGAGTCACAAACCCCAGACTTTCGGAGGGGGAAGCGATGGTGACACCGGCTGTCATTCAGGCTTCCTGGTTTCTCCCGAAATCCACTGGAATCATTGCAGCGGCTGGGAGAGAGGCAGGTTTTTCCAAGGAACTGGGAAGCTATCCCAGTAGGAACCCAAAGGACATGAGGAAGGGTTGGTTTTCAGCGAATCATTAAGTACCGTTAGCTTTGCAAAAGACCTCCTCCTGGAAGTTAAAAATAAACTGCCTTGAAGACCTTTGCTGACGTAGATCTTGATCAAGCCATCTGGTTTTGGGATGGAGTGGGGGCTAACAGGATTTTTTTCCCTATTCATTTGCATTTCCAAATGAATTCTGCACCCTTGCTAACCACTGAATCGATGTATACGTTTGGAAATTACGTATTTTCCTGTCTATAAGACACTCCCCTTTTCCAACCCAAAATTACTGTTTCGCAACCACACGGCTTACTTCCGTGTATAAGATAACGCTCAAATTTCAGTCTAACAATTTTAGACAAAAATGTAACCTCATACACAGGAAAATACTGTAGTATCCAGTTCAGCCATCCAGTTCAGGTTTCCTAAGAGGAAACTACAAGCCCCATCCTCCCTCGTCACCCCACCCAGGTGTAAACCCCTGGCTGGCAAAGTCCGAACCCAGCCTTTATATCTCTGGAACGGCTGCTCTTCCCATTGCCTCAAGGATGCTGGGAGTTGTAGTCCAGCGGCACCGCTATGGCAGCACTGAGCTTAGGAAATGGCCTTGGTTCTTCTCTCCATCCTTTTGGCCCCGGGTCCGTGCCTCCGTCCCTCCCTCCCCTTCCTCTCCCTGTCTAGACCGTGATGCTGAAAGCGAAGAGGATGATGACCTGCAGGATCCCAAGAAGCCGACAACGGATGAGGTGAGTGTGTGTAAATGCAGTTGTCCGTTTTCCAAAATTCTTGTCTTTTGTCCATAATCACTGCCGATGCTCTTTAATGTACTGCATTTCAAAAAGAGAAAGAAGACTCGGCCTTATGAGTCATTTCTTTTTTTTTTTTTACTCCCATCTGCTTTTTATTACTTCATTAACATCGCCTCCCCCTGCTTTTGTGTTTTCCTTTGGTCCACAGGGCACGGCTAGCAGTGAGGTCAACGCCACGGAAGAGATGTCCACGCTAGTCAACTACATCGAACCGGTCAAGTTCAAATCTTTCGAGGTGGCCAGCAGTGAGTGAGGCATTGGGTGGGCAGAAGGAGGGAGGCGGTGGTGGAGAGCAATGGGGTATTCTTTCCATTAGCTGAGAAAAGACAGCATCTTTTAGAGATGGAGAGACTGCACTTAAATTCTAGATATTATACCTACACCCCCCCCTTTGCCTGTGTCTGGAGAACCATTCTCTTGTCTAGAAACTCTTGATAGATTTTGAGATGATGCTGTGAGGTCAGGTTTAAAAAAAGGTCTGGTTTTTGCCTCTTTTTTTTTTTTTTTTTGGTTTTTAAATATATGTATTTATTTATTTATTTTAGAGAAATTTTTTTACCCCACCTTTCTCCTTGGAAAAGGACCCAAGGTGGCTTACAGTAATGAGGGATAATATACAGTCCAGTACAAAAAATGCTTCATTATTGTTCTTCAAAAGGCCAAGAGTAATACATGGTCATAGCACCCATCAGTCGACGTAGTAGAACTGTGACCTCTGCATAATCGCCAGCCACATGGACTCAGGATAATTTTGCATTTTGGAGAATGAGGGGAAAAATATATATATGAGTTCAGCGGCGGTCCAGAAAAGTTGTCATGCCATAACAATAAAGAATAATAGCAATAAGTATCGATAGGAGGCGGGGGTCCTGAAATTCTCCAGATGTGGGTGGGCTCCCAGTGTCCATCAGCCTCCTCCGTTGGCAGATGCTCATGGGAGCCGTACGTCCGAAGAACACCTGGTTCTCTGCTGAGCTCTAAACTCCAAGCCCTCAGGATTATTTAGGGATTCGAAATCAGGGGGACCAAAAAAAAAAAAATGTACCTCGAACTAGATTAGCTAGTTTGCCCATTTGTCTTGGTATTATCTGCCTCCGAGCGATGGCAGCCTTACAAGCTCTTTGCAGAGAAATAGCTTTATTGTCATCTGACACTAGATTTCTTTCTTTTCTTTTTTTAAAGCTAGAGGTGATGAAACACAGGCTCCCTGGATTCCAAAGAGAGTTCTCTCTCTGCCACTGAGTTACCCTCTCGCCTCAGTCATGTTATGTATGCTTTTAAGATCCATGGTTTGAGAGGTTGAACGGTGACCCTGAGTGAGCCTGACTGAAGGGCGCCAGAAGCCGTCTTCTGGCCATTTTAGAGGGACACCATCCTCTAACGTTCTTCCTTTTCTCCAAAGAGCGCAACAAATCTTACGAAATGTCCTCGTTTGTGGAGACGAAAGGCTTGGAGCAGCTGACCAATAGCCCCATGGAGTTTGTTGAGTATCCTGACCAGAGATGGGGGAGGGTATCATGGAGGGCGTGGGAGCGAGAGAGAGGGGGAGTTGCAGTTGGGATTGGCAAAGGAGAATCCGTAACCGCCGGAGTGAACAATGGATGACACTTGCTGAGGCTGTGAATCCGTGGCGGGCTTTAGTCCGAACTTGACGGGAGCCATCCATAAGGGGTCACTCTATTCCTCTACCCCCCCAAAAAAAATGGATCTGCAGCTTCTGTCAATCCTGTCATGTTCAGAGATATGCCCGTTTCCCGTTCACCACCTGGTCGCATCACTCAAAGCAGTTTTAGGGGAGATCTTTCCGCTTGACAGCTTCTGCAGTCCAAAGGGCAGATATTTTGATGGCTCCCCCCACCCCACCCCCTGGGAATGGCAGGATGGAGAGCCTGACCTGAGAGCTTACAGAAGGGGGTAGTTTAGGGGGTAGATCCAAACCTGTAGAAAGAGTAACAATAGTGGGTGTTCTTCAGCATCCCACTTTAAGAAGAATATTGATGTACTGGAAGGGATTCCATATAGGAGAGGTGCAAATTTATTAGAGCAATGTTGTCCTTGGACTACAACTCCCAGAATTCTCCAGGCAGCACACGTGGACCCTAAGCGATTCATAGTCCTGAGTCATGCTGGACGTGCCAGACTGAGGGAGGCTGGGGTTTGTAGTCCAAAAAGCACAACTCCGCCAGCCTCGAGCTGAGTTATTGACGATAAAAGGTTTTACAATTACGCCATTACATTGGATCCCCCTCAGAAGGCACTCCTTGCGACTTGTCTGCCATTGAATTGGGTACTTAGAAGGAAAGAAGTCCCCTTCCCTTGGTGGCGCGGACTTGTTTGTGGTGACTCCATATCAGAACAGAAAGCTTTGTGCCCAAGGGAAAAGATTTCGGCCAAAACTTAGAACGTACATCCTGATTCCATAGAGAACTCAATTGTGGGATAGCGTTGGCTCAAGAAATAGTGCACTGCTGCTGAGCGGGTGTGGGTTTTTTGGTGTTGGCTCAAGAAATAGTGCACTGCTGCTTAGCGGGTGTGGGTTTTTTGGTACCCTATCATCCTTGTGGCCTTGACAACCCCTCCTTGCCCAGATACAACAAGAAACAACTGAGCCGGATCTACCCCAAAGGGACCCGGGTGGACTCCTCGAACTACATGCCTCAGGTCTTCTGGAATGCCGGCTGCCAGATGGTGGCCCTCAACTTCCAGTCTCTTGGTGAGTGGCCCTTTCTTTATCCTCCTTTCCTTCACTGGCAATGAGGGCTAGCAGCTTGGGTCTCCTTGTTGAGTCTAAAAAAAGAGGAGCGGACTTTTCATTTCCCACCCCTAGGCTACAATCTTGTTGCTTCTCTCCGCCAGGAGGGCAAACAGCAGAGCCTTCCCTTGCTCTGGGCCGGCAATTAATGAGTCCCCACCTGCTGAATCTAAGTGGGGACTCGGTAATGGCTGGCTAGAAGGGCATAAAAGTTATTCTGCCTGCCTGCTTCCCATTGGCGTAAAAATCAGCAGGATTTCTGCCCCTCTCTCCTCCCACTCTCCCTAGTCCCAAACAGGTAGGCTTCCAACGGGTGTGGTTGTGTGATCCGTTTCCGGTTCTTTCCCTATCAGATGAAGGAGGAAAGAGCCTAATTGAGAGCCAGCGGGCTTTGCAAGGAGAGTTTTTTGCAAAGATGGGCATGGAGGGTGGGAGGAGGAGGAAGAGGAAGGGGAAAGGGGGGCAGCTGGTTCCCACCCTGTAAGCCCCGCCTGCCCGTGTGATCCGTGACTCATCATCATCATCATCATCATCATCATCATCATCATCATCATCATCATCATCATCATCCAGATTTGCCGATGCAGCTCAACCTGGGCATCTTTGAGTACAATCGCCGGAGCGGCTACTTGCTGAAGCCAGAGTTCATGCGCCGGCAGGACAAGCTGTTTGACCCGTTCACCGAAGACATTATAGACGGCATCGTGGCCAACACCGTCAAAGTGAAGGTCCGGAAAAGGAGGGGGGGTTGGCCAGAGCTGGGAGGGTGCTGTTGAGACCGGCTAGCAGGGGAATTGGCTGCTGCTTTCGACCAGCAGCGGATCCAGCTGGACAGGCTCTCCACCATCACAGGCAGGATTCTTTCCTGGCCTGCCCTGGAAAAGTCCCAAGTGCTCCGTCTTGGTCTCCCATCCAAATATGAACCCTGCCCGACCCCGCTTAGCTTCGTAAACGCAGACACCGCTTGTTTGGGAGGTCAATTCCCCGCTGGGCTTCTTTGATACCGATGGGATCTGATGATCCACCGGGTCCCAGTACTGAGATGATCATGGTTGTCCTTGTGCATGTAGGATGATCCCGTAGGGGCGATCTGCAAACGGTCAGTTTAAAATGAATTTGAACGGGAGACGATCCGTTGCAGAGTCCAGTGGCACCGGGAAGCTGAGCAAACTTGTTACAGCGTAAGCTTTCGGAAGCCTTCAGGGGCGTTCCAAAGCTCATGTGTCCGTTTTATGGATGGTTGTGAGCAGTAGGAAGATTCTAGTTCCCACCTTCAGAAAAGAGTTAAATGTAGGAAATTCTATAAGTGCCTTTCGCCTTACTAACTTTAAACCTTTAGATCATTTGCAGTCTATGAAAACTTGCTAAGTAGGACTAGATAATCTTTTAGGAGCTCCCTAATGGAGTGATGGCAAACCTTTTAGAGACCGAGTACCCAAACTGCAATTCAGAACCCACTAAATTTCCGCAAAATGCCCATACAGCCATTTAACCTGAATACAGGTGGCTGTGAACGGGTGTTGTCTGGTGCCCACAGAAAGGGCTCTGAGTGCCACCTTTGGCACCCGTGCCATCGGTTCGCCAACACTGCCCTAACTCCTTTGCTGCCAATTATCCTATACCCCAGGTCCAAAATTATTAATTTGGGCTCTTTGGGCTGATAAGTAAAATATAACCGTGACTGGTAAACGCGCAACTGCTCTCCTTCCCGTCTCTAGATAATCTCAGGGCAATTTTTGTCAGACAAGCGCGTGGGGATCTACGTCGAGGTGGACATGTTTGGCCTGCCGGTGGACACCAAGCGCAAATATCGGACCAGGACGTCCCAGGGGAATTCTTTCAACCCGGTCTGGGATGAGGAACCCTTCGTTTTCCACAAGGTGAGCCTTGGCGAAACGAGGCGTCTTGAAAAGAGCCCTTTGGAGTCGTGACGTAAATGGAAAATGGAAGCAGGATTCACTTGGGTTTCAATTAAATTGGTCTGGGTTGTCCAGAATATTTATTTTTTGTTTTAGGGTATTTTTACCCCGCCTTTCTCCTGGAAAAGGAGTGAAATCAGAGTGTCTCTGAGCGCGGCCCTGTAAGATGGTCAGATGGAGAGAGAAAGACTTGAGTCTAGTTTAGTCTTTGGTCGACTGGACACTCCGTATTTTAGTCTAGTATTCCTACCTCTGCTTGTCCATGGGTGGCTTGCCTCCTCCGATTCCCCCACTTTGGCGTTAATAGTTCTGCAAGCGGGTCCTAGATGAAATCCAGCCTGAACTATCTCTGGAGATAAAAAAAAAGAAAAGAAAAAGTTTCACTTGAGGCTGTCCTGGGAGTTGTGGTCCGAAACATCAGGAGGGCAGAAGTTTGGAGATGCCTGGGTTAAGACTTAAGACGCTGGTGTAGGCAGCTTCCCTCGGTGCCAAATGTCTGCTCCTGCGCTCCTCCACCAGCTGACATTTTCCTCTGGGACTTACGCCAATCCAGTCGCTTCATGCTGGGGTGGAATGGCAGGAGCATTTGGCCCCCACCCCCACCCCCATCCCGTGGCTCCTTGTCTTGAACCAGCCTTGGCCGTTGTGGGGCCCCCCCCCCCCACCCCGGTTGCAACGGCAGCTTCCTCTCGGTCCTCTCCCAGGTGGTACTGCCCACGCTGGCCTCGCTGCGGATCGCCGTCTTTGAAGAAGGGGGGAAGTTCGTGGGCCACCGAATCTTGCCCGTCTCGGCCATCCGCTCAGGTGAGTCGCGCCCGGTCTGCCACTGGCCGTCCGCTCACCGGCGCTGCCCGCCCTGCCTGGTTTGGAGGGGCTGGCGGGATTTTGCCCTCTGCTTTGCAACGCCTTCAGGGAGAGACGCTCTTGTCCCAGTTGACAGTCAGGCGTTGCCTCTCCCTCAGCTTGACTGGTCCTAAAACGGAGGAAGTGTGGATTATCTTATTCCAGTCTCTAAAAGTGCCAGAGAATATTCATTTAGTGCTGGGATGATTGGCTGGCTGGCTGGATGGATGGATGGATGGCTGGATGGATGGATGGATGGATGCATGGATGGATGGATGGATGGATGGATGGATGGATTGATTGATTGATTGATTGATTGATTGATTGATTGATTGATTGATTGATTGATTGATTGATTGACTGATTGATAGGGTGGCAAGTTGGCTCTTTGGTTGGTTGGTCGACTGGCTGGTGTTTCTACTCCACCCACCTCATGGCCAAGCCACTATTCTGAGTGGCTTACAATATAATTAATTAATTAGGTTTAGGGTTAATTAATTAAATAACAGTTTTTATTATTATTATTATTATTATTATTATTATTATTATTATTATTATTATTATTATTATTATTATTATTATTATTATTATTATTAAATTGTCATTGTGTGTGTATATACACAGTATACACATACAACGAAATTCAGACACCCAGAGACCAGATTCAACACACACACACACACATACACACATTTAAAAAAAAATCCCCAAACACTCTCACACAAATTAAAAAATCCCCTCAACACACACACACATAAAAATCCCCGAACATAAACTAACTATATTTGTGTTTTGTTTTTGTTTGGTCCACACAGCTATTTATTAAAATCCCAGTATACACATACAACGAAATACACACACAGAGACCAGATAAAAACACACATTATAAAAAAATCCCTGAACATAAAAAAATTATATTTAAAAAATATTTTTGTTTTTTATTTTTGTTTGGTCCACATGGCTACTTTTACTTCTTACTGTTAGGTGCGCTGGCTAAGGCAGAAGGGAATTTTAGGCCGTGCTGTTTTTGCAGAAAGCTAAATGCGTGCATAATTAGAACAGCCTCTGAGATAAATGCTGCCTTTCTAGCTGTGCTCCATTGGTTTATCACAGGAAATGTGCTTCTTATCTTGTGTACAGTTGCCTTTCGGAAAGAAATGTGCCACAGACCCACGATTGGCTTTTTATGGCCTGTTTACCATTGCTTTTTGCTCTGTGGGGTTTTTGTCCATTCACCTGCCCCCTAAGAGATAAGATCTATGAACATAGGAATGGACCTTAGAACATAAGAAGAGCCCTGCTGAATCAGGCCAAGGGCCCATCTAGTCCAGCTTCCTGCATCTCACGGTGGCCCCACCAGATGCCTCTGGGAGCACATGAGACTCGATGTCTGTCTCCTGATACCACTCCCCTGCATCTGGCCCTTGAAGGACCCTGGTTTTAAGCCTGGAGAGGACACATCTCCATCATGTTTTGTAACCTGTGATGGACTTTTCCTCCAGGAAAGTCCAGGAATCTGTCCAATCCCCTTTTGAAGGCATCCAGGCCAGATGCCACCACCACCTCCTGTGGCAGGGAGTTCCACTGACTAACCACACACTGAGCCACCTTACAATGGCTCACACGGTTTGTCCATCAAACCCAGGACCCTCTTGACTGCTGGGTTCTGCATTGGTCCTTTCTAAAATAGACTACTGTCATGCTTTCTACAGAGGCCTTCCCTTGGAGTTAGTATGGAAACTTCAGCAGACCTGCAGAAGCCTGACTCAAAACAGGTACTAGCACATGTAAACACACGTGGCACTCCATTGCTTCCACGTTAGTAAAAAAAAAAACCCATATTCATTCGAGGCGCTTTTTGTCAATTGCTTGAGAGGCGCAAATCCAATTTTATCGAAAGTTAGGTCTTAGCTAGGGGCAGAGTTTTATCCCTTTCAGCCTCAGTTGCCAGGGTATGTCTTGGGTTCATATCTCTTTTTAATGCGTGCGTCGGAACGCAGCCAATTTTACACCATCACTCCGTGCCGCCTTCCCTGTATTTCCAGGCTGGGCAAACACTTCTTTGTTGTGGTGCATATATGTGTGTGTTTTCCCCTCTCTCTCTCCCTCTCTCCCCAGGTTACCACTACATTTGCTTGCGCAGTGAATGCAACCAGCCGCTCTGCCTCCCGGCTTTGTTGGTCTACACGGAGGCCTACGACTATATTCCAGATGACCATCAAAGTAATGCGGTGCTTGGGGACGGGACTGGGCAAGGGGTGGGCCGGTCTTCCTTTATCAGGATGCCAGCAAAGCCTGCGGGAGACAGTTTCCAGCGGTTTCTGGACCATGGTTGCCCTCCTCAGTCACCCTTGGCCCGCCTGGCAAGGGCCGGTGGGGCTTTTGTCTTTTCTTTCTTCGCTTGGCGGCGACGGTGGTGTGAATCACCGGGTCACCCTTTCTCCAGAGAAGCACACCGGATGGCAGAGAGGGTTCTCCCTGGCAGGTCCAGAATCTGCTATCACAACAAGCCTGCGAGATAGAATCATAGAATCATAGAGCTGGAAGAGACTTCCAGGGGCCATCTAGTCCAACCCCCTGCCATGCAGGAACCCGAATCACAGTATCTCCGACAGATGGCCATCCAGCCTCTGCTTAAAAACCTCCAAAGAAGGAGACTCCACCACCCTCCTTGGTGGCAGCATCTTCCACTGCCGAACAGCTCAACTGTCATGAAGTTCTTCCTAACGTTCAAATGGAATCTCTTTTCCTGTAGCTTGAAACCATTGCCCCGAGTCCTAGTCTCTGAAGCCACGGAAAACAATCCTGTCCCCAATTCAATAGGACATCCTTTCAGATAGTTAAACATGGCTATCATACCCACCCGCCCCCTCAGCCTTCTTATTGAGATGCCTGTTGGGAGGGCGCGCAGCGAACTGGAGGGCTTGAGAGGGAGATTTGCACCCGGGATCCTCCCGCATTTGGGGTCAAGGCCTGGGAAACCTTTGCTTCTCCAGAGGTGTGCAGCTCCCAGAAAACGTGAATCACCATGGCTTGCTGCAGTTGCAATCCAAAAATACCCCTTGATCCCCTGTTCTAATCTAACCCACGGCCTGTTTTGTGTTGTGAACCACCCGGCCAGATGGGTGTTATACAAACGCAATAAATAAATAAATCTCTCCGGCTCTGCTTTGTAGGCTAAAGTTGGAGATAAAGGGGAATCTTGGTCTTTTTCGACGGCTTAAGTTTATTGTGTCCGCAGTGACACCACTTGCAATCACCGGTGCCTTATTTCCAGAATATAATTATTGCTGTATTAGATGGCTAAATTTTCTTCCTGAACCCAGATCCTTGATTAGTGTCTTTCATGGTGGCCATTCCACGCAACCAAAGGCTTTAAAAAGACCAAATGCCAATATTCTACCCTTTTTGTTATCCATCCCTATTAAATAATTATTGAATATAAAGCAATTTACATTCAAAGGTCTCCAAATTTGACATTTGCTTTCCTCCTCTAAAGCCACCATTGATTGTTCTTCACAGGCTTATCAATAAATGTACACGTTCTTTGGGTTCAAGTTGATATTCACTCCCTTCCCGCCCCCCCCCTCTCATCCATCCCCCTCTTCTTCAGATTATGCAGAGGCGTTGATCAACCCCATTAAACATGTCAGCCTGCTGGACCAGCGAGCAAAACAGCTTGCAGCCCTGATCGGCGAGAGCGAGGTGAGGGCGGCAGTAGCCGCAGGGGAATGGGGGGAGGATGAGAGCTGGCACAGGAGGGAACGGGCCGAAAGAAGGAAAGGCGGACCGTCCCGTGGGGAGAACCCCACACTGTGACACACACCCCCAGGCCCCTAGGCTCCATCTCTCAAAACCTTCCCCGACGGCTTCCGACAGGAGAACACAGAGAAGCCGCGGGGGTCCTTGTCCAGAAGCTCCTCCAGTGCCCACGCCAGCCCTGCGGAGGAGACTCACAAGCCACCGCCTTCCTTGCTGTCCCCAGTCCGGAGTCCCAGCATCATCCCCAGTCAAGGTAAGGTCAAAAGTAAAGGTTCCACCCACCCCCTGCACATGTGTGCAAGTCGTGTCCGACTCTAAGGGCAATGCTCATCTCCGTATTCAAGCCGAAAGAGCCGGTGTTGTGCAAGTCCGTGGCTACGTGGCTGGCACGGCTGCACGGAAACACTGTGTTACCTTCCCGCTTTTTACGGCGGTACCTGTTTATCCGCTTGCATTGACATGCTTTCGAACGGCTAGGTCGGCAGGAGCTGGGGTGAACAGCGGGAGCTCACTCCGCTGCCGGGCAACACCCGGGATTCGAACCGCCGAGCTGCCGACTGTGCCGCCGACATTTTTCGGAGGCCTTAGTCCCCTGAGCCACCACACCTCGCTCAGTGCAGGGGGACGAGGTGCAGCCTGCATTTCATAAACTGTAAGGCGCCCAGAGAGTGCTTTTAGCAGTATGGGGCAGGGCCTGTGCATTTTGTTCTCCTCTTTCCATGTCATCACCAAAACCACTGATTTCCCAAACATCTAGTAAGACACTGTTCTTCTTTTTACCACTTATCTTCTTCTTCTGAGTGGTATCAGGAGACAGAGACCTAGTCTTGTGCACTCCCAGGTTCATCTGGTGGGGCCACTGTGAGATCCAGGAAGCTGGACTAGGTGGGCCTTTGGCCCGATCCAGCACGGCTCTTCTTAGGTTCTTAGGTTCTTAATATCCCACCTATGCAGTCCCTCCAAATACCCCTCTCTCAACAGGGGTCGGGGGAGACTTCGGCGCAATCTGACTATCACGCTGCCCATCTATCGATCCCCAGACAAATCGGAAGCCCTTCCCACCCTCCACCCCAGGAAGGCCACGGCTCACGACCCCGTACTTATAGGCACGGACTGCCTCAAAGAAGCCACAGGGTTTCCCTTTGGAAGAGCGAGGCAGGGCCGTTAGAGACAGGACATTTTCGAGACCGGGCGCATTCATCACAGGGCCGGCGTAAATCAGAAGTGGCTTGACAGCGCATGACACCAGTATAATTTGAACAGAAGGCATTTCTCCCTTGATCATTCTTTTATTTATTTATTTTTAATTTGCCATATCCCCCCTTCGAGGCCCCCAGGGACAGGTCTCCTTTTCTTTGTCTCTTTATCCCCCCCCCTCCACTCCCATCCCCTTGCTGTTTTCCCTGCAAATGTCAACGCACATCCCCAGAACTATGTCTTTGGAAGCGTGGAAGATTCTGCCGCACTGTATTCCCCTTGTCAGGAGCTGGCTTGAGACTTCTCCCAGATCTAGGCTGGCCCTGGAGATATTAAAATAGCCAGGCAAGGAAATTGCAGGATTTTTGAACAGGATATTTTTTTTGAGTGGGGGGTTGTGTTTGTCCTCCCCCCTTCATTGTTTTGCTTGGACTCCTGTTTTAAAAAACAAATATGCTTTCCTGTTCTGTTTCCCATTTTATTCTGATTATTCTCTGTTTTTTTCTTCCCCTTTCTCTCTCTCCTTTCCACCCTGCAGGGCAACGAGACGATCTGATCGCCAGTATCTTGGCAGGTAAGACGGAGGAACGTTTGTGCTGAATTTTGTGGGGAGATAGACCTTGAGCAAATAGGACTAAGCATGGCTGAATTTTTTTTTATTTTTTAAAAATGCATCCCTTGTTCAGGATCAGAACTGTTTTGTATTCTGAGTCCTTGCGCTCTCCTGCCAGCGAGGCCCTTTTTGTGTGGGCTAGGGATGGGTGCAAAACGAAAAACGAAATACTGTTTCGTCATGTCATTACGAAACGAAACGAAATGAAATGAAACGACACAAGGAAGGCACATTTTGTTCTTTCCCTCCCCAAGCAGCACTGGCGGGGGAGGTTCCTGCACCCTAGCACAGATCAGCTGATAGGCAGGGCTTGGAGGACAGAAAAAAATGTTTTTTTTTTTAAAGAAAAGCCCAGGCCTTTAAAAAAAACATTTTTATCCCTCCCCCCAAGCCCAACCTGCCAGCTGATTTGCGCTGGCCACTTTCCAGCCCCCTCCCACATGAACCATTTTTGTTAGTGGTTCGTTTGGTATGAATTTTTTTTTAAAACCATATCAAGTGAAACGGAAAAAATGTGGGGGGAGAACGAAAGGAAACAAGATGTAATTTTTCTGTTTCGTGCCCATCCCTAGTGTTGGCATGTTGGTTTTACTTGCTGGCACGAATGTCCGCGTTTCCATGTTTGGCTTTAAACCAAGGTTCTAGTCCTCATGACCGGGCAGGGAAAACAGGTGGGCGAAATCTCACTATAGAGAGAGATGCTCCTCCCTCCCTCTCTTGTTTCCCTCTGTGGTGAGCAGGACTCGCTGCCACCACCACCCCCTGATAAATTGTTTGTGCGTCCTTTAACTTCACAGAGGTGACCCCTCAGTCAGTGGAGGAGCTGCGGCAGCAGAAGGCGTTCGTGAAACTGCTGGAGAAGCAGTACCGCGAGCTGAAGGAGCTGAGGAGGAAACACATGAAAAAAATTGGCACTTTGAATAAGAGGCAGAACACCCAGTTCACCCTGGTGGATCGGATCCGGCTCCGTAGCCGGGATGGGTGAGCTTGGTTTGCTGGTCATCCTGGCTACAGGTGGTGGTGGGGGGATGATGGAAATTGTAATCCATCATCTCCGTAGGGTGCCGGGCAGGGCGTACCTGCAGCATCAAAGCCAAATATATCATGGATACGATTTTTAAAAAATGAATTAAGGGAAACCTTGAGTCAAGTCTCTAGTCCTCATGATAATTGCTAATGATTTCTTATCTAAGACAGCAAGATTGGGTATTTGGAAACTTTCTTTCCCAAGGTAAAAGCATCCAGAGCAAAAAACAAAACAAAACAAAAAAAACGTATCAATGATATATTTTGTATATAGCATTGACATGCAAAAAAAGTATCAATGATATATAGAGTTTTGGAAAAACTCATCCAAACTTTCTTGGGTGTTTGCATGACTCCAGCACACTCAGATGACTGTTCCAATTTCAGAACTCATGTCGCAGAGTTGTGGGTCTCTGGCTAAATCTGCTTGTGCTGCTCGGTAGAGGTATAGAGACTCAGAGAGGGGAATAGTTATCAGTTCCTCAGATGGTCCACCCCTTTCTCATTAAATGGCACTTGCAGCCTCAGTCACCGTATTTTTCCCGACTATAAGATGCCCCCCATGTATAAGATGACCCCCACTTTTCCAACCCAAATTACAGTATTGCAACCATACCATTCTCTCCTTGGATTACTTCCGTGTACAAGACAACCCTCAATTTATTTTACTCTAACAGTTTTAGACAAAAATATAGTCTTAGACATGGAAAAAGACTGGAACTCACGCTGACACATTTATAGGAGCCAGGTCAAAAAATGTTTCATGGCTTACAGCTGGGAACAGATCCACAGCAGGCAAATAACGTACTTGAAACGGTCGAAAGAGGGAGCTGCTTTTTACATGGTTTTGTGGCACAGCCGGCCGTGTTGACCGAAGAAGGACATGTCACCCTGGGCCGCTTCCCTTCCCTTCCGCCATCTGTCATTGCCATTGTTCACTTCTCTGCCCAACGGTCGAGCCGGCCCTGGAGGGGAAAGACCTTGAATTGGGCAGGATGGCCCCCTGTCCCCCACCCCACCCACCCAAGAGCCATCGTGGCGCTTGGCGCTTCCTTTTTAACAGGCGACCCTTTCTCTCTTGCCGTGTTCCCTGCCGCAGGTCTTCGGAAGCGGTGCGGCCGGGGCAGGAGCAAGACGGGACACAAGACGCGAAGGTGGACCTGCAGGAATGGCAGATGCAGGGACTGCTGCAGCTGCCGAAAACTCAGCACCAGCTGGAGAGGGAGAAGAAAAGGGAACACCTGCACCAGGTGTCCGAAAAAGGGGGAGGGGCTTGTGCATCATATTGTGAAACGCGAAAAGAAAAATCCCGAATATGCATGCAGTAGGACCCCAGTATCCGCTGGGGATTGGTTCCAGGCTTTCCCGTGGATAATGAAAACAGTGGATAAGAGAGAACGCCTGCCCCCAAACTGCTGTTTCCTGACAGTAGCTTGCTTTATGACTGCTGTTTTGAGAAAGTAGCTTGCTTTATGGCTGCTGAATTATTTAATTTTGTTTTCCTCTGCCAACCGTGGATAACTGAATCAGTGGATAATGAATCAGTGGATATGGGGTCCTGCTGTATTTCTAAAGAGGAATCATTAACCAGAACTGGCCACAAGAGGGGGCCAGAGACCACACTATGTAGAGAGTTCACTATTAAAATAATGCTTTCTATAATCCACGTTTTTCCCCATCCACAGGAGTGGGTGGGTGGGTGGGTGGAACCGAAACCAATTCCCCACAGATCCGGGGGCGTTCCTACCGTATTTCACTCTGTGATCCATCTGAGCGGGTACAAAGTAGAAATAGGTAGCCCCGTGAGGCGCCTTTTCCTCGTGGCCGCCTTGTCTTGAGGAATATCGGCCGTTCGGATTTAATATTTCCTCCTCCTCGCCAGGCTCAGCAGCGCCTGAGGGAAATTGCCCGCGAATGCCAAGCTGCCCAGCTGAAGAAACTGAAGGAAATAAATGAGAAGTGAGTATGGCACGGGGGTGGACTAGATGGCCCTTGAGGTCTCTTCCAACTCTATGATTCTATGACCAGAATCCCCTGACGTTGCCCCCTCCTCTCTTTTGTCTTCCCCCACCTCTTCATTTAGGGAGAAGAAAGAACTCCAGAAAATCTTGGACCGGAAGAGGCACAACAGCATCACGGAAGCCAAGTCCCGGGAGAGGAACAAGAAAGACGTGTGAGTCCCAAGCGAGGAACGGGTGGGAACTGGTTTCTCTCTTTTTTTTTGGCACATTTTTTTCAACAGGTTTCTCCCCAGTTTTTTTTTTTTTTTAAGTTTGCAACTCCCCGCCCCCCTCCAAATAAAAACATGAAAATATTAGAACAGGAAGGGGGCAATGAGGACTGAATAGGAAAAAAAAACCCACCCGATAAAGGCTTTTGGGGGCTGCTTTTAAAAGGGGCTGTGAAGCACACGGGTTGGACGAGACGCCAGGCATCGTGTGCTTGACGGGGCCCCTTCTGAAAGCAAGCAGGAACGGTGGCCAGGCGGTTGTCCAATCGCCCCAAGCGTAACCCACGGCATTCATCGTCGATCCGTTGCAGAGATGGGCACGAAGCAAAGGACGAACGGGGGGCAGGGAGAACCCACACGAATCGGGATGGTTCGCGGTTCGGTTTGGGCGTGCTGTTTTGTTGAAAGAACACAAATGACCAGACATTATTTGGTGCTTGGTTTTGCTTCTGCCAAACGGAAGCCCGCCCGCTCGCCCGCTTCCCTCTGCCCCATACCTGCCCCCCTACCTGGTCTTGGCACCTCCTCCTCCTCCTCCTCCTCCTCCGGCGCCCACTTCAGCTGATCGTCTGGCGCATGCGCAGAGAGATAAAACCAGCTCAAACAGGAAAAACAGACCGTTGCCTCTGCTTCCTCGCCAATGGCTACACCATTCTGTCCATCGGTGGTGTTGGACCATCGGCCCAACGTCTCCCACCAGGGAGGGACAGGCCAATAATCTCTGGAGGGTCCAGCTAGGCCTGTGCCTAGAGGCCAAGGAAGAGGAGGGGAAGGGGCCACGGCCCACGGTAAAAGCCCCTCTCACTTTCCTTTGCCGTGGCCCAAATTGGCGGGAAGGCCGTGACATGAGTGCGGCAGAACCGTACCGGGCATCTTCCGTACAAAACTTGCCGGGCGCTCGATCAACGTCAGTTCGGGTGCTGACCTGCCTCGGAAGGTTCCTCCCTGCGTGGGGCAGAGCCGTGGGGCACAGGGACAGTTCCTCGGGAATCTCAGGCTGTTGATGGTCTTGACACACTTTTATTTTTTTAATCCCCTGCCAGGGAGCTGACGGAGATAAACAGGCGGCACATCACCGAGTCGGTGAACTCCATTCGCAGGGTGAGTCTCCGTGCTGTTCCTAATAGATCTAATAAATCTAATGGAAAGCTTAAAAAGAAATAAATTCCTCCGTCATGGTTCCTCCAAGGGCTCTCAGTTGCCTCTTTCCATTTTCTCCCCCCATTTTAAAAAGCCAGTTTGACACTGTATGTGCGCAAAGCGACAGAGGGCGCAGGGCATGGGGGAACCCCGATGCGTACGGAGGAGCAGAAATATTTGGGGGCAAAAGTGGGCCCTGCTCTAGCAAGTGGACTGGCAACGAAGGATGATGGGAACTGTGATCCTGCAGGCTCTGGAAGGTTCTTGGGTATGACGACAGGCGCCCCGTCCGTGGAGGCCTCTTTGCTCAGGGTACCTTCTTTTTTTCCCTTGGTTTCAAAGCTCGAGGAAGCTCAGAAGCGGCGCCAGGAGAAGCTGGTGGGAGGGCATCAGGCCATCTTGCAACTCATTGATGACGAGGAGCCGAGGGTGAGTGCCAGCGGAAAGACTTCTGGGAATATCCCGGTGTTGTTGTTGTTGTTGATGATGATGATGATGATGACGGTGGCCGCCCACAGTTCTGGGTATCGGGAGCACGCCTGAGCTTGAGAACAGACCAAAATAGAGTGCTCCTCGGTGTCCTTTGGGCTGGGGTTCCTAATACTGTATTCCTCACCACCCGGCTTGCAGTTGGCTGGGGATGAGGGGTGTTGTAGTCCCGGCAGCCTCTGGAGGGGCACGCGTGCCCGGGAGCGGCCGCCCTCGCTAAGCATCTCAGCTCAGAGTGCGGGGGCCCCCGAGGCTGAAGTCGCAAGAAGCGAGATTTGATGCTGAATATCAAGGGGGCGTGGGGGGAAAAACGTTCCCCGTGGTTAGAGCAAGTACCTGGATGGAAGCCGTTAGGAGAGGCATGTTCAAACTTCAGTGCTCCAGATGTTTTGGACCACGACTCCCACAGTCCTTTGCCATTGGGAATACAGGCTTGGAATTCTGGGAGTTGTGGTCCAAAACATCAGGAGGGCCGAAGTTTGGACATGCCTGCATTAGGACGCTGCGAGGCATTTCAGGAGGGGACGGGGCTACCCTCTGCCGGGGTGTCTTTGATCGGGAGGCCTGCCCCCAGCCCCCTTCCAAGGTGGGGATTTTAGGGGTCAGCTTCTGCCTCTGAGGACAACTATGGAGAACCTTCAGCCTTCCAGAGAGGTGGGATGAGAGATCTCACACTCGCCTTTGACCTTGCTGTTGGGGTGGTAGTGCCTGATGGGAGTTGTAACCCCCAAAAAATCTGAATGGAAGAGAGGGGAAAGATATTGCTTGTCCCATTTCTCTACGTTCTCAAGCTCTTTCGACAATGGGGCTGGCTGTTCTTTCTGTCAGCTTGGTTGCCAGAGGCCCACTCTGGCGTCCACCCCGTGCCCGTGACAGCCAATCCATAAGCTGATTTGAAAGGAAAATAAACCCGCCAGACATTCCCTGTCAGAAACCAGCAGCCGTGCTTCCTTGGCAAGGCTGCAAAAACCCCAAAACCATCTGAAATCCTGTTATCAGCTTAAGAGTGCCTTCATGCCATCATAGGCAGCTGCTGACATGTTTGACACTCTCCGGAGGTGAGAAATGTCGACGGGAAGATGATTTTTTTTAAAGCATGGATCTTTGAAGAGGTGTCATCACAAACGAACCATTTCGGGGCACTGGCTGTGAGCTGGTTTGTCTTCGGGTGGATTTTGTAGAGCGGAGGCAAGCTTCTTAACTCCAGATCTCGGGGTGTGGTGAGGATTAGTGTTGAAAAATATAAATGGCCCCAGGAGGAAAAGGCAGGTAGGGGTCTAGTTAGAGCTGTCTGCTCACATCCACTAGATAGCTTGGTTGTGTCACTGCCTGAATGTGTAGCCAGTGGTTGGGAGTTCAATCCCTCATTGCGGCTTGTGGACGGGGTCTTATTTGACATCCGTTCCTCAATGTAAACTACCCAGAGTACTATTTATTGTCAATCAGTTTGGTATACTGGATGGATGGATGGATGGCACCTGAGGGGGGATATGATTGAGATGTACACAAAATAATGCAGGGCATGAGTCAAGTGGATAGAGGGACACTCTTCTCCCTCTCACAAAATACCAGAACTAGGGGGCATCCACTCAAATTGAGGGCTGGGAGAGTAAGAACAAAAGAAAATATTTCTTCACCCAGCGCATTGTTAGTCTGTGGAACTCCCTGCCCCAGGATGTGGTGATGGCCTCTGGCCTGGATGCCTTCCAAAGGGGATTGGACAGATTCCTGGAGGAAAAGTCCATCACAGGTTACCAACCATGATGGAGATGTGTAATCTCCAGTCTAAAAACCGGGGTCCTTCAAGGGCCAGATGCAGGGGAGTGGTATCAGGAGACAGAGATCTAGTCTCGTGCACTCCCAGATGCATCTGGTGGAGCCACAGTGAGATACAGGAAGCTGGACTAGATGGGCCTTGGGCCTGATCCAGCAGGGCTCGTCTTTCTTATGTTCTTATAGCATCTTACTGTCCACAATGTCCATACATTTCTTAAAACTCTTGGCAGAACCCCCATTATCTCTCCCCACCCCCTGTGCTCTCTGCCAAGGTCTGCGAACTGAATATTTTCCTGAGCCAGCTCTGTTTCATGGGTTTTGCAAAGCATGTGTGCCGGCTCTGGTATGCCTCATGATCCTTCTCTTTTCCTCCATTGTAATCTCCTCCGTCCTTCCTCCGTTTGTACCTCCCGTCTCCCCCCCCCCCGGTTTCGGCCATGCAGCTCAGAGACCAGTTAGCACGAGAAGGGGACCTGGAGGCCCTCGCTTTGCGGCAGGAGATTGGCCGTTACCTGCTGGAAGAGATGGATGCGGGCGTCAGCAACGGGCACCCGCCCGGCTCCGGCGGCCTCAGCTCTCCGGCAGCTGAAGAGGAGCTCACCGTCCTGTGAGATTCGTTCGGGCGGCCGCAGCGGTGATGGCCTTGGCAGCCGCCCTGGGAGATGGGAGAGAGGATTTTTAAAAAGACAAGGAGCATCTCCCGCAGATCTCCCCCCTCTTTCCACCGGTTCAGAGCCCGGCCTGAAAGGGCAGAGAGACGTTCACACACTAAAAGCACTTCTGTCTGTTTTCTCTGTTTCTCTTAATTTTTCTCTTTTTTTCTTTTTTTTTTTTAAAAAAAAAAAAGAACAAATGTTTTATTTTTTTAAACTAATTTTTTTTAATTAACTCTAACGGTTCGTGTTGCCTTCTCCCATTTCTCAGTGTTGTTTTGAGGCTGAGGGGACGGACGTTGCTGGGGTTGGGCGTTAGACCATCTCTCGCCCGCACACCCCAAACACGTGTGTGTATAGACACGCACCTGTAAAGACACACACACACACACACACACACACACACACACACACACACACACACACACACACACACCTGTGGGGGGTGAGAAAGGAGTCGAACCAGAATCTGGAAGAGCTCCTTTGGACAGACTCCTGAGAGAAAGGGAGATTTTTTTTTTTTGGGGGGGGTGGAACTGCAGTCCAAAAGAAGAGGAAGAAGAAGAATTATTTTTCCAGGATTTCTCTGATCTTTTAATGCACTCTCAGTTGGGGTGGAAACGTTGCCCCTCCTCCTCTCCATCCTTCTTCCACAGAGAAGGCAGAGAGCAAAAAAAAAAAGGGGGGCTGTTTTAAATACAGTATCTCTCCTTAAAGAGAGGGGAAGCTTGAAATATAATATATGTTGAATCGGTCCAGAAACATTCTTAATTGCCCCACATCCACCACTCACTGTCCTTGGAGGTGTTCCTGGGTTCTCCCTTCCCACCTGCCATTTGGATGTGTTTGGGTAACTTGCGAGGACCCTGGTGTGGGGTGGAGGCCAATCTGGGGGAAATATGGTCGAAGGCAGGACTCTCCTTACTGTGAGACATGGGTCTCTCGCTGCTTCCAGGCATGGGGTGCCAAAGGGCGGACAGAGCCTGCCCCTCTTGCGACCGTCGCAAAAATCACCGCTTCGTCGTTCTCCTGCTCTGGGTGTAATTTTTTTCCCCATCTTCCCCTGTCTTATGTTAATTTTTTTTAACATAAACAATAAACTCATAATTCAGTTGCGTTCTCGTTGGTTCCTTGGCAGCCCTTCGAGGGAGGGACGTTGGCCACGGAGGAGACAATGACCCGCTGTGTGTGTTCTTTATTAAGCCCTCTTTATGGCTGCATCGTGGTCTTTGCGTCTACAGGAGCGCTGTTTATGTACCCCTCGCTCGGTCGTCCTGAAACAGAGACCAAAACATGGAGCAACCCAGGCAGCTCATTCCTCCTAACGTTCTCCAACGTACTGAGATTTCCTGGTCACAAAAATGTGGCATTCCACCCCAATAAATTGTGTAGGGTTTGGGCTGCTCCACCTGTATTCCTTCTATGGAGTCTGTGGAACTCCCTGCCACAAGAGGTGGTGATGGCCTCTGGCCTGGATGCCTTCCAAAGGGCGATTGGACAGATTCCTGGAGGAAAAGTCCAACCCAGGTGACAAACCATGATGGAGATGTGTGTCATCTCCAGGCTTAAAACCAGGGTACTTCAAGGACCAGATGCAGAGGAGTGGGATCAGGAGACAGAGATCTAGTCTCGTGCACTCCCAGAGGCATTTGGTGGGTCCACTTGTGAGATACAGGAAGCTGAACTAGATGAGCCTTTGGCCTGATCCAGCATGGCTCCTCTTATGTTCTTACGTTTTAGCAGCCCCAGCGATTGTGAGATATTTGGCATCTTTTAACGGAATACGACATCCCTCACCTGCCCGCCCACCTTTGCCCAGAAATAAATGGCACAACTGTCTCTGGCAAGTTTTAAATAAGTTTTAGAAAAAGAAACACAAATGTACCCACACACACTGGAAGCACGGAAGAAAACAAACCCCAAGTACTGCAGGCGGCAGGACAGAGAGGGCGGGCGACAGGTTCGGCTCCCAGACATTACGGCAAGCAAGGGCAGAAGACGACAGGCAAGCGGGAAACACAAAAGAGTCGACCCGGGAAACTGGACTGAGAGAGAGGGGGGGACAGGAGCCGCCATGCGATGGACCCACGTCCTCCCGCCCAGAAGGGTTTGGGGGGGGGTAAAAAGAAGCGCTGTGCACAGTGAACGAAGGGCACCTGGGACGGGCGTCCACATTAAGGGACAGGGCAAAGGGCAGACACGAAAGTCGGTGTCAGAAGTGGCCTCCCTTTTGTATGTCCCCCAAAATGGCGCTTTTGTGTAGTTGTAAGCAAAAACCATGTTGACGAAACAGAAATCTGGGTTCTTTGTAGGAGTTGAGCAGAGATGTGGGGGAAAGGGTTGGATTTGTGGGGTGGGAGAAGGAGTTATCCATTGGGGTGGTGGTGAAAAGATTAGCAGCTACTCTCTATTTTATTATGTTTTTTTGCTGTTTGAGATTTTGTGCTGTTGTGGGAGAGGGTTGGTGGTGTTTTTTTTTTCCAGAGAGAGATTGAGAGAGAGAGAGAGAGAGAGAGAGAGAGAGAGAATTGAGTGTGCTTGGAACGTAACAAACTGGGACTCTTTGTCCTTCCCACCCTGACAGGATTTATCCGTCCGACTGTCCTGATTGTTAACCCATTCTGTCTCGCCAGGAAGCCCACAAAAAGAGTGTTCATCATCCTTTGCCTCGGTGCTCACCAGCCTTGACATGCCGCTAGTCCACAGCGAGCATGGTTCGGGGATCCAGGCTCCCGGAGGCAAGCATCTGAGGTCAGGCCCGGCGAGGCCGGCATACAAGGTGGAGAATTAACCCCCTTTCCCCTCAAACACTTGTATGGGTTGTGAGAAAGGGGGTTGGGGGCCCGGGTTTATTTTCTTCCTTTACGTGGAGACCGTTCGTCCACCCGGATCAGCAATGGAGTGGGGGGGGCAGCTTCTCCTTTGCCCCTAGCTTGGCTCTTGAGTTTTTATTGCACTTCACCATCCCACACCTCTAGCTGGGGAAGATGTGTTGGGGGTTCCCCAACCTGTCCTCTCCCAAGCTGGCGTGAGACGCTGGCCAGATCTGGGCTTCTCTAAAAGGTGGAGGGAAACTCTCCAGGTGAGTTGAGACCCATGGCCTGGCTCTGGACGGAGTAGGGGGTTCTCCTTCCTGTCGGTCCATGGTCAGAGAACGGAGAAGGTGCCCTAGGCCTGGCCCGGCCCGGCCCCTCTTGGGCCATGGAGGAGGACTCCGTATCCAGCACCATCTTCGGCAGAGCTCGCCGGTCGGTTCCCCCGCAGCACAGTTTTCTCCGGAGAGGAGCAGGAGGTGAAGATGTCCCCGTGGTGGTCAGGGAAGAAGATGGGAATGCCAACATGGCGTTGAGGTGTGTCTCCTTTCAGAGGCTCTCGAGATCGGTCCCCCCACGGCCGGGCGAGGCCAAGGCTCCGAGCGCACCTACTCTGTCCCCATCCATCACTTATTAGAAGCCTTTGATATGGCAGTAGGCCTCCAGCGCCGCCAGGAGGATGTAGACCAGCCAGAGGGTGAGGAAGAGGAGGGTGGCCAGGGTTTTGGGGTTCGGGGACCCCCCAGTTCTCCGCAGATGGGGGGGCGGCGCCGGTAGAGGAGCACCGCGATGCTGAGGAAAGCAAAGATGGTAAAGAGGGTGACGGAGAAGGCCAGGGTGCCCGGCTCCACCCGGAACGGCTCGCCTCGGCTGGCCCAGTAGCCGGCCGCAATCGACCAGGCCACCCCGATGCCCAGGAAAACGTTGACAGCGTTGCTGCCGGTCACGTTGCCGATGGAGGCGTCGGCGTGCTGGTCTTGGATGGCAGCCACTTTGCTAGCAAACGTGTCTATGAGAAAAGAGAAAAGAGAGATTTTTTACCGGAAGAGAACCCCAAAGGACCCCATAGCTAGAAAAGTAGCAGGATAAATAAATTATATATAATTTATTAATAAAATATTAAAATCTATCTATCTATCTATCACTGTATCACTATCTATCTATCTATCTATCTATCTATCTATCTATCTATCTATCTATCTATCTATCTATCTATGCCTTCCTTCTTTCCATCTATCTATCTATCTATCTATCTATCTATCTATCTATCTATCTATCTATCTATCTATCTATCTATCACTGTATCACTATCATCTATCTATCTATCTATCTATCTATCTATCTATCTATCTATCTATCTATCTATCTATCTATGCCTTCCTTCTTTCTCTCTCTCTCTCTCTCTCTCTCTCTCTCTCTCGCTGCATTACTGCTAAAGGTGTGGTATTATTCTGTGTTGTGCTGTATTATAACCCATCTGTAACTTTGGCGATGATCTTAGCTCTTGCAAACAGAAGTGAATTACATACATCTCCAGTCGTCCGGAGCTAACGCTTGGCGTTAAAACCCTTGGGAGAAACAAAGTCCCCTATAACTGGTTTCCCGGAGGGTAACAAGGGGTTAATTAAGAGTTCAAAAGACACACTTAGAACTTTGACACTGAAACTTTTGAAAGTAACAAGGGATGCACAATGTTACCTAAGGTGTTACTTACTTTCTGAAATGTTAAGAAGCCTAGCAGGTTTTAAAATGTTGCAACTCCGTGTGGAAACAAACTGTTGGTTGTTTTTTTTAAAAGAAGTAACTTTCCAAAGTTCTATTTGCACCTGTTGTTTCTAAACTCAGGGAGACGGTGAGGATTGCATGTCAATTTCAACATTATGCAAAGGACTAGAAATGATTTTAGAATAGTACTACCAGTCTTCTGGTCGGAGCACTTTTTGCAATAATTTGTTACATTTTTATCCCTTTTTTAAATTGTGAATTACTCTTCTATTTTTTAATTTTTTTCTTTGTGTCATTGCCTATCTTTCTTTATCAAAAGCTGGTGACAAAAGAATAATTCATTACTTTTAAGCTCCCCGAAAGCCCCTGGCAGCCTGCTGGGAGAATCTGGGAAACTGCTGAGCTTTTGAGTAAGATCCACGGCACCCACCCCATTGAGGAAAAAGTTACTACTAGGATGTCGTAGAGCCAGGACGTAATGCATCAAAGCGCAGTGAGTCTTTTAATTCGTAGTAATAATTACTTAATTTGCTATCTCGCCACCCCCCCCTCGGATTTCTTTCTTCGGAGCTTAACTGTAATCCTCATATGGTAATTAATAAGGGCAGTGGGGAAAAATGAGTAAGGTTTCATAGTAAGCGATCCCTTTATATCTGGCAAAGCAAGAAAAACTGATGGTTGTGAGTTTTTCGGGCTGTTTGGCCGTGTTCTGGAAGTTTTTCTTCCTGACGTTTCGCCAGGCTCTGTGGCAGGGGGGGTGGGCTGGATAGCCCTTGGAGGGCTCTTCCAACTCTATGATTCTATGAAATGAAATGAAACAAAACTCAGTTTTTCTGTTTCGTGCCCATCCCTAGTTTCCATTCCTGCATTTATGTGCCCGGCTTCTCTCCATGCCTCATCCTACTCCTGCGAGTGTATCTTGAACTGCAACCCGAAAAATTATGCACACACACCCTCTCTCTCATCCTCGATGCGAAAGGGGTTTTCAGGCGACAAAGCCCACTTTTGTTCCAGAAACAGGGGCTGAAAAAAGCCACCCTCCAGTTTTCCCTATGGCACCCCATAATATTCAGCCCCTCTTCCCCCCACCCCCTTTGCCACTTCCTCCCCCCCACACACACACTGACCAGGCACTGAGGTGCCCAGGGCCACGAAAACCACGGCCGTCACTGAGTCCTTGAGGCCGACGGTGCAGCCAAAGTGGGCAGCCAGGTCTCCGGTGAGGGCTGTGAGGACGCCGATGAGGGCGATGGAGACGAAGAAGCAGGCCCAGCCGCACCAGTACTCGGTGGGTGGCACGAAGGCAAAGAGAACCTTCCAGAACACCGTCAGGAAGTGCATGATGTAGTCGAAGCAGGAGGGCAGGCGCTCTTCCCCAGAATCGTCGTCCTCGTCATCACCTGCGGGGTTGGAAGGTTTTATTATTATTATTATTATTATTATTATTAATTATTATTATTATTATTATTATTATTATTATTATTATTATTATTATTATTATTATTATTAATTAATTAATTAATTAATTAATTAATTAATTAATTAATAATTATTATTAATAATTAACCAAACAGCTAACTACACTGGATTTTGTAATACAAATCACTAGTTGAATGCTTCCCAAGCGTTTAGGACTCAGTGATGTATTGGCGAATTATGCGAGCAGATCCCAGTAAGGCGGCTTTCTGCATCTGACTGATGGTGATTTTGTCAACTCCAATTTCTTCTAGATACTTGTTTAGCTCTTTGGGCACTGCACCCAGCGTGCCAATTACCACTGGGACCACCTGTACCAGTTTATGCCAGAGATTTTGAAGTTCAATTTTGTGACCCTGATATCGGGTAATTTTTTCAAGTTGTTTCTCAGTGACTCTACTATCACCTGGGATAGCAACATCAATGATCCATACTTTTTTCTTCTCCACAATCACAATATTATTATTATTATTATTATTATTATTACTGAGGTCTCCCTCAATTGCTCAGCAAAAGGGTTTGATAGGAAACCTATTTTTAACACAGGTCATGCTTTGAGTATTTCCAAACAAACCTGTGGCGCTAAATTGCTAAATCGAAGACCCACTTGATAGTGGGTGCGTAGAAAGGTGGCTGTGGTAGAGACACAAAATCAGCCCCCCCTGACCCACTGAGGTCTGTACTTCCTAGATGGCTATTTTGGGCCAAAATCTCAGGATCGCTTCCCCCCCTCACTGCCCCTGCCCCCGCCAAGCCCCTTGTGGGTCTAGAACAGTGATGGCGAACCGATGGCACGGGTGCCAAAGGTAGCACTCGGAGCCCTTTCTGTGGGCACCCGACATCGCCCTTCATAGCCACCTGGATTCAGGTTAAACTACTGTATTGGCACTTTGCAAAAAAAAAAAAGTGGGTTTTGAATTGCTGTTTGGGCACTCGGTATCTAAAGGGTTCACCATCACTGGTCTTGAAGAACAGCTCAGGAGCAGCCCAAAATGGAGCGAAGCGTCTCTCCGTAGCTACCAGAGAGGGTGAAAGGTCTTCTTCTCGTTTCTTCCTTACCGGCACTGACCGTGACGGCACTAACGAACTGCTCCCTCCAACTGCTGCTGCCCACCACGAGCGCCAAATTGGTCTTCTTGATGAGTTTGTCCACGGTGCTCTGGAAGAAAGGTGGTGGTGGGACAGGGAGAAAGGGTTGAAGAGTGACGTGACTCCAGCTGAAGGCTGAACCCTAATCTTGCCACGCACACCCCCTTTTGCCATCTCCTCTTCCCACCCGCCTCCTCCCCTCTCGATGCCGGCCGCCTGGATTCAAGCAAGGCGGATGACGCCACGGTCACGAGAACGGCCGATCCGCTCTGGGTTTTGCTTGGAACTTGACAGGAGCTCTCCTGTGCGCTGACGCCCATCTTCGGGACTGGCGCCTGAAGACCGGGGGCTTTGATCCGTGAAATTGATCTGTGAAATCCGCCAAAACATTTTCCTCGTTCTCTCTGTCCTCTCACGCATCCCCCACCCACCCACCCGGTGTCAATTTGGGCCAGCCTTCAAAAGAGAGGCGCAGATGGCCTTTGGAGTTCGGACTAAAACCCGGGGCAGATTGCCCCGTCTTCCACCTCTCCCTGCCGGTGACCTCCAAGCCACCTGCCTCCACGGAGATGACAGGAGGAAATGTCATTGCCTCGCCTCGCCCCCTGTGCCCTCGCCTCCCTTGCGACTGTGCCTCGCTTATGATGATGACAAAGGGATGCTGGCGTGTGAGGTGCCACGTGAAAGAGAGAGAGAGAGAGAGAGAGAGAGAGAGGATGTATCGGCTATGGAGCCTGGCATCGTGCTTTCAAAATAATAATAGAGGAACAGAAACAGCGGTGCATCCACCTCAAATATAACTGACACTAGAACATTTCTGCCCCTCATGAAAATGCCATCTTTTAAGTGATAGTTTGCTATGAGGCCCGTAGCGTGTGGCCAAAGGAGAATAACCACGTCGGTGGCAGAACAGGTAGCCACATCCTGTGAGCTGGCATACATTTCACCTCAAAGAACATAAGATTCCTTCAAGATACGATAGCTATTTTGAAACACACCAAAACGGGGTCAAGGCGCAGGAGAGAGAGGGAGAAAGAGAGGGAGAGAGAGAGAGAGAGAGCTTGTTTTCTGATACCCAGAACTAGAGAAATCAACAAGCAGAAATGTCCAGGGAAAGCACGTAAGCTTAAAAAGAATCTTAGGGGAAAAATGTTCGTATCTGGAGAAGCTCCTCACAGACTCGGCCTCCGTTCAGAAAACAAACAAAAAACAGAACACAAAGCATGCCCTGAAACTGCTGGATTATTTTGGAAGGATCTGCCTCTCACGACCTAAACCAGAGCTTGGAATGTCGGTTAATAACACTGATGTTAATTTGAAGATGAATTTATTTCCATTCAATCAAATTTCTTTTAAATCACCACGCCAGTCGCGACGGTGCAACGAGCGCACGACCCATTTTGGGGAAGATTTCTTTTCAAAGTTCAAAGGAAGCCACGGAAATGAATAAAAACGGCTTCAGATCTACTAATATTCCGCTCTACAAATAGCGCATTAAACTGCTGGCATGAACCGTAATCCGTCCCTCAAACCGTCCATGTCGCTGATGTTAAAAAGACAGGCGCAGGGGATAACGGTCGTTGACCAGGACCAAGTAACAAAGTAATTTTCAACCAATCACATCCAAACTGGCCTACCTCAGAAGGCTGTTGTGAGGAGGAAGGCAGGGTGGAAGAAAGACCTTTATATAAGACCTTGAATACATGATATAATTTTGCTTGCTTTTCCCCCAACTCTAATTTTTTGTAGTTTATTTTGCTTGGTTACTGTTTCTGTCTATTTGTATCTTGCTTATTTGTATCTTGTTCTGGACAATAGATAGATAGATAGATAGATAGATAGATAGATAGATAGATAGATAGATAGGAAAGAAGGAAGGCATAGATAGATAGATAGATAGATAGATAGATAGATAGATAGATAGATAGATAGATAGAAACAGTGATATAGCGCTAGATATAGATAGATAGATAGATAGATAGATAGATAGATAGATAGATAGATAGATAGATAGATAGATAGATAGATAGATAGATAGATAGATAGATAGATAGATAGGAAAGAAGGAAGGCATAGATAGATAGATAGATAGATAGATAGATAGATAGATAGATAGATAGATAGATAGATAGATAGATAGATAGATAGATAGATAGATAGATAGATAGATATAGATAGAAACAGTGATATAGCGCTAGATATAGATAGATAGATAGATAGATAGATAGATAGATAGATAGATAGATAGATAGATAGATAGATAGATAGATAGATAGATAGGAAAGAAGGAAGGCATAGATAGATAGATAGATAGATAGATAGATAGATAGATAGATAGATAGATAGATAGATAGATAGATAGATAGATAGATAGATGGATGGATGGATGGATGGATGGATACATAATTTCAGCTCTTTGAATGAAAGGCACAATAAATTAAGTAATAAAGAAACGAGAATAAGCGTGAAAGGGGGAAGAGAGAGTAAATGAGGTTCTCGGCTGGGAATTAGACAAGAGGATTCCACAGCAAGAGCCTGGGTTTAAGAATGGATCGGCGTCTATGTGTGTATAAGGGATGGTTTTTGAGGGGAAATGGTGAATTCAGTAGCCAGGAAAAAAATCTGTTAGGAGAAAAAAAGGGACCAATTACCTTGAACTCGTAAGATTCCTCAATGATGACTTCAAGTTTGCGGTGTTCTCCCAAGCTCGGGCACCCCATCTTGGCCACGGCCTCTTCCTCACCCCCTTCGAGCAGCCGGTTCTCATTGGTATCACCTTGGGGATAAAGCAGACAAGAGGTTGGCACTATACGGTAGGACCCCCGTATCCACTGATTCATTATCCGCTGATTCAGCTATCCACGGTTGGCAGCGGGGGGGGGATAAATAATTCAGCAGCCACAAAGCAAGCTGTAAAGCAAGCTGTTGTCACAAACAGCAGCTGTAAAGCAAGCTACTGTCCCAAATAGCATCTGTAAAGCAAGCTACTGTCACAAACAATGGCCATAAAGCAAACTACTGTCTCAAAACAGCAGCCATAAAGCAAGCTACTGTCAGGAAACAGCAGTTTGGGGGTGTGTGGCCAGGCTTTCTCTCTTATCCACGGTTTTCATTATCCACGGGAAGGCCTGGAACCAATCCCCAGCAGATTCCCCATCCCTTCCTCAGCGACGCTTACCGTGCCGGTGGCCTGTGTCCAGAAGCTCCGGTGGGCCCAGCTCCAGGTGGAAATACTTGTTTTTCTCATACTCTTCGTCGTCAATGATTTTAATCTCAATGTATTTTCTGGGGATGAGAAAGCAAGGGCCAAAGCCCCGGAGAAAGAGTTTTTTAAAAAGAAAACAAAGCCATCCTCAGATTGAGCATCATCTGCTGTTGGGGCCGATGGGGAGCAGGCTGACTTTTTAAAAACCTTGCAAAGGGAGAAGCCGGAGCGCAAATGAGGTGAAATTGACTTCAGACCCAGTATTTCTGCTTCTCGTACCTCAGCAGGCCTCAGCTGCCACGGAGGATAGAAATATATTGGATCATTTTCTGCAGGGATCATCATTCTCTCTCTCGCGCGACGGCGGTGCAGCAAATGGAAACGTGCCATCCCAAGCTTGGCACAGAACCGAACTGACAAGAAAACATTCTTGGTGCCTCATTTGCCTCCCCCTCCCCTTCCCCATAGCCAGAGGCCGCTGAAGGGCACAGGAGCAGAAGCAAAACGGAAAAGCTGGCAACCCTGCACCGAGGTACCCCCTCACGGTCCACCCGGGCGAGAGAGACACGTGCGTGTCCGTTTTGCTCCTTTTGTGATGAGGGGCAACGCCGGGAATTTGCCCGAGCCGTCACGCCAAGCTTTGTGTTCACTTGGAGCCATCTGTCTCGTTCCTTAAATACATTTTTTAAAAAAAAACTGCTAGTGCAAAACAAAGGATGGCTAGAAAACTGAGGGTATCAGGATCTCCTCGACTTAATCGGGCATCATCACCAAGCTCCCCCGCTGCTCAATCTCTCTGGGCCACAGACAGACAAAAAGACACGCACATCCCCAAATGGCGCCGTATTGACCCCCTTAAAGGCTGAGGTAAATTTGGCACCACCTCTGCTTTGCACGCCCATGTGCCAGGCAGATATTGATGAGGTGAAGCGTTTTGAGGGAATGGAAAGAAAGAAAGGAAGGAAGGAAGGAAGGAAGGAAGGAAGGAAGGAAGGAAGGAAGGAAGGAAGGAAGGAAGGAGGGAAATAACCAAGAAAGCTGCTGTGCTGAAATCCCCCATTTGGGAGGGGGGGTGCTAAAAATGCATGAGATTGGGCCAATTAAAAGTAAAGGTAACAGAGCCGGAAAGCATGGGGTTTATATATTTTTAATGGACATTTTTAATATGGGTAGATGCTGCAGCATAAAGAATTCAGGTTCCCCTCCCCTCCCTCTTCTCTGGAAGATGCGCTGGCTTCTGGTAGCTCACACGTGTGCACGCGGCTGTGTCCACGCACACGCACTTTGCACTTCTTCACGTCTGACACTCTGTCTTTTCTTCCCCGCTGTTGCAGTCTCCTCACAATCTCACACAGGGGCTGCCTAACTGCGCACACAACACACACACACACACACAGTTCCTTGTTTGTGGCCCACCAGCAGCCACTCGGCCCCACATTTTCACACGCTCTGGTGTGCGCCACGGGCAAAATGTGCCACTCTTTTAATGTAACCCCCCCAATTTACACACACACACACACACACACACACACACACACACACACACACACACACACACACACACACATCAAACACCACCTCTGCCACTTGCCTCTCCCGTACAAATTAGGTCAGAGCCTGTCAAATTACAGGAGAACGGCTGCCTCAGCCATCGCTTCTGTGGGTGAAAAGATTAAAAATTTTCAAAAATTAATTCCATGCGTCTGACGGAGCCGAAGGGGGAGGGCGAAGGGAGGGAAAGGGGGGAGGCAATGGAGCAGAAAATGCAAGGAAGATGGCCGAGAGGGATAAATAAAATGAGCGTGTCTGGGCGTTCATGGCTGGCTTGGCATTGTAACCTCTGGCGTTTCGGCCTAAAGGAAGGGTGCCTCTGAGAACATGGAGAGTGGTGGTGGGATGGAGCCAGGACTCATAGGAGAGAACCCTGAAACCTTTGAATTTGCAAGGACTCTGGTATGGTTTGACATTAAGGGTGCTAAGTCCCATTTTCTGAAATTTAAAGACCTAGAGTGGATCTCTTGCAATGTCACAGGCAGTGGTTGCCTTATGGACTACAAGTGCCCAGCCGAACAGGGGATTCTGGGAGAGGTAGTCATAAGAACATATAAGAAGAGTCCTGCTGGATCAGGGCAAAGGCCCATCTAGTCCAGCCTCCTGTATCCCATAGTGGCCCCAACAGATGCCTCTGGGAACCCATGAGAGACTAGATCTCTGTCTCCCGATGCCACTCCCCTGCATCTGGCCCTCAAAGGACCCTGGTTTTAAGCCTGGAGATTTCACATCTCCATCATGGTTTGTCACCTGTGTTGGACTTTTCCTCCGGGAATCTGTCCAATCCCCTTTGGAAGGCATCCAGGCCAGATGCCATCCCCACCTCCTGTGGCACCCTGAGGTTCTGAGGTCTGGTTTAATCTAAACAAACAAACAAACAAGTTCCAATTTCTGCCCTTGGGTGAGTCTCCTCCTGTACAGAGGCCAACTTTCTGTTTGAAAGACTGTTCCTGAAATGTCCCCTAGTTGGATGTGTCCAGTACTAAAACACCTGCCAGTCCAAGCCCATTTTTAAAAAAAAGAATTACAAAGATTATAGAGGGTGGTGGAGTCTCCTTTTTTGGAGGTTTTTAAGCAGAGGCTGGATGGCCATCTGTCGGGTGTCCTGTGATGGGGATTCCTGCATGGCAGGGGGTGGGACTGGATGGCCCCTGGAGGTCCCTTCCAACTCTAAGATTCTATAAATGCAAGTGCTGACTTCTGCACTGGCAACAATACCATGATTGCAATTCATGCCACTGAACTTAAAGTTTGAAAGTAATACAGTATGTTTCTGACCAATGTCTGCATTTATATCTCTCTGTTCTTTCTTTCTCTCTCTCTTAGTAAATTCCTGTTTTCCCTTGTCCATGCATAAGACACCTTACCACCAATGCAGTATTCCCCCCACCCCTCTGTGCTAAACATCCAACCTCCGTCTCTTCCCGCCTGCTTTATTTCCTGGCTTGCTTGTTGCTGAGATACCTCACCTGCCCTTCAAGCAAAATTCCCCTGGCGATTTCCCCAGCCCGCGCCCCCAAAATTACTTGCAAACAAATGGAAAGCCGTTAAAACCGCACAAACAACCTATTAAAAAGTGGCAGGATTCTTATTACGCGGGAGTACTAATACTCTCTGCGGAAATAAAACTGAAATTAAATTTGGGGGAAACGCGGAGAGAAGTTTCCTTAAATCCCGAGCCCCGAGCCGAGGCGATGGTGCTGAAGGGAGGGAGGTAAATCTTTCCCTCGCCTTCGCCCATTGCTTGAGGCAAGAGGTTGAGAATTTAGGAGTGCAAAGGCAGCCTGATAGAGACAAAAAAAAAAAAAGACAAAAAAACCCCAACCCAATGGTTGCTTTTCTCTAATTGGGGTCTTGGCAGTTGCCACATGCCCCCCCCCCTAGCAAAGTCGTCAACAGCTGATGCTCTGAAACAAGATCAATTCAGTTGTGTGGGCCACCACGGAGAAGGTCACCATCTATCATATGAGAGCGAGCGAGCGAGCGAGCGAGAGAGAGAGAGAGAGAGAGAGAGAGAGAGAGAGAGAGACTCTGATTTTGGGGGAGGGGTCCTCAGCCCCAATGCCCATAACACCGGATCCTCTTTGGCTCCTGTTGGCTCTGCCACCTTCCCTTGGTCACCACCTCTTTTGCCTTTCCCTGGCAGGGGAAAGACAGGCCAACCGGTGCTTGGGAGAGGTTGGTTGGTTGGTTGGTTGGTTGGTTGGTTGGTTGGTTGTTGTTGTTGTTGTTGTTGTTGTTGTTGTTGTTGTTGGCATTACAATGCCCAGAATAGCCCCAACAAGGAAGAGGGTGGTGGTGGGGAACCAACCAGACAAGGCGGTTCCTTGATGCAATAGAGCCCTGAAGTGTCCCCAGAGGCTGGAACTCCTTGAAGAAGGGATGGACTCTATGATGGTGGTGGTGGTGGTGGTGGATGATGATGATGAATGATGATGATGATGATGATGATATATTTTATTTTATTTTTTGATTTTTATATCACCCATCTAACCTGAAGGCTATTGTGGGAGATTTACTACAACAACGATGATGATGATGATGATGATGATGATGATGATGATGATGATGATGATGATGATGCATCCATGCATGCCTTGACCAGAATATGCCCTGATACTCTGGCCTTATACCAGTTCCACTGCAAACAATTAAAAAAATAACAACACACACCATCATCCTCCACCCGGTTTCCACCCAATTCATGTTCCCATCTCCTGTTCAGTTGGCTCTCCTCCGCCTGCCTTTTCCCGCTCAGGGTGCACTTGCTGGCATCCCGCCCCGTTTGGCCCCGGTTGCCACCACACACACACACACGATGCTGCCGCCGCCGCCGCCATCTCTTACATGGTCTCGTCATTCTGGAACTCCACCTTGCCTGCCACCTCCTCGTAATCCTCTCCGGCCTTGGCCGTGCCCTCGACGGTGTGGAACGGGATGGCCACTCGCCCGCGGGCCCCGGACGTCCTCAGCACCTTGATGCGGACGGCGCCCACGCTCTCGCTCACCCGCATGGAGGCCCCCTCGAAGGTGAAGATGCCTGCGTGGTCGTCGTCGAAGATGGTGACGGTGGCCATCTTGGCCGGCCCGAGGCAGGCTTTGGGAGGTGGTTCCAGGCCCGGTTCGGCCCAGGCCGCCCGGACGTTGCTGAGGTGGACGTAGAAGTACTCGTCCTCTTCAAATATGTCATCGTCAATAATGCCCACCCGAACCTCCTTGTGGGTCTCCCCCGCCTTGAAGAGCAGCGTGCCCTCGGCAAATTCGTAGTCCGAACCGGCGTTGGCCGAGCCATCCTCGGTGCGGAAATCCACCCGCAGCACCACGCGGTTTGGGTCCCCTCCGCGCCGGGCCACGCTCAGCACCACCGAGCCGCAGTTTTCGAAGCACTGGTAGTGGGCTGGCTCGAAGCCCACTCGGGTGACCGACTCATCTTCCTCGGGGCGCACCTCCTGCATGCTGACGGCTTTGCGAGCCTGGTCGGCCGCGTGCTTCTTCAGGATGTTCCCGGCCCCAATCATCATCCGTGTCGCCTGGATGCGGTAGAAAGCCCTGCTCTTCTGCTGTTGGACCAACACGTGGTAGTTGGCCATCTCGATCAGTTGCTCCATGTCCTTCTCCGGATGTCTCTGCTTGAGGTCCCTCAGAGTGCGAGCCATATCTCGGCGAGCTTCATCGTCCTGGGCCTTGGCAGTGTCCACCAGCCCTTCTGCCCCTTCTTTGAGGGAGTTGTCCATCTCCACGTCCAGCTTGGGGTAGCCGCTATCCCCTTCGGTCTCGATAATGAGGCCTCGGGCCTTGTCAGCACGATACTTCTTCTGGACGTACTTGTAAAACAACAGCCTCCGGTCGGCCACCCAAGCCTGAACCACACACAGAGGGAAGAAAAGGAACGTGAGGAGCCCTTCCCACAACTCCACGATCCCCGGAGAGAACCAGGCCAGGATGAGGTACAGCCAGATGTAGGCGAAGATGCTCCAGGCCGCGGTGACAAAGAAGACCCGCAGGTGTTTGATGCGCCGGACTTCCCCCTCCGGGACCACGTGGATGCAGACGGCGATGATGACGAACATGTTGAAAGCGGCGCTGCCGACGATGGTGCTGGGGCCCATGTCGCCGGCATGGAAGCCGTGGCCCACAATCTCGATGATAGAGAGGAGGATCTCCGGAGCGGACGATCCCAGAGCCATGAGGGTCAAATTGGAGACCGTCTCGTTCCAGATGCGGATGGTGGTGGTGGTGGTCTCGCCGTTGGGCTTCTTGATGGTGATCTCCCTCTCCTGCGAGGTGATGACCTCGATGGAAGCCATGAAGCGGTCAGCGATGATGGACATGCCCAGGAACATGTAGATCAGCGCCACGAAGTAGACAATGGCCCGGGCCACTTTGTCGCCCACGGAGGGGTTCTGGGGGAGCCACACGGGGAGGATCACGCCTTCCTGACACTCCGTGGCCTCCTGGCACTTAGCGCTTTGGTTGCCGCCCTCGGCAGATGCGCTCCCACTCCCTGGTGGGCCCAGGTGGTCATCGACCGTTGCCAGCGGCGAGGGGAGAAACAAAGCCAAAAGCAGGGCCGAAGCCTTCAGACGAGGAGAGAGACGGGACATGATGAAGGAGGAAGAGAGAACCTATGAGGGAGAAAAAGAGGAGAGCACTTTGTAGGCAGAAGATGTCCAACAGCCAAGCTGCAGGTAGGGATTCTGTTGGAGTTTTTACAACCTTGCATGCAGCCTGTAGTATGTTTCCCTGGGCGGGACCTTTGACTGCCAATCGGTCCAGCACTAACCAATCATTCCTTCCCTGCCTCTAAAATCAACCAGAGCCCCACCTCTCTGCTCTGTTCCTTTCTGCCTCTATCCAGACCCTGTTGGAAGCAGTTGCCTGTGGCTAAAAACAGACCCTGTCTTCCTGGACTTCAGGAGGATTCGGTGCTTTCAATTTCTGGAAGTCTTGGGCAAGACGTTTCAGAAACAAGCTGGCTCTTGAGCTCTCTTCCGTGTTTTTTTTTTACACCTTCTCCCAAAAAGGGGGAGACAGCACCCTGTTGGTCCCCCCCCCCGGTCTCATCACTCCCCCATCACTGCCATCAACTGATGCTTATAAATATATCCCATTCAAATCCACCAACACCTCCCCTCTAAGCCTTGGAATAGCAGCCCAAGCGGCTCGCTGTCTCTCTTCCACGCTCGCTGGCTGATGACAAAAAAAGCCCCCGCAAGATCGCACCCTTATGTCTCCGTTCATTTCGGCTCTAATAATAATTAAGCGCTTTTGGTTTTCCGTCTTTGCAGCCAACGGGGCTGATCAGAACCTCCCGACCTTCTCAGGAATAGGGACCGAAAGGGAGGAAATGCAGGAAGGCAGGCAGGCAGACGAAAAACCCACAACATCTACAGCTGTCCTACTTCTCATGCGCTCCAAGTATTCCTCTCTCCCCCCCCCCCGCTCTCCTCTGGCAGGCGACCAATTATCGCTTTACAAGAGAGAGGCTGCATCCTGTCTGATGTGGTCGGACTGCAGATGGTCTCTCGCTGGCCGTTTTGTGCAAGGCCGGGAAAGAAGGAGGGGAGAACGGTGGAGGGAGAGGGGGGCCACGTTTGCGCAGTCCGAATTTGGGGAAGGCGATGTGGGAAACGGTCCAATTATGTTTCGGCCGACGGCCGGCATGCGACAACACCTCTAAGTAAGGGGTGCAGGGTGGTGCCTCCCTGTTCTTTCTGTTGTGCCGGTGCGGCTCGTTGTGGATGTTACCAAATCATCCTACAATAATGGAGCAATCTATCTCCGAGGTACTGCCGATGTTCAATCCGTGACAAATGTCAAGGTATAAGCACCTTTAAGCGGGGAGCTTGGTCTTTCCATAGAATCACAGAATAAGAGAGTTGGAATGAGCATCTAAGGCAGGCATGTCCAAACTTTGGCCCTCCAGATGTTTTGGACCAAAACTCCCAGAGTCCTTTGCCATTCGGAATACAGGCATGGAATTCTGGGAGTTGCAGTCCAAAACATCAGGAGGGCCAAAGTTTGGACGTGCCTGATCTAAGGCCTCCAGGTCAACCCCCCCCCCTGCTCATGGCAGAGACCCAAACCAAAGCAGATCTGATGGGTTGTCCAATTATCTCTTGAATGCCTCCAGCTTTGGAGCGCTCCCCTGCGCCCAAGGTCACGGGTTCCGTTGTTGTACTGATCTCACAGTTAAGAAGTTTATACCTCCCCCCGATCTTCCGCCTCCACCTGGCTTTCTCTCACTTGATCCCATTATTATGGGCCCCCTGCCCTCTGGGATAATCAAGGATAGACCAGGTTCTTCCGTCGGTTCTGGGTCTCAGGCTTAACCCTTGTTCTTCTGGGTTGGGACACTGCTTGGTTGAAGGGCCTCTTTGGATAGAGGCGTACAAAATAATGCCGGGCACGAGTCAAGTGGATAGAGGGACACTCTTCTCCCTCTCACAAAATACCAGAACTAGGGGACATCCACTCAAATTGAGGGCTGGAAGAGTGAGAACAGACCAAAGAAAATGCTGTTTTTTAACCCAGCGTGTTGTTGATCTGTGGAACTCCCTGCCTCAGGAGGGTGGTGGTGATGGCATCTGGCCTGGGTGCCTTCCAAAGGGGATTGGGCAGATTCCTGGAGGAAAAGTCCATCCCAGGTGACAAACCATGAGGGAGATGTGCCATCTCCAGGCTTAAAACCAGGGTACTTCAAGGACCAGATGCAAGGGAGGGATACCAGGAAACAGAGATCTAGTCTCGTGCGCTCCCAGACACATCTGGTGGGGCCCACTGGGAGATACAGGAAGCCGGTTAAAGCTACCATTAAGTCAGAATTGAGCAGAGAGCCCATGGCAAGGATTGATCCCACATTTTGACCATAATCGCTTTAAAGACAGCACAGAGAAAGGAGGATAGGAACAAATTCCAAGCAGATGTTAGTAATAATGCTTAATTAACAGCACTTAAAAAAACCCCACCACTGTTCAAAGTACTGCACCATATGGTGGCTTCTTTCGACCTCGACACCTTTCCGGTGTGTTGTGAATGGCGGGTCCCATCCTCCCTAGCCAGGCTGGGGAAAATGGGAATTGTTCTTTAGAGCCCTCAGAAAGCACCATGCCAGGGAAAGCTACTGGCCACCAGCTCTGCCCTCGGTAAAACGACCCTGTCATGTAGGCCTACTACTTTGTTGCCCGCGTTGTGAATGTTCAGGACCGGCCCAAGACTTCTTGCTGCTTGAGACCGAGTAGGATGACACCACACACACACACACACACACACACACACACACACACACACACACACACACACACACACACACACACACACCCTTTCAGTGGTGCAGAGGCCAGGCAAGTTGCCTTCGAGTTCAGAGTTCAGAGAGTTTTCAAATGCTGGCCTCCTTTTAAATATTAAATTGTGTTTTAATTTTTAATTGCGTTACTTTCAGATTATGTTTCTAATTCTTTTTCCTTTTAATATCGTGAGCCACCTTGGGTTCCCTTATCTGGAGACAAGCAGCATCAAATTAGAACGGACCAAATAACAAACAAAATACGCCGAGTTATTTTGACACTCGACGCCAGAAAATCCCCCCCCCCAATGGCTTCTCCATCTCTGGCAGTAAAAAAAAAACGCAAATTATTTTTAACCTCACCAACGCAAATTTGGGGCCTGAAAAAGATGCCACTTCAGGGCTGGCTCAAAGCAAGGGGAATGCCCGGTGCCAGCAGAACTGGGGTGCGTTCGATGCGCTGTTTGCCTCCTGACCCTTCTGTTAACTCCCCAAGCTGACCGGCAGAGCTGCAGGAGTCAAAACTGATCAGATTAAGACAACCAGGAAAGCGATCAATTTATCAAGCCGTAAAACTGCCCTCCTGATGGATTTAAGGATGGCGCCTGGAAAGGGAACCAGCCAGTGACCCCGATGGAATCAAGAGGGCAGCCTTCCTGCTGGTTAACGGAAGATGAAAACTCATGTCTCTGAGGAGTGTGGGGGGGGTCCCTTTCTCTTGTCCTGGGATCCCCTGTCCGCCCCCACACACACACACACACCTACTTTCCCCACAACCAGCTCTGCCCTAAACTGGCCCCTTATGTCCGTTCGGTTAGGCAATCTGGCATTATAATCCCTGCCATTAATCCACCCGCGGCTGTTTGTTCTGAGCTGTAAGTATGGTGATCCCCCATTATTCTCCTTCTGCTCTCCTTCCCTCCTGCCGCCCCCCACCCCGGTGAAATCGTTCCACGGGTTCTCCCGCACACACGCTCACACACATACACAAACAAACCCACACACACACTTCGCTGCCTTCCTCCCAACATGGACGGCTCTATGAAATAAAATGATGCACTTTGCAATGGGGGAAAAGGAGCGGATGCCTTCGCTGGTCTGGATTGGAACGCAGAAAGGGATTTTAAGATTCTGGACCTCATTGTGTTATTGGGGGGGGGAGCGTTGAATTAGTCATTCATATGTATCCCGTGGGGTTAATGATCCTGATGTAAGGGGGTGGTGGCGGTGGTGTCTTGGAATCCTCTCCAGCAGGGGTGTCCAAACTTCAGCCCTCCAGATGTTTTGGGCCACCAGTCCCAGAATTCCAAGCCTGTCTTGCCAGTGACAAAGGACAGTGGGAGTTGTGGTCCGAAACATCTGGAGGGCCGAAGTTTGGACACCACTGCCACGATTGGGAGTGCGAACTTTGAAGGCTCTCTCCATGGTGCTGAAAGGATGCCAGGCTTACACTCAGACACCCCCACCCCCCCGGGCAGCTCTTGCAAATTTCGGCCTCCAACCCAATGCAGAAACCCAGGGTTCTGCTTCTCTGGTCCCCGTCACGGTGTGAATTGCTCCACTGCCATGTTGATGGGACACAGAGAAGAAACACGGTCATTGTGGGGAACCATTTTGCTTATTCCTTGGAGGGCGGCCCCTCTGCCCCCCATCCCATCTCTGCCCTCAATGTCCCAACAAGCTTTCAAAAGCCTCTGATAAAGCTTTAACACAAGTCTCCTGCTGTCTCTTCAGTGTGTGACTTGGAATACACCTGGCAGATGTCTTTCTGTTTTGGGATGTGTACCTATGGCGAAAGCTGGCTGCTTTTAGGGGTTTAATGGTCCTTGTTTTAAAAAAGTTACTGGTGCAGTGGGGTATGCCGTTTCCCATGCAAACGGTAATAATCTGGGACAAGAATCCAGGAGACACAAAAAGTTGCCCACGGAAATGACAGGTACCTGGTTTAGTTGTGCAACACCAGCAAGGGAGCAGCGTCCGTCGCACAATTGTTGGGTTTCGCCCGTGTGCAGAGGCGAAATTTTGAAGGCAAAAATAACCCCCCAGGCAGGAAAAGACGAGCAAGAATTAACAGCCTAAAGCAAGTCAAGGGAATGGCTACTGGATTGTTGCATTGCTGGAGGTTGCTATGCTGCTTCCGATGTACGGCAGCTACAAAAAGTTTTTTTTCCAGATCTATGCAAAATGGGATACCGGAGGAGAGCTCTCAGGGTGACCAGAATAGAGGGGGGAGCAGGTGGGCCCGGGATTAAACCAAGCCTGGTCTCTCGAGGCAAAGGTGTTGCGACTGTGGCATATCTGGGCTCTCCCAGAAAAGACAGGGATGCTGGGAAAGCCGGAAGCCAGCAGGAAGAGAGGAAGAGGAAATGGGAGAGAGACTGACTCAATAAAGGAATCAAGGAAGCCACAGATTAAGTGCAGGCTTACATCTCACGGCCAGCAAGTGACACTGAAGGAAGTGAAGATTTGAACCCAGGGCCGCACTCTCTTCCCAAACCAGATGCAAGGGGGCATGGTCCTAGTCCGACATGCTGTCCGCTACTTCGCACCATCTTTCCTAGGGCAGCACCTACGTACTTTCGGCCGCCGTGTCCCTGCTGCACACCAGACGCCGTGACGAATTCAAGAGCAGACAGAAAGTGCTCGTTGATGAGAACAGCGCACGGAGCGGCCGCCAGGAAGGCGGCACAGAACCCTGCCCAGACGTGAAAGGGCTGAGGATGCGCAAGGCGCATCCATGTGTGACGGACGCATGGCCAACAGCGGGACAGACTTCTGCGTGGCTTATCCTTCTGGAGTCGGCTCAGCCGGCGTTCCTCTTGCCCTGTGGAATTCTTTGCTTGCCTCTTGCCCATGGAACCTTTTCCTAGATGGACTGGCATTTCCTGACATGTCCAGACCCGATGCCTTCAGTACGCAGGCGCCGAATCCAGTGGAGCGATCTATAAACGCAGTGTGTCCCAATGCTTCACCTGTCTTAGACTGAGGAGGGGGGAGAGAGGGAAGATGGGCGTGCAATGGGGGAATCGTGCCCCTCGCCTCTGGCTTGGAAAGAACGCACAGGAGCCAGTGATGTGCAGAGCGCACAGCAAGCCTGGCTGTTTTCCCCACGCACATCCTAGAGGGGCAGCGATCTGCTCGCTCCGGAAGGAAGGCAGACATAAGAACTTAAGAACCTAAGAAGAGCCCTGCTGGATCAGGCCAAAGGCCCATCGAGTCCAGCTTCCTGCATCTCACAGGGGCCCCACCAGATGCATCTGGGAGTGCACAAGACTAGATCTCTGTCTCCTGCTACCACTCTCTTCCAACTAGCCCTTGAAGGACCCTGGTTTTAAGCCGGGAGATGACGCATCCCCATCGTGGTTTGTCACTTCTCCTCCAGGAATCTGTCCAATCCCCTTTAAAGGCATCCAGGCCAGAGGCCATCACCACCTCCTGGGACAGGGAGTTCCACAGACTAACAACACACTGGGTGAAAAAATATTTTCTTTGGTCTGTTCTCACTCTTCCAGCCCTCAATTTGAGTGGATGTCCCCTAGTTCTGGTATTTTGTGAGAGGGAGAAGAGCATCCCTCGATCCACTCGACTCATGCCCGGCATTATTTTGAACGTCTCAATCATATCCCCCCCCCTCAGGTGCCTTTTTTCCAGACTAAAGAGCCCCAAATGTTTTCGCCTTTCCTCATTTCGGAGAGTTCCACTCCTCAGAACCGGGAGTGAAATGTCAGTCAATCTGCTGGAGTTCAATGATTGAGGCAGGCTGGGGCACCAGATCATAACTGATCATTTAAAAAGTGCCAGTAAAAGATTTAGACTCGGGGGTGGCAGGATTGGGAAAAAGTGCCTTTTAGACTCGGGGGTTGTAACCTCTTCCTTCTTCCGGCACCATCGCACTGGCGAGTGCCAACTCCCTGCCAGCATCTCTTGGGCATCGCCTCTCCCAAGTGGGTAGAAGGAGATGATGCCCGGGCTGCTACGGCAAGAGAGGCACCCAGGGGAAGAGTGACACAATGCCCGAGGCCCTGGCACCACAGCAGCGCCTTGGCCCAGCTACGGGCTGGACGGCGGCCAAGCGGCACTGATGCCATCCAGCCAGAAACACCAGCCCCCATGCTTCCCTCTTGCAGGCCGGGTGGGAATTCTCGGTGCCACCTTTAACCATTTAAGCCCTCCTCCCTGGCACCCTTGAGCCTCAGAAGCATCTCCTCCACGTGCATCGGTCAAGATGAGTGCCTCTATTTTTGGGGGGAGATGAGTTAAACATACTCTCTTGCCCCCTCGCCCGCCCGTGCCAGTTTTAGGGCATCTAGGCTCTTTAGCATGCATGTGTGCCTACCAACTCCCCTGTGCCCTGTTCAGTATGTATGCCGCAAACGGCAGAGCCCCACGCACCAACCTGGGTGCCAGCGTGCATGCACGCACACGCACACATGCACACACACACACACACACACACACACACACACACACACATGCTCCACAGTGGACATTGTGAGCCAGCAATAAAGCTTTTCTTTTACAATCGGAGCTCGGTCAGAGCGTTCTGGTAGGTAGGCACAGGCTAGGTGCCCCTTCCCTCTGGAAAAACCCCTCCAGTGCCCACATGCCTGGCAGCCAAGAAGAAACCGCTGAGATTCCCCCCCCCCCCACCGTGCCAGGCGGTGCAAGTGTCCTCCACCCAGGTCCCCTCCCTTGTGGGTGCCACGCTGCGCCTCTGCCTGCTCTGGGACTTTCTGCCCCCCCCGCTTCCCCTTGGGGCAGATCTACTAGAACCCTGTTGCTTTGCTCCCCCCCTGCCCCCAAAAAATCAGGAACCATCCCCCCTGACAGCCCACCTCCAGGAAATAAATCACACCTGGCATGCAGGGTTGAGGTGGGGCAGGAGGCAAAGGGGTGGGGTGGGGGTGAAAGGGAGGAGGAAAGGGAGGGGGTTTCCTCTTAACAAATAATTTTTTAAAAGCCTGGCCATTAAAACCCTGCCAGATTTGGTGGTGTTCCTGTTGAGATTCCTGGACAGCAGGGGATTTTTTTTGGGGGGTGGTCAGTATGTGTGTTAGAACATTGGCCAAGAGAAAGCAGAAGCGAGAGACCTGCAGTGTGTGTGTGTGTGTGTGTGTGTGTGTGTGTGTGTGTGTGTGTGTGTGTGTGTGTTTGGGGTGGGCAAGAGGCTCCGTCCGCTGGACCCTAAACCAACTCTTGGGATGGGCCTCTTGGGTGTTCCGAGGGGAGTGGATAAAAACAATCGCTCTCCCCATCATCACTTCCCCTCCTTCCCATCATCCTGGGACACCCCCCCTCCAATGTCTCCTCATCCAAGCACCTCAAGGAAGCAGAATGGGTGCAACTCCCCCCAATATATCCAGTGCCTTTGAAATTTGCCCTAGTGGCTTCCACGGTTGCCTCTAAAATTTCCAAAACAAAACCCCAACCCCTTTTGTGTGGTTGTGCATAGCACACACACAAAATGCATCTTTCCATCTTGCCATTCAACGACACATCTTTTCTTGGAGAGGAAAGCAAATCTATAGAATTAATGGCTGGCTGGCTGGGGGGGCAAATCGGTCCATCCCAAGCCTTTTGCTGACTTGCATCTGGAGAAGCCTCCACTGTGGCTGCCAACCGAACAACTTCCCTTTCTCTATATATACAATATTCTTTCTATATATTCTTCTCTCTCCCCCACCCCCAGAACTCCAACCCTCCCCGGAGACGCACCGGCACCCCCTCGGTTGTCGTCGCGGCCCCCCACCACCACCAACCCCCCCCCCAACCCCGCGACTGCTCCTTACCTGGTTGGTGGGAAGGCGCGCGCGCCAGGAGCGGGGGGGTCCCTTCCTTGCACCCTGGTGTCAGATCCGTGCCAAGCTCCGCCGGCGGGGGAAGGTGGCAGGGCGCCGTGTGCGCGCGTGTGTGTTTGTATTTGTGGGTTGCATTTTTTTTGGGGGGGGGAGCGTGCAGAGATTTGGATCGGCGGCCGGTAGAGGGGGGGGGAGGCGGCGGCGCTGAGTTGTCTGTTTAGATCACTTGTCCAGGTTGCAGGCGAGCTGATCTCTCTCTCTCTCTCTCTCTCTCTCTCTCTCTCTCTCTCTCTCTCTCTCTCTCTCTCTCTCTCTCTCTCTCTCTCTCTCTCTCGCCCCCCCCCCGCCGCGCAACTCCAACCTACTTGAGCCCTTTGGCTTTCCAAAAAAAATAACAAAAAAACCCACAAGGCACTAAATAGCACTAGGAAGGATGGAGGGAGAGAGAGAGAGAGGCGGTAGGACGTGGGATTTAGAACTAGGAGGATGATGGTAATGATGATGATTTGGGAGAGCTGTGGGGTGGGGCAGGGGAGGAGAGCCAGGAAAATAGATCGGATTCTCTCTGACCCCCCCCCCCTTTTTTTTTTGCTCTCTTTCCCCCTCCCCCCCTGCCCACCCACCCCTCTCTTATTAGCCTCTCTCGCCTTCCTTGCTTCCTTCCAGCCGGTCCGCCGATCCTCGGGGCGGTTTGTGAAGAAGAAGAAGAAGAAGAAGAAGAGGATGAGGATGATGAGGAGGATGATGATGGGGTGGAGACGTCCAGCATCCGCCGCCGCTCTTGCTCCACCCTGGAGAAAGAAAGGCTGGTGGAAAGCTGCGGGGAGAGAGAGAGAGAGAGAGAGACCGCGCGCAGCTTCTGCAATGGAGTGATGATGATGATTTGGGGGGGGGGGGAGTTTGCTGCTGATGCTACACTTCCGATGGCTCTGTCTCTCCCCCCCCCCCCAAATTAGAAAATCCCCTTCTTTCCGGGACCCCGGGTAGGATGCTTTGCCCCCCCTCCACCTCCCCAAATATCCACCCCACCTTCCCCCACCACCACCACCCAAGCATCCACCCTTGGGACCCGTTTTACGCCTGCCCTAAAAGGGATTTTTTTTTAACCCTGGAGAGGTGTTGTGGAAGCATCCTAAAAGCTAGGACGGATTTAAAGGTGGTGGGAGAAAGAAGAAAAAGAAAGCAGAGGAGGGGGGCGGTGGGGTGGGGGGAGATTTGGGGTCCCTCGCCCCCCCCCAAAAAAACACACACCACTCCATGGGTAAAAGGGGCAGGCTTCCCGGCGACCGTGTTCTCCTTTGGTCCAGGAGAAAACAGCTTCGCCTCCTTAATCTCCGTGAATGGGACCCATATCTTCTAAATCTCCCCCCGCCCCCTCCCGCCAGCTCTTCCATGAGGTATCTTCCTTAAGGAGCCACACATTCCCGGGGGGGGGGAATGAACCCGAAAGAGATTATTGTTAGGAATCCTGTTGTGTTTCCACGGCCAGTTCTCTGGTCTGGGTGCGCCAAAAGCAATTTGGCCCCAAAAATATTTTAAAAAAATAATAATAATTGCGCACCATCCATCTTTTTTGATTCAGCAAGGGGAGAGGAGGGAGGACTTCCTGCCTCGGGCGGCGCAGTGTCTTGGGACGGTCCCACACAGGCCCCTTCATCCGCCACACTCACAACCGATAAGGTTTAAAAAAACCTGATTTAAAAACTCTCAACGCCCGCCCGCCCCTTCCCCAAATTCCCATCCCCCCCCCGCTTTGACCCTGCCGGAACCACAGCCGTGGCGAACTCTCTCCAAGGCGCCTTGCTGGATGGCACCTTCCATCATCCTCGGCCAGTTCGGTTGAGGATGATGGGAGCTGTCGGAAGCAACTTCAGGGCAGCAGACGCTTCACCGTGGGGGGGGGGATGACCCACAGGATTACCCTCGATCTCTCTGGAGACCAGGGATCTTTTGAGGGGGGGGGATATCTTTTCTCTGGCTGCGAGAAGAGGCTTAAATCTCTTCTCGGTGCTTGGTTTAACCCTTCAAGGCAGAGGAAGACGGGGGTGGCTGTACGGTTTCTGCCGCCTATATGCTAAAATAACTCGGCTGGCGTTGGAGACTAAGGTTTCCTTAATGTGTATTAGGTTGGTGGGGGGGGGGGGTGGCCCCATGGGTTATTATTCTGCCTCGGGCGGCAAATCCTCCTGGACCACCTCTGGTCTCCCCATCCGCAAGGCATACGGAGCATCCTAAAATTCCCCGAGCCTGATCCAGGCAGGTCCTGTGCCCATTTTCTGGACAGACAGGCCCCACTCTAAATTAAATTATAAGAAGGGGGGAGTTTGCCTCCCCCACAAAAACAGCCCCTGTAATATAAGTGGGTTCAACAGGAAAAACGGTACTATAAAACAGCAGTTTATTCCCAGCCAATCTTCCTCCCCTTTTCCTGTTCAAGGGAACTCTCCCGTTAGGAGGACTAGATTACCCATAACTCTGTTTCACCTGTGGCCGCTTCCCCAAAACACAACAGCCCCAAACTCGGAGGCCCTGTGGGCAGAGGGAACCTCCCCCGGAGACCCAGGGGCCGGCGGAACTCCTCGCTACGGCCCCCGGCCTGCCTGCCTGCCTGCCTGCTCCAGTGGGAGACGCGGAAGGATGGGCGCTCCTCTTTGGAGCCACCGCGGCCATCATCCTCCATCACCACCCCGGGGGTCTGGGCTACCTCCTCCAGGTGAGGACTGACCTGTGTGGGGCCAGATTATAACCACCCCGGCCACCACCATTCCAGCGACGCTCTCCCCTTCTCCCTGACCAGCCCAGCCTGGGTTATTTTAATTTTATTTTCTCTTTCTGCCTTCGCCCCTATCACTGGAGAGGCCGCCTCGTCTGCATTCCGGTCACGGAGTCCCTTTTTCTTTTCTTTCTCTCTCTCTCTCTCTCTCTCTCTAGCTGCAGCTCCTTCTTCGCTGCCTTTTCCCGTGCCAAGATGATTTGGGGGCTGGAAAGAGCAGGAGGAGGAGAAAGAGAAGGGAGAGAACGCGGCGGCTGGAGGGGCAGTAGTGGTGGAAATGTAGGTTCGGTTCCCGTCTGCCGCCCCCCCCAGCGAATTATTGGTATTTATATACACCAACCCCTGTAGGTTATGATGCAGAACCATCTCGCTTTCATGGCTTCCTCTACCTTTTTTTTTTTTTTTTTTGGACAGAGGCTTGTGGGGGGGAGGGATGCGCGCGTGCATTCAGACGTGACGAGCCCTGACACGCGTTCCTTTGTCCCTGTCCTCTCTCCCGCCGCGGCGTACTTACCCGATGCCGGGGCAGGCTGTCGGGAGAAGCGCAGTCGCCTGCCAACCCCATCAGTCCCTTGGACGGCCAGGAGGTGGGGATGATGGTTGGTGTAGTAGTGCAAGGCAGGCTTGGATCGGCGTTAACCTACTTGCGTGTGCGCCTGTGTTGCCCGCTGCCCGTTCATGGTCGCTGGGGTTGCCTATTGGAGGTGGAGGTGGTGGAGGGATCGAGTGGATCCCCCGTGTTCTGGGATCTGCGGCTGATCGAGAGCTGGTTTAAGCGGGGAAAGGAGCGACGGATGGACGGGGAAGAGATTGTCCATCTCACGGTGTAGACTGGAATCCCTAACCTTAAAAGAGGGGGGGTGCTTTTAGGGAAGAGGGTTATGCAAACCAGGAAACCTTGCAGTGGGGAGGATCAGTTACATATACGAGGTATATAACCTTTTTTTTAAGGTTTGGATTTTTTGGGGCTGGGGGGGGGGGTTGATAAGATCCGGAATTTGGCGAGCGGCGTGGAACATGGCCATTTCTAAAGAGACTTCTCCCTGCCTCTTCCAATGAAAAAGCTGTTATCTACAATTATTCTCTGTGTTTTCTGGTCCTCTCCCTTTTCACGCCGCCGAATTGGGTGTTGTTGTTTTTAACCCCCACCCCAAATGGCGGTGTGTGGCGCCCCCTGATGGCTCTTTGTCGCCACGGCAGAGGACCCGGGGCTGTGCATCGCCCCCCCTTCCCCCAATCCTAAAAAATAATTATATTTGGCAAAGAAAGAAGCTGGAGAGGGGGTGGAGAGGTCAAAAAACTGATATATATATTTTTTTGCCAAACGTATTAAACTTATACAACCTCTGCTTGGGTCTCCGTCCAATTCGGATCCGAGGATGTTTTATTGGAAGGACAATTTGGTTCCCCGTTGCCAAATCTGTTCTGGCGGAACTGTAACCTGGTTGGTTTTTTTTTTAAATGATAGTAATAACAATAATGAGGCAAATTAGATTACACTGCACAGAGCAGATAACAAAAGGCCAGGAGTGACAATAAGACCCCTAAAGATTCCTTCAAGGCATTCCAAGAAAGACTTTGAGACAATCATCACCACATCTTCGGCTCTATCTCTGAGCCTGGGAAAAACTAAATGTTGCACTATAATGCCATGTAAACTGGGGGTGATGAGATTTGTTGTCCATGAATACAACGTACTGTACTTTGGCATCCTTGCCAAAAATGTTTTGGGGGAACTAATTTTCGGACAATAACACCATGTAAACTGGGGAGGATGGGAGTTGTTGTCCATAAAGGCAATATATTCGGCATTCTGGCCTACCTAGGTCGTCATCCTGTTTCCCACAACAGCCAACCAGACCCTCTGGAGCGGAGAGTGGTGTTGTTGATTTGGATTACAGTTCCCATATTCCGTAGGTCACACAGCCACAGCCCTAGCTGGCCAAGGGGATGCTGGGGTTTTTATTCCACATGGGGGCTCTTTATAATAGACAGTGCTTGATGAGGCCTGGGAGTGAGGGCAATGGTTTTTTTTTTCCAAATAGCCCACTCGGTGTAGAGTGGGCTTGAAATGTCAAGTGTCACAACATTTGAGGAACAATGTTGGGGCATTTTTCAATTTCAGGTTGGATTCCTCTTCTAGCTGCCACGCGGAATTTCGGGGAAATTATCCAGCAGAATAGCATCACGTTCTCCCGAGTAGACCACCCCTTTCTGACCCACCAGCTGGCACTTGCCATCTCAGTATAACTCACTCGGAGACGTCAGTATATAAGAGAAAGAACAAAAGCTTCCATTGCTTACCATTGGAAAAGATCAAACAGCAAACGGACAAACACGACTGCTTTCAACAACAGGCTCCCAACAGAGGAAGAGAAGGGGAAAAGAACCAAGCAGAAAGCAAGATGGAAAGGGGACACGGATAATTCATTTCGAAAACAGTTTATAATATCTGCCTGGATGGTGAAAAAAGCTGGAAGGAAATTCCACGGAGTCCCCGCCCCCTTCTAAAGCCACGCCCCCCCCGCTCCTTTATTTTCCCAGGCTTGCTGATTGGGTGGCCGTCGGTGTCCGGGTCGGGTGTGCTTTTGCATTCACACGTATCCAGTGAGGCGCCATGGGGTGCGAGCTCCCCGGATCCTGGTAAGTTAAGGAGCGGGAGAAAGCGGGTCGATTAACCCTCGGTGGCTCCCCACGCTTTGCAAAAATGCGAATTAACGTATATATAGAGATGGAGGGGGGGCTGGCGTTTAATGCACGCGCAAGCAAGCGTTTTCACGATCCCTTGCAGGTTTCTTGCTTCTGGCCTTGCATGGACATTATTGGGCTCGTGATCGGGGCGGGAGCGGGCGTTGCGCCTCCAGATCTGTTTGGACTTCAACTCCCATGAGCCTTTGCCACTCCCCCCTCCCCCCCGCTAGAAGGGCAGGAGGACCAAATACAAATGTGGAACAGATTTTATACCAGGCATGTCCAAACTTTGGCTCTCTGGATGCTTTGGACCACAACTCCCAGAACTCCAAGCCTGTGTTGCCAATGGCAAAGAACTGTGGGAGTTGGGGGGGGTCCAAAACATCTGGAGGGCTGAAGTTTGGACACGCCTGTTTTCTTCCTTTAAGAGCAGGAGCAGTGTTCCTTAGCACTGTCCTAAATTGGTTGTGCCTTTTATGTGCCGTGAAGTTGCATCTCACAACCTTTGCAGGGGCTTTCCCAGGTAAGTGAGATATTTCAACTTAAGTTAGGAGCAAAGCATTAGGAGGGATGAGATGATCTGGACTACAAACACCATAGTTCTTCGTTCCTGCCTGTCTTTTCCCCAGGCACACTTACTTATTTATTTATTTATTTATTTATTGCACTTATTGACCGCACCGACTGTCCCAAGGGGAACACTTAGGTCTTGGCAAGGTAAGTGGATGTGTCAAGGGCAGAGAATGATGGTGCTTGTAGTCCCAGGGAAAACAAAATCCCATCCTTGGCGATCATGCCAGGCTGAAGTTCAATGTGGCTCGGTGCGAGGAAGGCCCATAGCCATCCCAGCTTCTGTTTTGTTTTATGACTTTCAGTCGGCGATTCTTTTTAATTTGCATCCAGTGGCATTCTCAAGATCCTAACGCTGCCTTTTCCCGCCCCCCCCCGCCCCCCATCCAGGGTGCCCGAGCGTGCCGTGTGGCTGAATTCCGGCACACCCATGCCTCTTCTTGGGTTGGGCACCTTCCGTTTGAAAGGTGAGGAGGTGGTTCGCCGCAGCTTGGACGCCGCTCTGGAGAACGGCTACCGCTTGGTGGACACGGCCGCCGTCTACGGCAACGAGGCCGCCCTCGGCCGGGCCTTGCGGGAGCTGCTGCCCCGCCACGGCCTCTCCCGTGGGGATGTCTTCCTGACCAGCAAGCTGAGCCCGAGGGACCACGGCGAAGGTCCGGCGGAAGCGGCTTGCCTCGCCAGTCTGGAGCAGCTGGGCTGCGACTACCTCGATCTGTACCTCATCCACTGGCCGGGCACGCAAGGCCGCCCTCAGGACGACGCCGGGAACCGAGAACGGCGGCAGGAAAGCTGGCGGGCCCTGGAGCGATTGCACCAAGCCGGGAAGCTGAAGGCCATCGGAGTCTCCAATTACACCCTTCGGCACCTCAAGGAGCTGCTGGCGGGTTGCCGGGTCCCTCCGGCCGTGCTTCAGGTGGAGCTGCATCCGCAGCTGGCCCAGCCCGACCTGTTGGATTTCTGCCGCCAGCAGGGCATCCACGTACAAGCGTATTCTTCCCTGGGGACCGGCCGTCTTGTGGAGCAGCCCGAGGTGGTCGAGGTGGCCAGGCGGCGAGGACGCACCCCTGCGCAGGTCCTGCTCCGCTGGGCCCTGCAGCGAGGGGCGCGTCATCCCTAAATCGGTCTCCCGAACCGTGTGGCCGAAAACGGCCAACTCTGGTCCTGGGAGCTGAGCCCGACGGACATGGAAGAACTGAGAGCCTTGGATTGTGGGAAGCGTTACTGCTGGGACCCCAGTGGCGTAGCCTAGGCGTGACGGGCAGGCTGGAGGGAGATGAAAAGAGCACCGGGTGGATGTTTTCCCCTGAATATCCAGAAATTCTATCCAGCCTCTACATTTGAAATGTGCCTCTTTCAAAAGATTTTAATGGCCTGGAATCAGAAGGCCAAAAAGCTGACGAGAAACGCCTGTTTCGCTCTTCTTTATATACGCTATCCAGAAATGCAAGGTTGGGGGGGGCAGTATTTAGAAATTCCCCCCTCCCCGGACATAGTTTTATTACTTGTCTCTGCTTAAAGATCTGTTTCCTACCCGCAGGACTGTCCAAACTTCAGCCCTCCAGATGTTTTGGACCACAACTCCTAGAATTCCAAGCCTGTCTTGCCAATGGCAAAGGACTGTGGGAGTTGTGGTCCAGAACATCTGGAGGGCTGAAGTCTGGACATCACTGCAACTGGTCCTCTATAATGACGTCCCAATGAGCCGGAAGTAACGACGTTTAATTTTAATTACAGTCCATACAAATTTCTCCATAGGGAAAAAGAAAAGACACTTCAGAGTCGTTAGGACAATAATCAACGCGATGGTAGTGCCTTCCCCTTTTTAGAAAGACTGCCTCTTGGGTGGGTTGGGGGCAGGAAGCACCCCTAAAAATGAGGGGCGTAACAGGCTATAGGGGCGAGGAGAGCTGGAGAGTATATGATGCCGTGTAAAGAGAAAAAAAATTATACATCTTCAGAGTGCGAGGCAGGTTTCTCCATTGTGGCAACTTCCAAGGGGTTTCTCTACTACAGCTGCCATGATCCCCAGGTTGGGGTTTATGTAGTCCACAGTGCCCCCCCCAAAGGATGCCAATACAGGGAAGGCTGGTCTATGAGAAACTTTTTGGGGGAGCAGAGGGGGAAGACCTGACCCATCCCCAGGTTATTTGGAAACACCACGGGGAAAGGGAAAATGTGCCACTTGGACCCCCACAGGTTGAACCCCCACCCCCAATCCCACCCCACCCTTTAATCCCCGGGTAACAGACAGCAGCAAAAAAACACGCAACCCCCCCCAACCCAAACCCCCCGCAGATCACGAAGGACTTCTGGGGATGTCGTTCCCTGGGGAACTTCGGCGCCACCACGACTGGAGCGTCTCCTTCCACCCCGAGGTCCGCTGGAGTTGAGTGGCAGTCCCTGCGCTCTTTGGCCGAGGCATTTTCTGTGGAAGGAAGGAAGGAAGGAAGGAAGATGGGAGGGTCACCTCGTTCACCAATACTGTATCCTGGATTGGCTTTCCCTGCCGACAGTGAGATCCAAGAAGCTGGACATTTCCCCACCCTTGAAACCCAGGTCTGTTTGCTTCCTGCTTCCTTCTGGGTGGGGACCGTCTCCTCAAACAAGTGCCAAATTGTGTGTGTGTGAACAGAGCTAGGTTTGCACACCAACTGAACGAGCTTCAGCACGGGGCTTCTGAAGTTTCCGTTTTTGTCTTCCGAAATTTCGAGGCCAACGCCCGCTCACCTTTCGCGGCAGCGGCGGGACAGTCGCACAAGGGCTGAAGGGCCCCCTTTGGCGCGACGGGCCAAAGCACAGGAGAGGGACCAGAGGATGGGGAAACGCCCGTGGGGTTTCGCCCTTAACACGGCCAGCAAGATTCGGTCACAAGTGTTTTTCTAACAAAGCTGCAACATTTTTTGGGGGGGGACACATGCCGGGGCGCCTTCAAAACATGGCAGAAGGGATTGAACCCCGGGACGTAGCCTAGATGGGTTCTACCAGGAAGGAGAGATGGCCCTGTTTCCCTAAAAACCCACATTTAAGGTGCAGCAAAGAGAATTGTGGCTGGAATAGGTTGATTGGTGATTGTTGTAGCTTCCTGCATTTTATGGCTCATTTATTGCGACATCATAAGAATGAGAAGAAGAATCTTCCTTGCATTTATTTATTTATTTATTTATTTATGCCAAATAAATAAGGATGAGGATGCCTGGGAGGCCATGCCGCTCTCTCTCACCTGCAGCGCCCCGTGAAATTCGTCGCTCATCCTGCGCAGCTCTCGCCCGTAGCGCTGGGCCGCCCACAAGATGGGAGGGGCAGAGCGGGAACGGGCCCGAAAAGAAGTCCCGAACTCATCAGGGGTCTCCGGATCCGGGAACGGAGGGTCCGATCCGATGCGGCGCCGCAGCTCTGACAAAGAAGAAGCCAAAGGAGAGGAAACAGACGTCAAACCTGAGTCAGAAAATAAGCATGTTGAAAACAAAGTAAATATAACTATAAATAAAACCCTAACCTTTGAAAATTCCTCTTTCCTTCCTCTGCTTTGGATGCAGAACGTTCCAGACAATCGCCTGCAACCCAGCAGGGGGGAGGAAAGGAGGGAGAGCCACCATTGGCTCAGTTGTCATCATGTGACCTGCTCCAGTGCTCATATATCAAGGCACTGCTTGTGGATCGGGGCGAAATTTAGAAGAAACATTTGCTTGTCTTGCAAAACGCTCTTAAACCAAGTTACTCTTAAACCAAGGGATTGCTGTGTAAGTCTTTAAGGTTTGCTCTCAGCAAACCGCCACTTCCATCATCATTTATCCTGCCCTTAGCCGATGGGTCACGCCACTGGTTTTTCAGAATGTGGAACGCAGAGCAGCCTTCCTCCGTCGGATGAGAAATATTCAAAGTATGGATCTTGGGGTGGCATGAGAAGATGCAGGGGGATCTAACCTTTGCCAGGAACTCACCTGGATTCTCACCGCTAGCCGGGCTCTCCAAACCCTTGTTCTCTTTGGCTCTGCCACTCCATCTTAGATTAGGATCGGCTGGCTCCTTCTCTGCCCCTGCGAAGGCCTCGTCGTCATGGTATTCGGCAATCTGGAACATGGTCAAGGGCCTGGCATGGCCCCCACCCTGCAACCGGCCACTCTCCAGGGGGTCCACGTGGTTGGCTGCAGAGGAGAAGGAAGCCGGGCGATCAAAACAACAGGATATTACCTCAGACGTGGAGTCGGTCGGCGGCTAAGGCACGGTTTAGTCATCCATGAACCAGGAAGTTTGCGATTCAAATCCGTTGCAAACATGTCAAGGCAGGCTGTGTCCTCTGTTTTTTTTTCCTCTCTCAGCTCTTGTGCAAATACCCGCAAGAGCAGATGGTTGTGTGACTCACAAGTAGGTTGCATCTAGGCAGAATTCGGTGAGATACACTCAAGACTAACCCAGCTGGGTCAGATCAAGGAATGTGTCCACACAAAAACCCCACAATTTTTCCAAGCTCTGGATGAGTCTGTCTCCCTTAAGGCCAGGGTTCTGATTGCGGCTTTGCCACAGGTGCTCAGGTAGACTGCTTCCAAAACATGGGTGCTCCAGGCCACCCATCCCTGCTTTTTATTTATTTGCCCAATCCTCCCGCCACGCTACCCATGGTTCTCCCTTGCCTCTGCATCCCCGGCTTAGGAAAGGAGGCGTGGGGCGCAATGGTCACGATTTGCGTCCACCCTCTTCTTGGGGGGGAGGGGGTTACCTTTTCCAAAGAGAAAGGCGGGGTTAAAAAAACCTCAAAAATCAACCAATCAATCCAATTGCAGGAGGCATGGCTCAAATAAAATTTCTTTATTAATGCATTGGGGGGGGAGTCCTGCTTTTGCGCCCCAGACCATGCGTAATTTTGCAAACCTCTCCGGTTATTCCGATTTTTATCATCATCATCATCATCATCACGATTATCCCTTCACCCCACCCCCCAACCCAGGGCTTCCCTGAAGCCTCCCAACCTTGAAGCCAACCGCCCCCTCCCTCCCTAGCTCTCTGCTCCCTCTCCCCACCCCTTTTGCCCTAGATATTATCAATGCATCGTGGTGGCCGCTCTCGGTTCCTCGCCCACTGACTCCTGCCCCCGATCCCCACTTTCGGATCTCAAACACACACACCCCCAGCTGCCCCCTACCTCTTGATATATTGATCTCTTGCTTATTGGGGTATAGGAGCAATGGCATGCTTCTTTCCCGTTTCTTTCCCCCCAAAACCATTCCTTCCGATCCAGATTTTATTTTGTGCAAGGGGAGGTGGGGAGAAAGAGTCTTAAACTATCCTTTCCAAAAAATCCTCTCTTCCTTCTTTTCAAATTGCAACCCCCCCCAACCCCCATAGCCCGACTTTTCCCTTTGATCGCCCCACTTTCCCCCTTCGGTTTACCTAAATTCGGATCCCGCTCTGCGTCCGATTCCTGTTTACAGCCTTGCAAAAAGTCCCAGCCACAGTCGCCGGGGCAATGGAGAACTGCCACCGCCGGCGCCCAATCCCGGTTGCCCACGTCACGGGGAGGTGTTAGAAAGGCCCGCCCCCCCTTGTTGACTTTAGCCCCTCCTGTCTATTTGTTTATTGTTACCTTGAATGGACTCCACCTTCGTTAATTAACGCGGGGCCGCAGGAATGCGGCGCCCTTTGAAGTGCCTCTGCAAGAGTTTTATTTGTTTTTTTAAAAAATTATTCTCTCTCGATCTAACATAAATCAGTTTTGGAGAACTTTTGAAAGCCATGCAATTCCTTTGCCTGTTTTGCAAAATAATAATAATATTATTAATTATTCGGAAGGGAGGGTTCCGCATGTTGCGTTTGCAACCCTCGCATGCTTTCTCTGCAGCTTTCCTGCCTTTATTATTTTTTTTTCATTTGCACCAAATAAAATCCCTTCCTTCTCAGTAGCTAACTGCTCAGTGCCTTCTGATTGGTTACACTGGGTGTCCTCTGCCTGGAAACACTGGAGGTAGTGAATAAAATTAAGCAAACGGTGCAGATTCATAAGGGGGGGGGATCCAAAATGCACAGTCAGGTAGTTCTTATATGAGAAGCAATCAAGGATGCGCACACAATTGGGAGCCAGCTACAAAAATCTGCAGGTCTCTCCATCAGGCAGGATGTTCATCATCATCTTGGCTGAGGTGATGATGATTGTTCTTCAACTGCAGGCAGCTGGGAGGCGTGTCGGAGGGCTGGAAAAAAAATACAACTACAAATTCCCTATTTTTGGGCAACGCATTTTCTTACTCCCACTTGGCTGCATGTGGAGTCGCAGCTGAAAAATCGACATGGAAATCTTGATTTTATTGGAAACCTACATGTCCGTCGGTTTCACAATCGCTCCAACAAACACCTCCTTTCCAAACCACACAAGAAGCCCCCCTCCTCCAATATCTGCAGGGACAGGTTTCAAGCCCACCCACCCCTGCAGATGCTGAAAATCGCGGAAGCAGCGAACACTATATATTGCATACTCTCCGTCTTGGCTTTATAGGAAGAAAACTGAAAGAACATTTAGAGATAATATGAATTATTGAGCCCGAAACACTTCTAGGAAATGAGCAGCAGTCTCTGTTGGTGCTTATAATACATTCTATAATACATTCAGTCCCTGAATGAGGGAGTGCCTACAATTAATGTGATTTTATATGGATTACCATATGATTGCATGGGCTGATTTCATAAAACACCAGTGTTTTCCATGTTGCTTTCCACCCCTCATTGTGGATTTTTCTTTTCTTCTTGCGTGCTCTTTGTAGCTCTAATCTAATGTTACTTTTTAATGTTCTAAGGCAGTGGTTTTCAACCAGTGGGTCGCCCAGATGTTCCTGGACTGCAACTCCCAGAAGTCTTCATCACTAGCAGAGCTGGCCAGGATTTCTGGGAGTTGCAGTCCAAGAAACATCTGGGGGTCCACAGGTTGAGAGCCACTGTTCTAAAGGGTGTCCAAACTTTTTGGCCTTCCAGATGTTACGGACCACAACTCCCAGAATTCCGAGCCTCGATTGCCAATGACAAAGGACGGTGGGAGTTGTGGCGCAAAACATCTGGAGGGCCAAAAAGTTTGGACACCACTCTAAGATGCCTCTTCTAATTCTCTGTCCGTAACTTAAATTATCTCCCAGGCATGTCCAAACTTCGGCCCTCCAGATGTTTTGGACCACAACTCCCACAGTCCTTTGCCATTGGAAATACAGGCTTGGAATTCTGGGAGTTGTGGTCCAAAATATCAGGAAGGCCGAAGTTTGGACATGCCTCTCTTAAACGTTCCGGGCTGTATATTGTCCCTAGTTCTTGTAAGCCATCTTGGGTCCTTTTGGAAGGAGAAATTCAGTTTTCAAAATAAATACATTCAATATATTATTATTTGCTCTGACTGGGAGCGTCGCGTGCCCGCACTTAAGATGGCGACCGGAAACGGCGGCGGCGCTCTAGCCGGCAGCCGCTCCGCACATGGTCCTATTCACGACGCCGCTTAGGCCATCGCCGTAGCGGAGCGCCCGTGGCCGCCGGGGAGAGCCTCGCTCGCGCTACGCCAAGCCGGTAAAAAAGGGAGGGGGCGGAGCTTACGGAGTTTGCGCAGCTCGGAGCCGCCGGGGTGGGGAGGGAGGGGGAGAAGGAAGGTTGCTGGGGGGGGGGGTTGCCTTGGGCCGACGATCTTCCTCCTCCTCCTCCTCCTCTCCTCCTCCCTATTGCAAATTGGGGGAGGCTTGCAGGGCTGCCAGTGTGGGCGACAATATTGGGGTGGGGGTGGGGGGACAGAAGCTGGGAGCTTAAGATCCAGGGGGTAGCAAAGGGGTGCTTAGGGGGCACGAAGGAGACCCAGGGGAGAAGGAGAACCCCCCCCCTCCAAGAGAGACAGAGCTGCAAGGATCTGAGGTCTGCCCCCCCCCATCTGCAACTTTGCAAAATTTAAAACCTGGACCAAGGTCACCCAGGGGGCGAGAACCTGCAAAAAGCAACTTAGCAAGGAAGGGGTGGGGTGGGTGAGTGGGTGAGTGGGTTTGGGGTGGGTGGGGATTAGGGTTAGGTTATCCGGGACCCAGATGCCCGAGCTGCTGGTGGCCGAAAGCATCCCAAAAGCTAGACCAGGTGAGACTTAAAAGAGGCCTCAGGTGTCCCAAAAAGTGGGGTCAGCGGGGGCTCCCAGGTGCTGAAAGAGGAGCAATCCGGATCAGGATAGGGCCCTCAGCTGACCTAGATCCTGCCTGGACTAGGGAGGAGGAGGAGGAGGAGGAGCAGCCCAGGAGTCCTAAGTGGGGGAGAGCAGCAGGAGCCAGATTTTTTTTTGGAGGGGGGGGTCTGCCTTATAGGAGAGCCCACTGCTTCCCCATGCCTTGACCCTAACCCTAACCCTTGACCGCGTGTCTCCGTCGCAGAGGAGGTTCTGGCGCGCAGGCACCGGTGGCTGCCTTTTTCTCCTTTCCTTCCTCCCATGGATCTTGCCCAGGTGCCCTGAGTCGCCGGCGCAAGGAGGGGTCCCGAGACCCAGAAGGATGGATGCCACCCTTCCGGTTGGGAGCCGCTGCGCCGCCTGAGCAGCAGGGTCGACGCCGCGGTGGGGATGGCGGTGCCCCCTTGACGTCTCCAGCTCGGGGTGATGCCCTCCTGACGGGACCGGACGCCCACCTGGCACCTGCCTTCGCGATGGAGACGGCCGCCAGCAACCTCAGCGCCACCGTGCCCGCCTCGCGCCTGACGCCGGCCTTCCCGCCGGCCGTCAAGGTCGGACTGACGGCGCTCTACACCGCCCTGTACGCCTTACTTTTCCTCTCGGTCTATGCCCAGCTGTGGCTGGTCCTCTTCTACCGACACAAGAAGCTGAGCTACCAGACAGTCTTCCTGTTCCTCTGCCTCTTATGGGCGGCTCTGCGCACCACCCTGTTCTCCTTCTACTTCAGGAACACGCTCAAGGCCAATCACCTGAGCCCCTTCTTCTTCTGGCTCCTCTATTGCTGCCCCGTCTGCCTCCAGTTCTTCACCTTAACCCTCATGAACCTCTACTTTGCCCAGGTAAACAAACACGCGTCGCCAGGGGTGCCGCTATTTGGTTTATGGCTTCTCGTGCTCATTCGGAGCACCTGGAAAAAACTCAAATTGAGTTCTGGTTTTGCAGAAGGGTGGATCAGAAAGGGCCTTGTTCTATGGCAGGCATGTCCAAACTTTAGCCCTCCAGATGTTTTGGACCACAACTCCCACAGTCCTTTGTCATTGGCAACCTAAGCTTAGAATTCTGGGAGTTGTGGTCCAAAACATCAGGAGGGCCAAAACGTCTGGACATGCCTGGTTTAGGCCAAACGCCACCCCACAGAACAGTGGTGGCGAACCTTCGGCATTGCAGATGTTTTGGACCACAACTCCCAGAATTCCAAGCCTCTATTGTCCATGACCAAGGAAGGAGTGTGGGAGTTGTGGTCCAAAACATTGGGAGTGCCGAAGCTTCGCCACCAATGGCATAGAACAGGCACGTCCAAACTTCGGCCCTCCTGATGTTTTGGACCACAACTCCCAGAATTCTAAGCTTAGATTGCCAATGGCAAAGGACTGCGGGAGTTGTGGTCCGAAACATCTGGAGAGCCGAAGTTTGGACATGCCTGCATTATCATAAGGCAGTGGTTGTGGGTCCCCAGATGTTCCTGGACTGCAACTCCCAGAAATCCCTTCCAGCACAGTGTCCAGGAACATCTGGGGACCCACAGGTTGAGAACCACTGCCGTAAGGAATAACATGTGTTTGTCATGGCTTGCCTCTAAGCAATAAACTATATAACTAAGAGTTCAATGGTTAAGGTCTCTGGCTGTGGAGCCAGGGGTTTGGAATTTGATATTCTCCCTCCCCCTGGTGCCTCGTGGAAAAAGAGCCTACACCCAGAATAAGAAAATGGCAGATTACGTCTGAGCCTTATAGACTGTCAAGTATGGACTTGACAGCCCATATGATTAATGACTAAAGCAACTCTGGTTTGCTTCTTCTGACTTTTCCTTTGTGTTCAGTTCTAGAATAGGAAGCTTGGGGTTGGGGAGGGTTGGAGGTGCCACAAACAAGCCAGGATTGTGCATTTTGAGGTTATTACAAGCCACCTTAGTAGCGGAGGGCTTGCCCATCTCAAGCAGTCAAACGGCATTTCTAGTAACCCGTGAGTGCAACGAGTAAGTCTGTAGGGAGCAAAGCCCGTATCCAAGATCTAAGAAACCAACAAATTTCTTGTAGAAAAGGTGTGGGGGAGATATAAGCAGACCCAAATAAAGGAAATCAGAAATAATCTTTACTCTGGC